>WAAB01018288.1:0-10197 GCA_013389865.1 Piaya cayana | reverse complement strand
GTGATTCTGTGATTCTGTACCAGGCAGCTCATTTTTTGTGAAGGATGCTAACTTATCTTCACAGTTGCACAGCATGCTTGTGAAGCTGTCATTGTATCAACATGAAAGAACCTCCTTCCAAACCTGCATTAGCTAGTAACTGCATTAGTCTAGAAATGGATTGTTAAATTCCACTGTCAAATTGAAGTAGTCAATAAATACAGTGGAGTGCAAGTGCTTTAATCATATAATGTTCCATGTGTACTTGTTGTACAAAGTTTCCACACAGTGGGGTTTCAGTCCTATTTTGAGTTCTTCTTCTAGTCTTTGTCCTAATCCTGTGTAGTAACAGCCACTGAGTTGCCTATACCTTCTTTGGGAACTGCCACTGCTCAGTGAATTGGGCTAAGTCTTCACATAGGGATCCTAAATCCAGGGAACTCAAATCACTCACACAGTTTGAAGATCACAAGTCAGCTCCATTTCTTTTCGGTAGAGGATGTGCTTTCAAGTTGATGGGAAGACTCTCTCCCCTTTCAAAACGCAAATAAAGATTCAGTAGAACGCAGAAAACTGCTGCCATATAAGTTATGGGAGGCAAAACTGAGACAGTCCCGCTACATTGCCTGCCAACTCAACAGCAATACTAGGATTATCTTCAACTCATTTCCAGTCCAATTAAGCGTTTGTTTTTAAAACCAAACTGTTGCTGCCTTCCAGCTCAGCCCCTGCTGAATTTGTTCCAATACAGATTCCCACTGTTCCTACATGGGATAACATCAGTCACTTAGATGAAACTAAGCATCTTCTAGCTACTAGGGACCAGAAGATATCTTTTTTCTTTCTAAGAATTAGAAGATAGCATCTGTGGGGACTTCTTTATTTGGTGGTTGTTGGGGTTCTTGTCTCTCACAACCATATGCTCTTCTGAGTTAGAACCACTTGAATCCTAGAAACCTATTTGTGGGTCTTATTTTCAGCAGAATTATTTTCTTATCAAAGAAATCTTAAGCTTTTGATAAGGACACATAAATTTGGGGGACAATTTTAATTTTCATCTACTCACTCTGACTGGGATTAAAACGGATTAACAGAACCAGCACACTTTGGTCCTGTTTCCCTTAAACTGCATTCAGCTTAATCTTCCATTCACTTTACCAGGATTTTTCCAAAATGCTACTGCTAGCAAAGCACTGAATGATCCTTAGTAATCAATTACACAAAAATTCTTTAATTCACCACTCTTCCTCCAAAAGTACATGCAAAAAAATTAAAAAGTGCAGAAAATTCCAGGTTTCTTGGTTCGGGTGGGGTTTTTTGTATCAGTTGCCGTGAAACTGAGAAAGTTTGCATTTAAACTAGGTAAAGCAATGCCCTCTAGTGTTCTGCAGAGAAATCTGCACATGGCTGTCCGTATTCTTAAAGATATTCAAGCTTAGGGACCCTGTGCCATCTCAAATGACAGACAAAGTTTTGAAAGCAGCACCCTTAGAATGCTCTGCACACAAGTGTGGCCTGCAGAACGATTTGGGATCCTTTACTTTCTTTCAGAAAGCTTTTACTTCTTTCAGAGTTCATAAAATGAAATCCACCTCCACTCTCATCACCTACAAATACCAACCATGGACAATGTTCTACTGTCCTCCCACCTGTGGCATGTGACATGAGTCACATAATACCTACGCTGCACTTTCCCCAAGTACACACAGCATTTGGTGCCCTGTGTTACTGACCCATCACACAAGCAGGATGATGCATTTTGCTTGAAGAGCTCAGTTACAGAGCATCAAAGCTTAGTGTGTTTCCTCATAGCAGTGGCATTCCCAAGATATTGATAAATTGCAAACAGAACTATCCAAACTAAAGATTTTAAAAGAGCATTCTCATAGTTGAAAAAAGTCCAGAACTATACAAGTATTTATTTACATTTTGTACATATTACAAATCTCAACTTTGCACTGTACAAAGGACTGGAAGAGTCTTTATAACTGGAGGTCTGAAAGGCAAGGGGAAAACTCCTTGATGAAGGCCATTCTTACATGAGCGAATGGGAATCCTTAAATTTTACCATCCATTGCTCTTGAAAGGCAACTGCTGCACTCCAACCATCTAGTCAGAATAGAAGCTTGAAAACCACTGATTACATTTTTAGTCACATCAAGTACTTTTAAAATACTTAACAATAAAGCCACTCATATGGACCACTGGGCTTTTGTTACTTTATGTGCAGCAGAGTGAAACCACAGATCAAAAGCCTCATCTTGAACACCCCCAAGGATGCGGCATCCATGACTTCTCTGGGCAACTGGTTCCAGTGCCTCACCACCCTCACAGTAAAAAATTTCTTCCTAATATCTAATCTAAATCTACCCTCTTTCAGGACATTCAGAAGAGCAAGGTTAGTATAAGCAGGGTTTCTTTGGAAGGAAGCTAGCTTAGCCTGTTTGATAGGTAAAGAGAGAAGCATAGGTCTTCAGGCTAGGCATCACCCTGCACCTTCCAGAAGAACTTGTGTACAAGAACAAAAGAAAAGAAATAACTTCAGGAAGAACATTTTTTAAAATTAAGTTCACCAAACAAAAGCCTGCCAGAATGACCACACATAAGGTAAATTCCAGATTTGATCTGGTGCTTGTGATGAGCCTTTTAGGCCACTGTATCTGTAGCTCTTGTATCTGAGGCTGTAATACAGAATTTGAATGTAGAAGCAGGATCAAATTACAAGTTTTTAAAATTACATTTAATCTTAGGAACATCACTTTAATTTCCTCTTCTCAGAGGGCAGCCAATGCATATTCAGTAAACATGCAGATACTTTGCCCCCCTCCAACCGAGAGTGGTTACTTACAAGCATCCTGCTCTGCTAAGAAATTATTTTTAATCTTGTTATACAGATAACCATATTAAGGGAGAAAAAGCAGTTTAGAGACTATGCAAAAGTCAGCCAAAGGAAGATGTCCAGTGTTTACACCACTGCACTAGGAACTACTATTTCTTAGAGGTCTGACCCAGTATGTCTTGTCTGTGTGACTTGGTTGTGTGCATGGAACACTGGAGAAACTGCTTATATGTATCTATACATCTTTTAAAAAGTTCTCAGTGTCAGCTTCCCTGTTTTACTGTCATTTTACTTGCAGGGGACATTGTGAGGAAAGGACATTCAAAACTCAGGGTACAAAAAAAAAAAGCAAAGGAAAGATCTGGGGAAGACAGACATTATCTTCAGAACCCACAGTCTCCAGGCTGAATGAATTACATGGCTTTTCTACTTCCTTCAGTTTTTTCAACAGTCCAGTGCCTCTCAGACACATTCTCACCTTCTCTCCAGAAAAGAATAACCATGTGAAAGAGAATGGAAGAAAATGTTCCACAATTAATCATAGAGAGACTACACACACATGCTGTGATATACTGAGATGTGTATTGTTCTGCAGGTCTGGGAGCATTCTATTAGAGCTTCACATTGCAAAGCTGCGAAGAGTGTTCACGTAAGACACAAACTGTCTGAAGTGCATGTAGTTTCATCAGCGAAATGTAAACTGAGCTCTTCCTTTCTTCCCCCTGACTCTCTTCTTGCACAAGTGTTTGCTACAAACCTGGTGCTGGTGCATTCTCCTTATTTTCTTTGTGTGTCACCATCAGCAGGTACTTCAGTTGCACAGGAGGGAGCTGCTCATAAAGGTCAAATCCCAAAGGACACTCTGCATTCAGCAGTCTGTAGAAGAGTAGGTGCTTTTTCAAGGTCTGAGAAAGAAACAGCAGCTATTAAGTGTGTCTGAAAAGAATCTAATCTCTACCACTGTGTCACCAACACAGCCTAGCAACCTGCCAGAAAGTACAGCTCCATCAAGCCAAACATATTTAATTACATCATTTTTAATGGTAAAGCTAAAAAAGATCAGTTTCTTTTAAAATTCACGAGATTTCTTCTTCAGAATACAACTCCACTGTCTCCTCAACAACCCCTCACAATGACTCCTTACCTTAAGTCCAAATAGGGTTTAGAGTGGGATCTAAGAATTTACCTTGGATGCTAAACGAAGTGCCAAATGACTTGGCTCTGTCACACAAGTGGTAAAGAGAGAGAATCATAGAATCATAGAATCACCAGGTTGGAAAAGACACATTGGATCATTGAGTCCAACCATTCCCACCAATCTCTAAACCATGCCCCTCAGTACCTCATCCACCTGCACCTTAAACACCTCCAGGGAAGGTGAGTCAACCACCTCCCTGGGCAGACCATTCCAGTGCCTAACAACGCTTTCTGTGAAGAATTTTTCCCTTATGTCAAGACTGAACCTCCCTGGTGGAGCTTAAGGTCATTCCCTCTTGTCCTGTCCCTGTCGCTAGGGAGAAGAGGCCAGCTCCCTCCTCTCCACAACCTCCCTTCAGTTGTAGAGAGCAATAAGGTCTCCCCTTAGACTCCTCTTCTCCAGGCTAAACAACACCAGCTCTCTCAGTCGCTCCTTGTAAGATTTGGTCTCAAGCCCCTTCACCAGCTTCATCGCTCTTCTCTGGACTCGCTCCAGAGCCTCAACATCCTTCTTGTGCTGAGGGGTGCAGAACTGAGGTGTGTTCTCACCAGTGCAGAGTATAGAGGGAGAATAACCTCCCTGGACCTGCTGGTCCCGCTGTTTCTGATACAAGCCAGGATGCCATTGACCTTCTTGACCACCTGGGCACACTGCTGGCTCACGTTCAGTCAGCTATCGACCAACACCCCCAGGTCCTTCTCCTCCTGGCAGCTCTCCAAACAGACCTCACCCAGTCTGTAGCACTGCTTGAGGTTGTTGTGTCCCAAGTGCAGAACCCAGCATCTGGCCGTGTTAAACCTCATTCCACTGGTCTCTCCCCAGTGGTCCAGACTGTTTAAATCTCTTTGTAGAGCCTCCCTACCTTCCAGCAGACTGACACTTCCACCCAGCTTAGTGTCATCTGCAAACTTGCTAAGGGAGCACTCAATGCCTTCATCCAGGTCATTGATGAAGACATTGAACAGGGCTGGACCCAGCACTGAGCCCTGGGCAACCCAAGTTGTGACTGGTCTCCAGCTGGAATAAACTGCATTTACCACCACTCTCTGGGCCTGGTCATTCAACCAGTTTTCCACTCAGGAGAGTGTGCGCTTGTCCAGTCCAGAAGCTGACAGTTTCTGAAGCAGAATGCTATGAGAAACTGTGTCAAAGGCTTTACTAAATCCAAGACTACATCCACAGCCTTTCCCTCATACAAGAGTCTAGTCACTAGAAAAAAAAAGGCTCCCAGAGAAAGAGAGAAACTTTATATCCATTTTGTTCTTTTGGGGGAAGCACCCAACTAAGAGTTAAGGGACTACCCATGTGCTAGAATCATCCCTCTAGGACCTCTTACTGTCCAGACTGGGTAAGAGGCATGGAAATACATTACAAGGGATTAACCTAGGTTTCACAGGGCTCAGGGCTTTGAGTTCAATTACTACAAGAAGCAAATAACAATATATAGAGCAGGACAAAATCCTGCTGTTAATCTCCTCTCATTCTCAAATTAGCAAGGTAGCTAAACACAAATTTCAAAACCCAGAGGTAAATCTGTAAGAGTAATGTGTCTGAAAACCTTAAGTCCCAGTGACACAGATCCTACCTTATCCACCCACAGTCATGTCTTCCACAGCATGCTTTTCCAAGCAGCATTAGTCTCCTGGGAAGAAAACACATATTTTCACTTAACACAGCACAATGTTGCCTTTGCCCACAGATGTACAGAATTTCAGGGGGGATGCTTGGCTCACTAGGATGATGCTCCAAAGAGCAGCTTGATCCATCAGAAAGGGCTTGACATGGCTATCACTTAGATCCTGCCTCTCTCCTCCTTTCCCTGGCCTGAAACTTAGCTGGCTTCTCAGCTTTCAGGTAGAACTGTACATCAGAGGCCAAGTGTTAGCACAAGTAGACACTGCCAAAGGCCCCAAGGCCATGGGAGGGCTTCTGCTTAGTTATTCAAGTAAGCTGAAAGAAAAAAAGCACTCTGCATCCACCCTCCTGCACAGCCCACAAAGTTACTGGCTTCCAAGTTTTATGTAGGGTTGGCTACGATTAAAGTGCTTTAAGACATAATGAACAACAGCTGCTGTCCATATGTGGATTCTCTAACAGCTGACCAGTCATGAAAACATTTGTTTACAATCTTTCTTTCCAAGCCCAAGTTCTAGCCCTGAGGCTCTGCTATCCACTATTTAGCCACACTGTGCTCTCTTGAGAGAAAATACAGCTGTTCACATCAGCTACAGCCACCACATAAGGATATGGCTGTAGCCAGGTGTGGTGCAGCACATCAGTGACTAGCACTGGAAAAGTACAGTTGCAGGAGGTTCAGTCTATCCTCAGGAGGGGAAGTGCCTTGCTTGAGAGGCAAAAGCACTCATACTGCTGAAGAACTGCATTGTAGGAATATCACTCTTTGAACTGTGCCACACAACACAGTAAAATGGAAATCCTGAAGACTGCAAGAAAAATCCTAGTATCACAGTTGGTGAAAAAAGCACTACAGCCATGCAAGCTAATGCCAGTGAGCTGTCATGAAATCTTCAGCTAAATTGTTTATGACTTGCAAAAATACTGATGCAGTGATACATCTCTATTGTCAAACAATGAAAAAGCATTGGGGGTTTGATTTAAACCAAAAAAAACCCAACACTTTTCTCCATGTACATACATAAACCAGGATAATAAAGCTGCCCACCCACTCAATATATTTCAACAATAAACTGACAGGTAAAACTGAAAAACCAGTTTGTATCTAAAACCAACGTTGCAAAAATGCTCCCCCTCAGGTACTCATGAAATGTGTATTTTCATTCTGTTCAGAAAGAACCTGGCTTTAATGTATGTCAACATCACCATGCATATTGTTGTATGCTCACTCTGTGCAGGCAAAACTAGAACTTTTCATACCAGCAGTGCTTACAGGGCCCACAACAGACACACCACGTCTGCACAGGCAAGACCACTACAAGAGTGACCACACCACGTTCCTCAATAGTAATGGGGCAACATGGCAAATCCTGTAAAAGATCCGTAAGCATTACTATATGATAGAGAACTAATTATTTAAATGCACTACTCTTCTTTCCACTGGCACTACTATGTAGGAGACGTGTGAACATGTCTGGGGCTCATAAAGTATCCTGAACTCCTAGCTCTAATCTGTCCAGGATGCTTAGACAAGATTGTCAAAATATTCAGGCAGAGACTAGCTGTCTGTAGTGGTTTGATTTTTGGACCCTTCTGAATAGTCAGGTTGTGGCTGAGAAGGATCTACATCTCCCAGTATTCCATGTGATTTTCTACGTGAATCAGGGTGTGTTGGGGGGTTAGACACTCCTCTTCCGGCTCCCTCTCATCTTCCAGTTGCTCTTGGTCTCTGNTATGCTTGTTTTCAGTATTTTTAGTCTCTCTTTCTTTTCTTCTCCCTCTCTCCCTTGGGTTTGTACAGGGGGGTGGGGGTGGAAGGAAAGGGGGACTGCAGACGCTGTGAGGGTTTTGGGAGGAGTTTTGCCAAAACCATCACACTGTCTCTTCATTTTTATCTGTCAGTGTTAAGAAGAGCCTAGAAGAATTCTTGCTGATGGGCTTTTATAGCCTGACCAGTCCCACTGTTCAGACTTCAACGACAGGCAGAAAAGGGTCTAATGAGTGCCCTTGTGTTGGAAGCTTTGCTACTAACAGCTTCAGTCTTCAATCATGAAAGAACATGGGTCAAAGTGTTTGACTATTCAAACACCATTTAAACCCAAAGATTTTAAGCTTCCCTTATATAAGATGTTCTCAGAAGCATCTAGATGTCTTCCTGACTACAAGTTAGGTCTTTCAGGTTCCCTCTCCACAGAGGGCTGATCCCAGTCTTGTACGGAGTATCCCTCTACAGCAGAAAGACAGAATATCCACAATGATTAACAGTTCCCAGAGCCAGAACCCATCAAGCATGACTGTGAATGAACACTGCACAGAGGACCAGAACTCCTTCCACTCTAGTAAGCGGGTCAAAGGAACGTTCTGGCAAATTGTATTGTTCTTTCCCTTCACTAGATTGCTGCTTTAGGATACTGAAATACTCATTTCTTTAACAGAAAAATCTGATTTTCCCCTAGGTGAAACCCTCCTCCAGAAACCACTAAAATCTACATTAAGATGTTAACCTTAGTTCTTAGTAGTCTATCAAAAATATTCCAAGAAGGTCTTAGTATCACTTAATTTAGTTACAAGGGGTTTTTCCCCCTCATTAATCCATTCAAACATGCAACATGCAATTTTATTTTTTTAAGCAGATTAACTAACCACAGGTAGATAACTGAATTTCCTTTTAAACTGGGAGGAGCAGCTGCTATACCATTAAGGCTGTGATGCCATTCGGTGAGACCTGGATAGGCAAGAGAGCTGGACAGAGAGGAACCTAATGAAGTTCAACAACAGTAAGTGTAGAGGTTTCTGCACCTCAGCAGGAATAAACCCCTGCACCAGTACAGACTAGGGATTGACCAGATGGAAGCAGCTCTTAAGAGAAGGACATGGGAGTCCTAGCAGACAAAAAGTTAGCCATGAGCCAGCAATGTGCCTTTGTGGCCAAGAAGGTCAATGGTATCTTGGGATGCATCAAGAAGAGTGTGGCCAGACAGTCAAAGGTTATCCTCCTCTGCTCTGCCCTAGTAAGAGCCTACCTGGACTCCTGTGAACAGTTCTGGGCTCTCCATTTCAAGAAAGATAAGGGTCTACTGGACAGAGTCCAGCAGATGGCCATAAAGGTGATTAGGGGACCTGAGCATCTCTCTTATGAGGAAAGGCTGAGAGACCTGGGTCTATTTAGCCTGGAGGAGAGAAAACTGAGAGGTGTTCTTATCAATGCTTATAAATATCTAAAGGGTGACAGTCAAGAGGACAGAGTCAGACTCTTCTCAGTGGTGGGCAGCAACAGATCAAGAGGCAAGAGGCACAAACTGGAGTGCAGGAAGTTGCACCTGAACACAAGGAAAAACTTTTTCACTGTGAGGGTGATGAAGCACTGGAACAGCTGCCCAGAGAGGGTGTGGAGTCTCCTTCTTCAGAGATACTCAAAACCTGTCTGGAGGTGTTCTTGCACAAGGTTAGACTAGATGATTCCCCCGAGCTCCCTTCCACCCCTGCCATTCTGTGATTTAAATGGAAATGAAAAAAAAAACCCCTATGTCATATTTCAAAGACTTAATTATTGTGTCAGCAACTCTTCTGGGGTATCTATAAAAGTCAAAAAGTAATTTTAATGTCTTGGTCATCCCAGTCCTCTAATGCTCAGTATCTAATGACAGGATGTGAAGGGTGCTATCAAACTTCAGGGCACTGAAGTCATTTTTGAAAGATACTGTCAGTTTCCACCCCAACAACTAAAACTCAGTTGCTTTGGGCAAATGTCAGAGAATGTGCAGTTACCCCTACACCTTGAAGACAACTCTCCCAAGTCAGAATTCAGGCATGCCACTTTGGCAGTAAAGAGGAAACCTGCATTTATCTTAATAACGTGAATCTTAAAGGTGGCCAAAGAACAGGACATTATTTATCAACTGCATCAGACTAACACATCACCTTCAGAAAACTCACTTTAAAGATGCCCACATATTACATCTGTAACTGGATTTCAGAATTTGATCTTGAATGTCAGTGGGGCAGCAAATAAATTCATCTCCTATCCGAAGTTCATACAGCATAACCCTCAATGTTCAATCTTCCAAAAAGATTATTGCAGTGTAACTGTCCACATGTAAGCTCTCAAGCAAGTGCAAAAATGTGCAAATTGGTTCAACCTACAAGAAGAAAGGACTGCCAAATTAAATTAGGTCGTATTTGTTTCATGCTTTGGAGTATCTCTGCAATAAATCAGAACTGTCATAGCACTACCACATACCTTGATGGAAAGTCCAAAGGAAGAAAGGACAACACAGGAAAAGAGGGATATTTGACACTGCTAATGCGATGGATCAGCAGACTCATCTGACCCTAAATACAAGGTAGCCTAGATGCATGGTAAACAAAATGCACTCCTCGGCTAGATGCCTCAACATCTGTATTTTTCAGCATTGCCTGTAAGTTCAGGGTTTCAGAGGTAATACACAAGCTGATGCTGAAGCTGATGCTGGCAAGACGAAAAGACATGCTGTATTTTCAGGTTTTACCATTTGGCTGCAAGCACAGTGTGGGAAGATTTTACAGA
>WAAB01018285.1:0-24743 GCA_013389865.1 Piaya cayana | reverse complement strand
CAGGACCTGGCACTTGACCTTGTGTAACCTTACACAATTGACCTCAGCCCACTGATCCAGCCTGTCCAGGTGCCTCTGTATAGCCTGTCTACCTTCAGGTGGATCAAACACTCCCACCCAACTTAGTATGATCTGCAAGGTTACTGAGGGTGAACTTGATTCCCACTACCATGTCATTGATACAGATATTTAACAGAACTGTCCCCAGTACCAAAGCCTGAGGAACACCATTTATGACTGGCCACAAGCTGGATTTAACTCAATTGACTACAATCATTTGTGCCCAGCCATTCAAGCAGTGTTTTACTCAGTGAAGTGTAGGTCTATTCAAGTCACGAGTCTCCATGAGTCTCCAGCTTTTCCAGGAGAGTACTGTGAGCAACAGTGTAAAAGTCACCACTAAAGTCCAGGCAGACAATATCCACAGCCTTTCCCTTGTCCACTAGGTGGGTCACTGGGTCACAGAAGGAGATCTGGTTATTGAAGGTTAGTCAATCAGGACCTGCCCTTCCTGAACCCATGCTGACTGGACCTGACTGCCTGGTTTTCCTGCATCTGTCATGTGATGGCACTCAAGATGATCTACTCTATAACCTCCCCTGGTACTGAGGTCAAACTGACAGATCTGCAGTTTCATGTGTCCTTCTTTCAGCTCTTCTTGTAGATTGGTTTCATATTTGCAAGCCAACAGTCAACTGGGACCTCCTTGGTTAGCCAGAACTGCTGATAAATGATGGAAAGTGACTTGGTGAGCACTTCTGCCAGCTCCCTTAGGACACTTGGGCGGATCCCCTCTGGTCCCATAGACTCATGTCTTCATTTATTCGAATCTTCAGTGGTTAGTGTTTTCACATGGTCTGCTTAAGACTGGCAGTACAAGAAACTCTGTATGTTCAGCTATTTTACCCAATACATAAGGTGTACAAGTCCACAAAGTCAAGAGAACGGATCTGAAGTCTAGAAGTGATGTTGAAACTGAAGAGGTATCATAGTTATCCTCAGCATATATAGATTTGGGGATGAGGTCTGAGGAAAGGTAGGAAAGTTACTTGAGTAGGTAGCACAGATAAAATTTTGAAATCAGTTTATACTATTGTAATTCAATACTGAGTGGAAATTTGGACCAGAAAAAAAACGTTGTTTGCAAATACATGGTATATACAGTACCGGGCAGCAACAAACAAATGGGAAAGTGTACTTATGTGAATTCTTGTTATAAAAGAATGTACATTATACATTCTAAATGGATAGAACTTAATTTTTTGTACTTTGTCAGCACTTTAGTTTTATATTCTCATTAATTCATACGTAGCTGAAATGGGACTTCTCTTCTGATCCAATTTAAAAAACCTTCAACTATAATCATCTACCTTAGGTCTGGGTTTGGTAATGATTTGAAAGGTGGTACTGAAGCAAATCTTTCCATAGGTTTACATTATGAAGAACAGTGTTCAGGTTCTATAAGAAAAATATTTGTGTCAGAGTAAAACTGACTCATGGAAGCTCTCACGCCAATGTAGCATGGACTAGGCTTGTCCAGAGAGGTTGTAACTCAGCACCTTGCTGTTTACAATGTTACTATTGAGGTTGCAAAGCTTCTGGAAACAAGGGCACACAGCAAAGTTGCTGAGGGCAGCCATCTGGGAACTTAAGCCTGTATGCAGTCTCTACTACACTGCATGCTGGAGACCAGTGTAATACAGGGGCTGTGTCTGTGTAATGTTTTTGTGTTTCTTGTCTGAGTCCGCTCACAGCAGTAGATTAGGAAAAGTTGTCCAAAAGAAGCACAGGAAAGGATCCTATGCCACTTATTCAGGCTCAGAGCTGTAGCCAAATGTTGTATGGAGCTATAGATTTTTACAAACAATAGATGCTTCTGTGTTTCTCTGTGTTGTGATTGACCCACATGTTACGAGGACTTGACACAGGCAAAAGAGTAACTACTCTCTGCTGCAAGTACTGATGTCCCTCAGACAGGTTGATCATGCTTTATAGCATGAAGGTATTGCAGTGACTGTGAAGCAGGAAGGGCGTTAAAGGGTCAGAGGAATTTAAATAGTACAATATGAAGGAGGTCAGGGCAGCACTGTGTTAGCATAGCAACTTGCCATGTCAAGTGACTTTTAGTTAAATAATTGCTCAATTTGATGGTCCTGACATTGTCTGTGAAGGATTCTTGACCAATTGAGATACAACATGCAGTAGCATAAAAGAGCAGCATTTGTTCTAGACAAAAGCAGAAATAGGGCAAATGGGCATGTTACTGCCTAGATGATAGATGGAGAGGAGGGAGTGGCAAAAAGCAGTCCCTGACATGTTTGCTGGATTAGGTTGCTTCCAGGCAATTCTAATTCATTTTGCAATGAGTAAATGGTGCTGAGCTCTGCTGTTATCTTATTTGGTAGTATTCATCTGCTGAAGTATTATCAAAGGATAACAATAAAAGAAAATAATTCAGGCCCTCACATATGTAATTTCAAAGTCGAATATAGAGATTAGTTGCATGGTTAAATCCTCCAGCATCACTGTTATTCCACCACACTCTCACTGGGGTTTCCTAGAACTTATCATTTCTGTTCTCCTGTGAATATAGTTTAGCAAATGTCTATGAATTAAAGATATGGGATTTAGATAAGTGTTCAGTTCTCCTACAGATGGAATATCATATGGCTGAAGGGGAGGGGATAGACAGAAGATATAACTCGTGTTTCAAGTTCTGATGGGCTGCAAGTGTACTTAGAACAAAAAGATGACCTAAATCCTTTGCAAAATAGTACTCTTCAGTTGTCTTTTGAGCACCTTGTGAAGCAGCACAATCTTATTAACATTTCTGTGTTAAAAGCTGTTTTCAGACTTTTTTTTTGTGCTTGTTCATTTTCCAATTATGTAATTGATGTTCTATTGGATAATAGAAGAAGTTATACCTAATCTTTCACCAGTTTGGTAATGTGTTCTTTTAAAATTATTGTCATTGGTTTGGGATTTTAATTTGCATTTTAATAAGTCTAATTAAGCAATCAGTGAATATTTATTGTTAGAAAAACTAGTTTGCATTTTCAAAAAAAAGCACTGAAGAAAGTATTTATTCCAATCTGCAGTCCAGGTGAGAATAAATGCTTTTGTTGTTCAATGAATTTTTTAAAAAGCATGTTATCTTTCTGTGTAATTCTGAACATGAAGATATAAAAATATTTTGCAGCAAGTAAATTAAACCAGATCTTTATGATGGAGACTGCAGAATTCACAAGCCATACAGAAAGATAAACCACTGAGTTTATGTTGAGTGATCAAAAATACTTGACTATAGGATATTAACAAACCAGGTTACTACTTTATAGGAAACAGACTATGCACGCAGGAAGCAAAGCTGGCTTGAACTACATTCCTGACATTTCTGCTTATAAAGAACTATGTGACATAACTTGAGATTTTCTTGCAATCAATAATTTTTCCACAAGATGGCACAAGAAATCAACCATTCTCTTCCAGTCTCAGCAGTGTTATTTTCTGTGTTTTGTTTCTGACAGACAGGTATGCCCTAATAGCCTACTAAGTAATTACAATATTATGTTCCCAGTTGAGATTCTGGAATTTGTTATTGTGTATGAATAAATGAGAGATAAGCATGTGGCAAGAGGGGCACTTTGTCATATTTGTTGACTAGGGGACACAGAACAGTATTACTGTAGCTGAATTGTTTTTAACTAATATACATACATATTCATGAAACTCACATGAATTAAATTTAAAAGGCATCTGTTACCCCATGAGGGACTTAGTGCTACAATGGGCACTTAATGCTCAATTGGAAACAAGCATCTAAAAAAACCCAAACCCTCTCCACCCAATCCCTCTTCGTATGGCAAAGACACTAAAATATATAATAAATCCCTTCTGGAGTCCACTGAAATATTAAGCATAATGAGCTTACAGGGTGAGGGGAAAAGGATAGGCAGAGGCAGTTTCAATCCAAATTTTTTTACAAGTTCCACTGAAAGATACCTTCATAACTGGATAGCATGAAATGTCACTATCTATCTTGTCAATTAGGAATTGTTTGAAGACGTAAGAGTGAAAATAATGTGGCCTAAAGGCTTACTGTTGAAAATAACAGTGCATTTTGATCAAGGTTTTTCCAGTCTTTCTGAAATGCATTAGCTAGTCTGAGGCTTTTCTTTAGAGATTTACCCTCACTGGGCTATTTGAAGGCATCAATATGTCGCACATTGGTGTTGACACCTGCATTTTCCAGACCGTAGAAGGATTTTCTTCTCTTACAAAAAAAACTAAACCATGAATATTTGTATCGCTATTGTCCTTCCTATTTAAAATGGCCCCCACTGGCAGCAGAAAAATCAACTTCCCTTTTGTCCTATGCCTAGCAGAGATCCAGTAGCGAGTTATTTCCTTCTTTCCCAGTCCTGCTGGTGTCACAGGTCTGACTGCAGAGCCTGAAGGGGACATAAGCCCCTAAAATGTTGTTCATGGTTTGTGATTTGGAGTTCCATAGCTTTATGTTTGTTTGTTTAGTTCCAGACCATATGACTGTAGCAAGACTGAGGCAAAGGCACCACAGAAGTTTGCATCAGTTTTCTTCGCAGGGCTAGATGTAACACAAGCACAAGAAAAAAGTGGGGTGGGAGGAACAATATTTTTGTTTGTTTGTTTTTCCAGGAGCCGGATATTCTAGTTTTAAGTGTTTTACATACTGAGTCACCTAAGTGTCATTGACATCATTGATACTACTAGGAATTATACAATTTCTTACAGAAATAAATCAGCTGATAGCAAAAATGTGTCTCTCTCTAGGAACTGATTTTATCACTGCCTGTATCTGACCCCTATCCTGTCACATTGTGAAGTGGACGGGTATGTTATAAAGGCTTGAAGTGCCATAAGTCATGTTTTGTCCTTTTTCTTAACACAAGTAAATTTATGTTATATACAACCGTTTTAGTGAGACATATTACTACATGCATTATTACAAACAAGCTCAGTTTTAGGTAAATGGCCTGTCTAAAGAGGATTACTCAGAAAGTAAATGCAAGACATGCTTGAACTAAAGCAAATGCAGTGAAGTGTGTCAGTTTATTAAAATCTCTAGATCTTTTGGATTTCTGAGTTGCAGTACATTAATTACAGAGTCATTAGCGAGGTTTTACTTTATTACAAAACTGAAATTCTTTGAATTATTTAAGAATAGTCCTTTTGTTATGATAAATGTACAACAAAGAAAATTTCATCCCTAGACAAAAAGCCAAGGCAAAAATCTTCCTGCCACAAGAATGGCACTCACTGCTTCATTTCTATTTAAATGGTAGTCGAGGTGAACTTCATTCTCAAAGCAATGTTATAATATCATTATACTTTGGACTTAGATAGCTTACACTACATTCTGGGATCTCAAAGAGCTTTACAAACTTTCCTTGGGATTGGGAAGTGAAGTGACAGTGGTCACAATGAATGGAGATGGATTAATTTTTCTCACTCTAAATAAAAACTACCCTCTCTGTGTGCCTTCCCACAATATTTATTGTCTCCTCTTGTGAAGGTGATAACTTGAAGAAAACAAATATTTTTAGACATGATTCACAAGTCACAGTTAAACTACTTTGTCATACAGTATTCCATATTGCTCCCTATTGTGAAGGTTTCCATTTCTAAACCAAATTTATAACCTTTTTAATCAGGATTTTTATATCCTGTTTAATAGATAAAATTTATTATAGACTACAGCAACTGATGCACTTCAGAGCTTTTAGATATCCAGATAATATAGTCTCAGTGAACAATAGTTCTCCTCAAACTGTCTTTAAAATATGGATTACTTAAGTGAGTGGTTGAGAACAACTCAGTCCCACCCCACCACTCATTCTTCCATCAAATCATTTTTTGCTGCATCGCCTCGGTTAATTTACATGTTCCTGCCTCTTAGCATCTCTCCTCTTTAGTAGGGAAGGTATGTCACTGCCCCTCAGACCCTCCCTGCTACATTTGCTACACCAAGAGCTGGCTTCCTCCAGCCACTGGCTTCTGGCTCATTTGAAGACTTGAGAGGTGTTTGGTTTTCTCCACTTTGTTACCTTATTGAGTAGCCTTTGTGGTGGGTGAGCGTTGGTGCATTCATGCTGAACAACTCCAGCTATAAATGTATTAGAAAATGGTATGGTTAAGACAACAGATGTGAGATAGTTTAAAGGTGAAGTCTGGCCTAGGTTTATGGAAGGATTTGACCACATTCTGAATACTTTTCTGTATCAGAACCTGTCAAAATTTTGTCTTTCCCCATTGACATTTCCTTTTTGGCAATGATGGGATACAAACCCCAACATTTTGTTTGTTGCAACTGGTTTTCGTTTTCTTCACTAAAGAGAAGCAGGCAATGGAGGGAAATAAATTTCGGGGAAATTATGTGAAGTGAAAGTAGCAGTTTTGCATAGTTACTGTAGAAGCTGTGGCTCTCAGGCAAAACAGAAGAAAGGGGAACTCAAGAGAGAGACTGAACAAGCCTGCTGGAGTTGCAATTTATACTTTCTGAGAATAATAATATCCTCAAATAAACTAGTTCAGTTTACAATAGCAGCGGTTTTGTGTGTCTGGGGGTGGGGTTGAGGGGGTGGGGGCACAAGCCCACATTCATTTATTTTCCTCTGTATTTGGAATGTGTAATCAAATATACTTTCTCAGTGTATTCCAGAAATAAGGAGGTTTTCTGGGAGCCTCTCTCAGAGGCACAATAAAATGCAGGGGTACTTCAGAAGCCTCCAAATATTAGAAGACTTTAACTAAGCTTGAACCAGACTTTCTGGAATATGTCCATCACCAGTTCAAGCTATAAAGAAAGAGAGTCAAAAAGATATGGCTGCTTTCTTTGTGGTTTTGAATGGAAATATTCCCTGGCTTTCCTTTGTGCAAGATTGTTTATCCAGAATCCTTAAGGGAAAACCGAGCAGCCAAACTACATGCTAGTTTACTGAGATACTACTAGGTGAATTAATAAATAATGGGTAGATAAATAATTGAGTCTCAGAATTTTTTTTTTTATGTTGTAAACAAAGACTGAAAGTAGTCATTGGGGAAATAGTATTCGTCTTATCTAGTACTCAGAGTTCATTCCATTAGAAGTATTTTCTTCTGAAGTGACTATATGAATAAGCACATACTAGCTGTATTAATCCATCTATATTTCACAGCTGCAGGTCATACAAGCTGGGGATGTTGTTTTGGCCGAGTACAGTATATCCTGGGCTCAAGGCGGTTCTGAACATTAACCTGTCACCCAGACTCTCTATATGCCTGTATTAAGGTTTTATAAGAAGTCATAAGACTGTAACATTCTACTGTGTTCCAATGCAGATTAATATTAAATTGGTTACATATTATATTCCAAGGTCTGAAAGCAGTGCTGGCAGGGGAGGAAGCACTTGATGCTAGTGCTTGCACTAATGAGAATGTCCTTGGCAGGATGTAGGGAAGCAAGGGTGTTGCTCTACACAGACCTTTCCCTTCTGCATTGATAATTAATTCCCTTGCTCTTCTTCACCTTCCATTATAAAGGACAGACGCATGGAGACCTGCTTCACCAGAGACAGAGTTCCTTCCCTACCTGTTGTGACCCAAAGACTGTTATCCATCTCTCACAGACCAGTGGGGATGTCTAACATAAAGTCTATTCTGAACTGAACTTTCCTGTCTGCTGCAGGAAATGTACCACTTGACAGTTAAATTTTAAAGGACTGTTTCTCTTAAAGCACATTTAAGGTCTGTTAGGCAAGTCACTTAACACTTCTCTGTTAGTTTTATCAGCTGGTAAAATCAAAGAATCACAGAATGGTCAGAGTTGGAAGGTTCCTCTGGAGATCCTCTAATCCAACCCCCAGCTAAATCAGGTTCACCCACAGCAGGTTGCACAGGAGCACATGCAGGTGGGTCTTGGTTATCTCTAGAGAATGAGGTTCCACGGACAATCCGGGCAGCCTATTCCAGTGCTCTCTCTCTCTCACAGTGAAGAAGTTTTCCCACATGTTCTAATGAAGATTAGATCTTTGAGAACAGCTCTGGTTTGAGTATTGACCCATCCTATGGGAAGGGAACTTTAATTATGGTGGTGGCAAGTTGTGGGCTGACCTGATTTTTGCCCAGATGAGTCTCTAACACTCTGTCTTTAATTTCAGCATCAGATCACAAGACAGAGGTAAAACCATAGCCCCAGGCATTGTGTGGGAAGAGTTTTTACAGGAACATTAGCCCATAATCTCTGGCATCCCTGCCACAGCCTTGGCACTCTAAGCGCTCTGCCACTCCCCAAGCCCTGCAGAGTCATGCAATGCCAGCAAAGAAGGGAACAAAAGTAATGCCTGTCCCTTCTGGGACCCTGTCTGTTGTATTTGCACATGGGCTTCCCTTGGTAAGGCATTATGCACTTTCATTTACAACCTGCAGTTGCAGAGTCCAGGGATAGGGTTTGAAAGTGGAGAAATGGACTCTGCTCTGCAAAGACTGACTCCTGTTTCTCAAATGACAATGTGGAAGTAAGAGTGAAAATAAAAGTTTTCGAATCAGTAAACCGTAAACTAGATTCAGTGGGAAGTAAATATACGTACACTAACATACTGCACATGTTTGTGTGAGTGTGTGTCTCTCTGTTTACACATGTGCATGTTTATATATATATCTATATGTATTTCTGTAGTGTGCATTTCAGCCAAATATCTGCAAACCTAGAAATGCTGAGTCCTTTCTAGGCAAAGGAGGACTTTTCCTTCTGAAACTAGAAAGAAAGCAAAATTCCACTTTGGGACAGATTTGACTTATTTTCTTTGTTCCCATACATTGTTCTCTTTTCTGTGCAGTATTTGCTATTCCTGTTTCCATCAAGTATTCCTCACCTCTTCTGAAAGAAACTTGGAACAACTTGGATGAAAGCCAACAGAGATACAATTTAAGAAGAAAAGAACATTAGAAGTATTGTAGATAGTTTAACCTTCTTAGAACAAAGTGCTTATAACAATGTGTTTGGAGAAACTTTTGGGCTTATGACACTTACTTTCAGGAGAGAAAGACAGTGTCTTTTGTGTTACACACATTTATATGCCAAGACTCTTTCATGAGAGATCACAGAAGACATTTCTTTCAGGGCTGTAGGTTATACAAACAAACTATTTCATATAATCTTAGAAGTGCGCTAAACAGGAGCTCAGACTGCTGAGTGTCTCTGAAAATCAAGCAAGTTTTGCCTAGGTAATTCATATGAATTTTTTTCTTTTTTTTTGCTTGAATCTTTTAAATACCTTGTGAACGCTGTTACAAATCTGAGTCTTTCTCAGAATACTTCTTTCTGGAATTATTTTCAGCTGCAAATTTAAAGATATTTAGCTGTGATTTTAACATTTTATGGGAATTCAAGCAATGGCAGCAAATAAAGTGTGGATTTCAGGACATTGCTGGTTTTACATCTGTCTTCTAAGTGAGGCAGACTGCGCACACAATGGATATAACAATGTGAGATGAGTTTCAGCAACTGCAAAAAGCCTTCCTTTCTACTTGTAGTCTTCTCCCTTATTATGCAGGTCACGTACAATGCATGGTGCAGAGTCATTGGTGTAATTGCCAAGTTTCCAGTATCATGTTATGATTCATCTCTAAAGAGTCAGTTATCGGAAAAACTACCAAATAACAACCCTATTTTAGACCAGTCTGACACAGAAGATTCAACATTGTTCTGTTGCACCTACAGAACAACAAATTGCGTGTTCAACAAACAGGCATGTTTCTACCTTTTCTGAAAATTAGTATCATGCTTTCCAGAAAGAAAACAATCATCTCATAAGACTTTAAGGTAGTCAAAGGCATTTTATTTTCCAAGTAGGTTAATTTACATCAACAAGCAAGCAAACTTTCTATGAATGGTTTTATATTATGGCAATAATTAGTTTAGTTTTTTAAAGAACATTAGATTGCTGTTGTTTGCTAAGAATCAAAACATTTTTATTAGCAAGCTAAAGAACTTAGCACTGAGGTTTACTTGTAAGGCTAACAAAAAGCCCGTAATATACTGAGTGTGCCTATTCAAGCAGTTTGTAGCTTATTATAGTAAAAATAGTCAGTGATGCAGTTTTAACTCCCTTGGTGATTATTCTTTTCTTTATGGTTGATGTCAAATTGCTTTTGAATAGAACTGGAATTCAACTGAAGTGAAAAAAATGGCATTTAAAAACTACATCTACTAACAAGTAGCACTATCATAAATATGTTGCATATATAATCCATTTTCTAAAGTTAAAATATGTTCCAGATACTAAAAGAATGTACCTAATTCAGCAGGAAACCATTATCTACAGAAATGGAAATGGAAGGATTGTGTCTGATCACGAGGTCTTTCTACAGCTAGCAGATCTCAGAGTCTTCAGTCTAGTTCTGCAGAAACAGATAAAGTTCTAGATTTTGGTGCTGCTTATTTTTTAATATCTCATTCATGCAGGCTATCAGTGGTTCCATGCATTGTACTGAATTAGCTGAATAAACTGAAGAATGTGCTTTCTCTGTATTGGTAAAAGAATTTCTCATCATCCAAGTCTGATTAGGGGAGCTGCCCAATTCCACAATTTGGTCTTTAAAACTTTGGCAGCAAACATGTATTGTTTCTTTCTTGAAAAAGGAACTCTAGTGAAATTAAAAGCTTTGTGTTATAATTTGCAATTCTCTATGCAGTCTTCTTGCAGTTGTGATATTCTTTTGACATTGTTTTGATTTCACAATACATAAAAGCTTTCTTTCTGAATGTAATGATGCAAGAAATTAGTTGGGTTTGGTCTGGTGTAGAGTTGAGAATAATTGTATTAGATAACATTTAAAATTATTTCATGTTTCCTGAATTTCATGCATATACGTATCACCCAAATCAGGGAAACTTGAGGAAATAATAAAGTTGTATATCTTCTTTTGACAAATAAAGGTGTTCTTATCATGGAGGCCACCTTTCCAGTGAATCGGTGAACATTAGATAAGATTTACATTCTTCAGCCAGTAAATTCTAAATATTTCATTTAAGTGTGGATTTAGAAGTTGTTTTGTTAATATTCAGGTTTTAATGAAGTATGTTCTACGTAATTTTATGCAAATGTTGCCTTTTGAGTTTATGTGCAAACAGAGCCCTGCAGACAATGAATATACAAATTTTGTCTGGAATGAAAGAAAAAAATTAATTCTTGCTCAACAGAAATTCCCTCTTTCACTTGGATTGTCATTTAAAACTAGAAAAAAAAGAAAATTTTTGAAGAAGTTTTGATTCAAGGTAAAACAAACAGTGAAATATTGCACTTACATTAAAATTTTCCAAACTTCTTGTATTTTGTATTTGTTATGCTTGAGGTTATTTGTACACTCATTATCAACCTTTCATAACATTTTTTAGTGCTGTTAATCTGAAAAATGTTCCCTGGTTCTTCCTGTGAAGTGGATTGATACTGTGCTACCTTGATTTGCCTGAATATCATTTACATTGTGCAGGCAATGTGCATAGTATGTTCTCCATATTTATAAATTCACTTTTAACTAACATGCTTTTGAACAAGGACAACAGGAATTTGTTTAATTTGGGAAAGTGTTTCATACTAGGTACACAGGAGCAGCACAGGAATTTTCTTGAAAGTATAACTATTTTAAACAGGCAACAAGAATTACTCTTGTTTAGAGAAGATAGGAGGCTGGCCTTTTGCATTTCCCCTTCACTGAGAAAATGTATAACCTACTTGGCATCCATTCTCAATGATTAATTTATAAAGCATTAGTATGAAAGGTCTGTGTGAAACCATATTTAAGGAATGAAATATGTTCTGATGAAAAAATGCTCTTGATGCCTTTTGACCATTGTGTGTTTGGCAATTATAAGTGTGCTAATTTTAAAAGGAAATGCATTTAACAGCTTATAAGGTGAGACTGCTGAGGAATAACAGAAATTATACAAAAATAATCAGTATGAAAATAAATACAAAGATAAGATGTTCCTTTCTTATGAAACAGCTAATTAAAAGCAATTTGTTCTCAGTGTTTTATGTGCCTGGTCCTAGTACAGCAGGATGACTGGGACCTCTCTTTCATAGACTGAGAACTCATCTTGAAAGAACATAAGAATCATTTTGAGCCTAAAAATGCTTTTGCCCCTAACTCTGCTTGCTTGCTAGAATTTGACAATTTTACAACAAATATTGTTGAAGTATTTTCCATCTACTAATGAGGTGCAACGTCCTGGTCCTCAACCACAGCATGTGAGAGCTGAGAGGGGTCTTCTCTGATGTGTGAAGAGGTTCAGGATACTTTCAAGATGTACGATACTCTACAGAGAATTCCCTGAATAAAATCTTGTTTCTGCACAAAACGAAGAAACAGAAGAAATGGTTGCCTGCAACAGTTTCCCAAGATATAAAGAGATATTTTCCAGAATAATTCTTTGTCTTCCAGGGACTTGTGGTTAGCAGATCACTGGTGTACTGTCCCTTTATCAGTTTATCTGCTAGTGTCTTAAGAACTCTGTGGAAAGGAATTCAGCCACTGAACTCATGTTTTATGGAGAAGTATTTTCTCCTGCTTGCTTTGAAACTACCACCTACTAGCTGTATATAATGTTCACCAGTTTTTGAACAAGGGATAATAATCCAATACATCTCCACTGCTTGTGATCAGGTAACAATTATGATATGCCCTGTCTGATCTATTATGTGCCTCGTCATAAGCAGGCAATATAGTTATTCCTACCTGGACATATGTAAGACTCTCAAATGGATGATGTTGGTCAAGAAAAAAAACAATGCAAATGCATTACAAGTTCACCATTCAAACTTTTTGTGTAAAGTAAGGAGCCAAGGCCATATGTGGTTTTTGAACTTTTCAGCAGAATACTTGAGTATGTGACAAATATCATCCAGCATACTGATTCAACACCTAAATGTGGAAGTAATGCTAGCTTAGGCATTCAGTTTTGAAAACTGTGTCTCCATGAATCATTTAATGATGCTTAATTGCCTCAGATTAAATTCGTTTTTAAATGACCAAAAATGGGTGTTATCCACTTTAAATTTCTAGGGTTATCTGTATTCAGTGAGTTAATGCTAATGGAAATGTATATTACATGATAATGACTATAATTATTACATCTAAGGACTCAGGAATCTGTTTTTAACATGGCTTCCAGAGGAAATTATGATTATGCAATCTCTACTTGTCTGTCTGTCTTCCTTTTTGCTTAAGAATTTTGTGTCTCTTGGCCAATTTTTGCAAACATTGGGGGAATAGGAATCTCAAAGACATTTTCTTATGAAGTCTGTTGAAATCAGAGTCAAAAAGGAGAGAGGGACAGTGGGAAGAGAGACTTGAGTTACTGTAATAGGTGAATTTTCTCTGCAAAGGTACATCATATTTGGCAGAAATGATCCAGTCAATCAAGGTGCATGTGTGGACTGGCTGCTACTATAGGCACACACTGAGCTCCAGATGAGCAGTTGTGATAAGCCCTGTCTCTGGCATATTAGAAAAGACTCAGGAAAGCAGTGTGGAAGAAGAGTCCGTAATAGGTACAAAGTTTAACTGGTCATGGGAAGATGGACTTTATTCCTTCTATTGCCCAAATAGCTTAAAGGCCAAATGACCTTGCTTGCTGGCCTAAAAATCATGGTGAGGCATGGAAAGAAGGAGAAATATAGAGAAGAAAAATATATATTGGGTCTAGTAAGTGGGAGTTCAAATGATGTCCCAAAACAATGAACCTGACACACTTTTGGTAGAGGGATATTCACAACAGCTTAATTTCTGCATGGATGAGAATGCATTTTCTTTTTAGATGGATCTCTTTCAATGTATAGAATACAGTACCCTGGAATAGGTACTTTCTAGTTCATATACTTATTTTTAATGTTTTGGGAGCATGTTTACATCCTTGTCTATCTGTTTGAAGAGGAACAGGAATCTCAAGTTCATAAGCTGTTCATTCACATTTTCTAGTAAAGCTTAGAGTGGCTTAAAGCAGAGCAGGCAATCTCACCTTCTTACACAGAAGTAAGCTCACCATACAAAACTGCCACTGATGCATTTTTACCTTGCTGCTTCAGGGGCATCAGCACAGGAGCCAAGGCTCAAAAGATGTAGGTAGAAGAGTTCTGGTGGAGCATCTCAATGGAAATGTTTGCTTTAGGGAAGATAAGAAGGGTGTTTTGTGTTCCATGTGCTCTATTGGCAGATGTTAAAGACTTCATAAGTATTTTACAAAATCAAAGGTATGACTTTTGTAAACATCAAACCACATCACACAGATTTTAGTTGCTTAACAAAATGAGTTCGCAAAACTGATCTGCAACAATACACTGAATGTATATGAAATCTCTATACGTACTTTGCAGAGTAGCAGTGTTAAAAACATCTTTTGCTAGCAAAGGGTCTGTTTTAATGTAGATACACCAACAAAAGCACGACCACAAAAACCCACTGACTCCTTTCCTTGGAGGGTGGACTGATACTATGTGGAAGACTGGCAGGTTCTAATCCAAAGTAAGAATCCAAGTCAACACAACAGTTTATTTAGTGACTCTTTAAGCATAAAGATGACTTGGTGATACCTTATATGGTTTAGGAATAGGCCTTTGTTTTCAACACAAGAGAAGCAAGAAATAGTCAACTTTCCCTTTCTTAATAAGACAAGATGACAAGGAAAATGTTGAAGTAGTCACTGACTCAACTAATGAAAGGTGTGCATACACATATAAGGGAATTTGATGAGCCAGTACATGACAAGCTCTTCCTTGGTCTCCAAACTGGTGGTGTCAGGCACATGGCTTAGAGGAAACATGGGACAAGCTGCACTGAAAGATCAGGCTATTTCTCTTCATACAATAAACACTCTTACCCTTTAGTGACCACACTCTAACATTGGCTGACTGTGTATTTTACTATATTCTTTTGGAGGCAGGTGCACTATTTCAGTCTCTAGAAAACTGAGCCTTGGTCTTCTTTTGCAGAGAGAATTTTGGGGGCTTAGCTCAAGCCTAGACCACAGCTGCACAGCCTGGTGTTGCAACAAGCAACAGAGGGCTGTCCACTGCCAGGAGAAGAGCCACGGATCTTGTCACCACCCTAAGTATGGCCCCGGCTGTTGTGGCCAGGTCATATCCTGAATGAGGACACTGTTGCTCATAGCATCTACAAGATTGGTGCTTTGCAGATGCACCCTGAAAGTCTTTAAGGAAGACATAACAGAGTTTGGATGGCAAAGGCTTTCAAATCCACAATTTGAACACCTAACTTCTTGCTAACTTCTCTTGTAGCTAATCTCTTACAGGATGTGTCCTATAACCTCAGTAAGCTATTTTGGTGGCTCTTTATGGAAGAGACCACTGTCTTCACTTCTGACACTGAATGATGGTCATATTTTTCTACCTCTTATCTTTTCTCTCTCTTTCAGGCTCTCAAGATTCTCTTGAAAATCTTTTCAAGAGCAACTGAAAGTAGACTAAAATTATACTTTGAATAGAATGGCATGAATCACACACACAACTATTCAGACGATATTTTAGTTGTATAAGCAATTTTTTCCAGTCATGTCATCTTCAAATCAGGAGACAAATGAGAAAATATTTGTGCATCCTGTGTTCTTGATGTATAAAGCAATGTCACTGCTAGTGTAAACTGGGATTAATACAAGATTTCAATTTATTTTATGTGGTCTGCTTTCTTACAATATTAACTTTCCCAGACTTTACTGTGAGCATTATGGAAAGTGAAGGCAAAAATCTACAATATATTTCTTCACAGAAATAATCATTCTACAAAGCCCAGCCTCTTCAGAAAACACATCAGCAATGCACATGCACTAACTGTTTCAGAAACAGAGCCATGTACCATTGATAACAGCTGAAAAACATTCTACATATCCTCTTGCCATTCTAGAGTTAATGTGTCAATTATCTGTTATAGATTTGAATTTCAAGGGGACTATTATTATTTCATGACAAAAACATTTCTGGAAAGGATTATGAAACATAAAATTCAGCTCAGGATTGCCTCAATATACTGTGTGTATAAAACAGTAAATCAAATCAGGTTGATCATTGCATTTCAACATGAATTGTTTAGAGAAGGGAAGAAATATTTTGCTGGGAAGGCAAAGCAGACTGCATTTTAAAAGAAATTTTTCTTTCTTTCATGCTTCAACATGGAATGTTGAAAAAATAAATGGTGATTTCATAAAGGAAAGGTTAATATGTGTTATATTCACTGCTTTTGGAAGTGCTCAGATAGTTCAGAGTATTTGTAACTGTCAATGAACTCCATGCCAGTGTGTCGCAGCTGTACTTGAGTACATCCAGCTGCATTTTATAGTGTGAATTAGATTCGAGTCTGTCTCATATTCATCCATGCACTAAATTGTAGTCTGTAGACCAAAACTAATCCACAAACATTTATTTGGAAAATGAAATTCATACACCAAAACCTAAAGGGTAAAACCTACACCATGAAATATTTAAACATCTAGGAAGCATGTGCAGAGTTGAAACACCTCTGGCAAGAGGCTGGTTTCTATCTATGTGTCTAGATAGATGCAGGGGCCTCAGTATCCACATTGCACATTAATATGTATGATCTGCTTTGCAATATATTAGTTATAGTTGAATTTTTAAAAATGCTAGCAGTAATGCAAAGCCTTTTCTTATTCATTTTCTTATTCTTTGAAGACCAGCAAGGTCACTGAGATAGAATTTAATATAAAGGAAGGGATAATTAAACTGACTATGAAAAGCATTTTGTGTGTGGAGGTATGCTGGCTGAGACACGACATTTCTAGTAAGCATTGGATGCTAAGGGTATGTAAAAATGCTTTTACTCATCTAGCACTTTCATTGCCTAGTCTTCCTCTAACAGATGCTGTTTTGTGCTCCTGATGCCTGCGAGTCAAAGAGGTTGCCTAGGGATAGATTTCACTTCTAAGTGATAATCAAAGTCATGGGTTTTGTTTTATATTAAAACCATTCCATACTTCCACCATGTAACTCCTTGAACAAAATTTCTGGTTCTGTGATCTCTTATAAATATAGACTGTATGTCATGGTTTTGCTCATCCAGTCATTACAAAAGAATGATGCAAATACTGTGCTTAGAGTATTTTGTACAGCATGTAATGTGCCAGTAGTGCTTTTCATAAGCACTCTTTCATGGCTCTGTAATGTCATATGGTTTTAAAACCAGCCTTATTTGATCCTGGAAAATTAATAAGATTAAAGGAAAGCAGAAGGTGATTTTTTTAAAAGACAACAGATCTTAACTGTTATTACTGCTGCTAACACTAGTCTGGGTTGTTTGTTAATACAGTGATGCCGGCACCATGGGTCCCAGGGGGCTAGGGGCACCCACCAGCCAAAAGTCACTGCGTGAACACAACACAGAAGTCATTTTGCAGGGTATTACATCAGATGGTCTTTCTTGAAAGTGAGCAGTCTCTAGAGGAGAAAGCGCTGATGAGACAGTACTGACCAGCATGACACTGACACAACTGCCCTGAATATTTCACCAAACATCCTCACAAAGAGGGTGGCTACTGCCCCTTCCCTTGTTGCTCCTTCCATGTCTTAGAGCAGTACCTAGAAAATTTGTATGGCAATGGCTGGAAAAGCAATAGTTGGCATAGCCAGGTGCATGGAGGCAGGAGAGGATGGACCATGGAAGACCCATGAGACAAGAACATCTTAGGCTGATGTGTGGGAGGAAGGAAAGCTGAAGCAGATATGAGGAGTACATAACGAGAAAAACGGGCAGGTCAGAAGGAAAGGCTGTGAATAAATGTGGAAGGTACATTGTGGCATTTGTCAAGGGAGAGAGAGAAAGATCTGTTATTGGCTGAGCCATAAAAAAGTAAAAAATCAAAGAGTCTGGAAGTAATTTCTGAAAGTGTGGATGAGCAGAAAGAAAAAAAAATGTTTCTACGCAATAGTACTACCAGGTAGAAAAAAATGTGAAGCCAAACTGTATCTCTAACTAATTGGAACCAAATTTCTTGCAGGTCAGCTTACTTCATAATGCAAAAGTTATATTGCTTACAAATCATGATAGTTGAATTTGAATATGGTTCTGCACTGAAACAAGATGCAGCAATTATTAGGAAAGTGAAAATTGTTTGTAGAAGGTGCATGGCTGCTTAAGTTGTGTGGGAGGAAAAGCTTATGGAGCTCTCAAAAATTTTGTTTGTTAACTGTTTTAATGTGCACTTCAATGTGTTATTTGCCTTAAAAAATAGAGAAATTAGTCCTAAGCACTGATCTTTGGCAACGTAAGATGTGCTGCTTTTAGTTGTTTGACCATCACTCCATTTAGGAAGTATGTAGCACTTGTATTGTTTGGGAACACTTTCCCCGCTCTTCTGGAACATAGGAAGAATCATTTCTATTGGGTGTTCTGTGGAAATGATGACACAGACTAGCATGATTATTTGTTATAGCCAGTATCCTAGCATATAGAAGTTAATTCTGTATTTTCCCTGTCACTTAGTAGTCTTAATTTGGATATTAATCGCAGTAAATTTTTAAAGGTATGAATTTGTAATGGAGCTTTAATATTGACTTGTGCTGCCTTTGTCGAATTAAGTATTCTCATAAATGCACTAAAATGCCATTGTGTTTGTTGTATTCCTAGGTTTGGGTTTTGCCTTTTTAAGGGGAATAAACACTCTGGCTGTTTTTTTCCAGTCACCTAAAAGCTTTTTTTGTGAGTATAATTTGCTGGCTTATATTGACCACACAGTAAAAAATTTTCAATTGCCTTTGATTATAAAGAGGGGAAAAAAATCTTCTGGCAATTCTGTATCTTATTAGCATTGCTGTAAAATACAAGAAGAGTACTTGCTAATTCTGTGATGCTTTGGGATCTCACAAAAATCTAAGATTCTTTACCACGTTCATCAGATTTAAATATCGCAGTGGTGGATGATAGAGAGGAGTGGCTTACTGGGAAAAATGAATGTTTCAGGCAGGAGTCATTCTATTTATTTTTAATGTGATGCAGACTAGAGAACATGAAGCAGCCTAATATATCAGTTTTTAAGGAGTGCGAAAATAATGATGACTGTAGTTCAGAATCACAAGTCTGGAGAAATGTGGGATGCTAGAAAAAACTTCTAAAGCTTGAAGAAATATTTTCACTGTGCAGATACTACAATCTCTAAACAAATTCCAAAAGCCCCAGACACCTCTATTCAAATACCCAGAGGAGGGTTTTCAGAACTTCCCCATGAATAACCAAGGCAGTTGGTAGCTTCAGTAACATTTTAAACTAAAGAGGCCATGGAAAGGTCCATAGGAAAAATCCAACACTTTTCACCCAGACCTTTTTTTTTTCCTGGAGACAACCTCCCAAAAGACCTAATTCTGTCCTCTCTTCCTAAACATTGTTAAAGTCTTTCTGTTGGTGAAGTTCATTATATGGGTATAGAAAATATCAGTCTATCCATTTTTCTTTCACACTGCAATCTCTTCATTTGGGATTCATCATGATGGGGAAAAGGTGACCAAAGATTCCTTTGATGGAGAGGTCAGGTTTCATAAGTACAGGGTACAAATCTTCTGAAGAAGGAAATATTTCTACTGGTTTCTCTGTTCCCCTACAAACATCTGTACTGTAAACTAAAGAGTCTACAGAGTAGCTAAGAGAGAGTTTGACATCTAACCTGAAGAGAAGTACAATAATTGTATGGTCTTTGCATTTCCAGCTTCAGGCTGTAAGCTTTTCCAAAGTATGAGAAAAAAAGGTCTGTGAGTCAGAAGATATGAGACAAATAAGAAGACCTCAACCCAGGACTTTATCTCTAATAAAGTATATATATCTGAAGAAAAATAAATCCATAAAACAAACTTAACAATGGATATAATAAAGAATAAAAAATCAGCAGATGGTAAAGACAGACCGCGTAGGCTAGTCAGTTAAGTTTACTGTGTTGATGTTGTTATCCATTTAAGAAAGTTCTTTTAATGTTATTTATCAAGAAAGGGGAGTTATGAAGTGCTTAATATTTTCAGATTCTATAAAATAGAAAAGGAATGTTATATAACTACCTGTATTTTCATTGTTTTAGTCAAGTAGAGGAAGGTATGCTTACTTATGCTAGTTGATCGTAAACAGCCTTACCTCAAGTAGTCTTGCTCCCGGTTTAGAGTTCTGAAAAAAACCATGTACACCTGAAGAGGGAGTAATACTAATTCATGTTACATACAAGAAAGGGGTTCATACAGGACTCCTTTCAGTGCCAGTGATCAGGTATAAATTATGACAAATTCCCCTTGCAAGAAACTGCGGCATTCATCTTTTCATTAGTAAAATAGGATGATGACAAGCGTACTGTTCCCCAAATAATAAGAGGGTGTTTTTCTGATTGTTTGTGGTGGCTGGAAAAGTGATTCACTGTATTTTTATTAAGATATAGATCACCTGACTAAACATGTTTTTTCTTCGAATATACTATAAGACTGAATTTATAGGTATCTAGTAGTCTGTGAACTCAAGTCTTCTATAACAAATATTCATGTTCCCTTTTAGCTGTGATGTTTTGAATTGGTGATGTTTATGTGTGAAAAACAAATCTCATGCAGTTGCCAGATACTTGCTTGTTTCAAAACATAAAACCTGAGCATTTGACGTAGCAGCAGGATCTCTATTAACCTATGCAGGAACTCAATTATGGGAGCACAAAATTAAACTGCTGCCATATTTGCCTGGCCAAATACTTGTGGATGCTCTAGGAGCACGTTCAGCATGCAGGGGCAGGGCTATTTGCTCCCATTAAATGTTTCAAACATCTGTCCCCAGTGTTGAGAGCTCTACGCTGGCATCTGTTGAATAGTAGATCATTTTCAGCATTGTGCATCTTGATCTTAGCTCATCTCAGTTTTGGTAAATTGTTTATTCCCTGGACACTTGCTGTGATCTGAGTTCTGCTGATACAGGACTTCCATGGTTCATAACTTCCACCTCAAGACACAGAATGCGGCTTTAGGGCTTGTACTACTTCATGCTTTCCCATTTTGAATTAATTCCCACTTGATGAGGTTAAAGCCTGACAGTTCTTTTGATATTGAAGCATCTCTTTCTGGCAAAGGCTTATGTTCAGCACTTGCACTACGATGAGTGGAAATAAGTTTCCAAACCTTATTGTGGGACTAGGACCCACCTAAACTTTAATCCTAGGTGCCACAAATGCTATCCATGGCTTGGACATGGAAGGCCATGTAATTGCATAAGTTCTACAACTTCAGCTTCCTTCTTAGCAAAATAGGCATTGAAACTCACAAGCCTTTCACTGAACTGCTTTGCTATTTTGTATATAAAATGCTTTATTCATCTACTGGGCTCTAAGTGTCACCTTTATGTTAAGACAACAGCAGATCTCTGAGGGAGTATCTGAGCTCCAAATTTATGCACTTGTTAAATATTTTGATTGTTCTCCTTGGATGAGATGTCTTAAGATGAATGAAGATGTGCTTTTTAATAAATACTACTATCTTTACAACCTGTTTAAAGTCTTTGTACATTCTTATCTGGTTTTGTAATCTTTATTGCATTCTTTAGCAGCCCTTTTGTCAGGAGATTGGTAATCCCGAGCAAAAGGCTTTCCTATAAACAGAAGTTCTTTTAATTGTCCCCTGAACCAGCTTGCAGCTTTTCATGTGGCCTAGTTGGGTGATTTTCACAGTCTGGAAATCTATTAGGGATGGACAACAAAAACTGTCACTGGGAGGCTGGGATCAGGACACTTATACTTGCTTTACAGAGTCACTGTTTGTGGTTATCTTACAGCATGCTTCCCAAGCCAGCAAGCACTTAGAGACCACAAATCCATGACTGTGATTCCCAGGCATCAGAATAATGCAAAAAGTAATGGGAATTAAGGCATGAAAGAGAAGTGGCTTCTATCTACAGTCTGAATAAAACAAAATCAAGAAATTCAGGCTTACTGTTTAGATTCCCTGAAGCAAAGGACTGGGGTCATGGACAGTCTGAAAACTGGTGCACTACTTGTGTTTGAAGACTTGCTGTTGCAGAGCCTACAAAGACTTTCAAATTTGCCAGTTAACCTGTAACTGCTCTAAGAAGAGCTAAGTTAAAAGAATATAAAACAATTTCTCTGACAGAATCCAAATGTAGGTCACAAGATACCAACGGTTACAGAAGCAAGTGAGCAGCTATGAAGAGAGAATAAAATGTACCTACCTTCTATATTAGATCCAAAAGTGTGTTTTTCTTACTATTGTCCAGATGATAGCTGGTTATGATGCTTCACACCTGCATGAATTAGTCTGTGGTTCTGCTGTGTGGTAAGGTGTGTCCTTAAATATTTATATTCCATTTACACATGATATTAGGAATTTGGGCGATCACACTTTTTTTGGTAATGATCAAAATGTATGCTATGTACCTGTAACAATACCCTAGATTTTAAATGGGTTAAAATTTTAGACTTCCAAACTATATATTCTCCTTCCAGGGAAATGTTAATGACTCTTTTCTTGGATAGGTGGGGCTGTTGCCTGCCCAGATAGTAAACAGTCAGCTAACTAATACTCTGGTGTTGGGCTAATAGTTAACCTATTGAAAGGCAGTAAAACCTCTTCTCCGGGTGTGGCAGTGTTTAAATGTCAGAATAAATAATTTTATGTGTCTCATGAATTTACAACTTCCTAAATATGCTTTATGCCATCAACAGATCTCATTAACTGAGTTTGATGAATATAACCTATAATGTGCTCTCATATAGCAGTAACCAGTGATGGGGTTAGAAATGAACTGAATTTTTCTCATGTCCTTCCAACTTCTTTTGAAGGATACTATACTGGTACTTAACCTGGCTTTGAGTCTGCAATTCCTGGTGATAACAAACTGATTTTTTTTCAGATGCATAGGTGTTCAGTTTATGTGTTTTCTATGCTTAGAATACTCTCTCCTCTGCCTTTCACAACAAGCAGAAATATGGGAGAGATGAGAGAAAGGCAACAAAGATGAAAAAGATCAGCTGAGGGGTGGTATTAAATGTAAGTGCAAGGGAATCATAAAGAATCTGAGAGGTGACATCAGTATAAGGGAGCAGTTTGAAGAAAGAAGGAGCAGAATGAACACAAAAGGCAAAAGAAATTGGAACAATGGATATGTTTTTGAACAGCTGTGTAGGAAAGATATGTAAACAATGAATCTGAGAATGTAGTATAAGGTTGGACAAGAAAACAATTCAGTAGGTAAAGACAGGAATAAAACAAGGTGGTAGAAGAAAATGAGCACAATATAATGACAAGAAGATGGGAAGAACAGCAATACCAAGTTTATAGAATTCTAATTAATTTCTGCAGAATGGTGAGTGTTCTTAGAAGTTCCTAGCAGCAAGGTCAAAGGTCTAAAAGAGTTTTGTTTGAACATGTGAAAACTCAATAGTCTCTCAACAAGCCTGGAATTTCCATCTGTTGTTGTATTTAAGGGTCTGCCTTCAAAAAGCAAAGTGGAGATCCTAAAGATAACTACAGCAAGTCCTATGCAACTCAGATGAAGGTCTTCCTTGAGAGTTTTTCAGCAACCCCATACTTGGCTCCATGCCCTCAAGACAGGAATTGTCACGTCATTTCATTTCTGCACACCTAATTGACAGATCTTACTGAAGTGCCATACTTCCAGCAGGAAAAACTACAGAAGAGAAGTTGAATGAGGGCCCTTCCCATCCATTTTTTCCTACAGGAGATGAAGGGACATGACAGCATGGAAGGGAGTTGCTCATGCTGAGAAATAAGTTAATGGAGCTGGAAGAGTGGGAGAAATAAATTGGTTCCTCCAACTCATGGGTGTCCTGGACTGGCTTTCCTTCAGAGCGACTAAAGACATACCCTTCCTTCTCCCAGCTCTTGTGTCTTTTTTAGTCCAACCAGTGCTAAGAGAGTGACCGCCTAGGGCCTGGCTTTTTGTGCTAGGCATCGGTCCTTTGTAGGCACGCAGAATTCACATAAAACAACCAGACTTTAATGAATCCACTGTTCATGACCTTTCTCCCCACAGGTGACTCACTAAGCTGTATAACCCGTGCAGGAGCTGGCTTTTTCTGTTTGGCAAATATTGATTCTTTTTTTCACCCATTGTTTCTTCCTGAGCCCATGCCAGCAGAGTCCAGGTTTTCACAGAACCCTGAAGACTGGATTGCAGAAGAAGTAAAGGATGCTGCAGAAATGATTCTCATGCTGGTATTGCAGCAGTGGGCAGTGACTCAATGTGCTGATGGAGATCAGTGACAAGTGGTATGCCTTAGGGGTCTGTACTGGGACCAATATTTTTTAGTATCTTCATCAATGACACGGACAATAGGATTGAGTGCGTGCTCAGCAAGTTTGCACATGATACCAATCTGAGTGGTGAGGTTGACATCCCTGAGGGATGGGATGCCATCCAGAGGGTCCTTGACAAACTGGAGAAGTGGGCTTGAGAAAACATAGTGAGGTTCAAAAAGGGTAAGGGCAACCCTCAGTACTGATACAGGTTGGTGGCTGAAGAGATTGAGAGCATCCTGCAGAGAAGGACCTGGGGGTCCTGGTGGATGAGAAGGTCACTGTGAGCCAGCAACGTGCAAGTTGCACCTGCATTAAAGGAAGTGTAGCCAGCTGACCAAGAGAGGTGATTCTGTTCCCCTAGTCCACCCTTGTGAGACCACACCTGGATTTCTATGTCCACCTCTGGAGTCCTCGGCA
>WAAB01018282.1:0-47565 GCA_013389865.1 Piaya cayana | reverse complement strand
GGTTATTCTATGATTCTAAGGGATTCAGGAAGCACTGAAATCCATGGAGTAATCTAAAAATTACTTTACTAAAGCCCTGCTTTATATAACCCTGGCCAACAGGGAGTAACACTTTTTCCTGGATACTCCACTCAGGGCTATTGCAGTAAGTTGCCTTCTGGAGAATTTTCTCTTGTGGGTAGATGTCTGCCAAACTCCCCTGAAGACAGGTACTGACCTGTGTGTTCTTAAAGTTTATAATCACTAGGGGTGCAAGCCTTTCAAATACTTTGGCATTAACCTTGCCAAAGCAAGTTGAGAAATATCACTTTAAAAATAGCTCAGTCTTCTGGTTCTATATGTGTTTTAGGTAAGACATTCCTAAAGTTTAAAATGATGAATATTGTCTTTCAGAATTCTCCTGCAGAATGAAACTTCAAAGCTAAGAAGGATAACATTTTTTTTAATTAATCTTTATTTGTTTTAAGGTCAAATCCTGACCACACTTTTATTTGCATACAGTTGTTTGGGGTTTTTTTTCCTTATTTTGATTTTGTTGCAGTCCAATAATCTCAAATGATAAAGATTAAATAAATAGAACTTCTACCCGGGAACTCTGAATATGGCAAGATCAATTTAAGTTAGGTGCTTATGGTGTGGAGGAATGAAAGAATAGGTGTCTCCAAAGAGAACATATTGCAATTAATTTATTCTCCCCAGCTTAAAAATAAAAATTCCTGGCCCATTTACTGCTTATGGCTGCAGTTGAACTGGCAATAAAAACCTGACACCTTACTTTGTTGGAAGTACCTGCTAAAAAAATATTTCCTACCACACAAAGCTAACAAATGTTTAATTATTTGAACAAAATGCTTTTGCCTAGGGATATGCTGTCATCCTTCTTGTTATGATGTAAAGACTGTGAAGATATGCTTGTGACACTTGTGTTATGCACGTGTTTTACAAGTTATGAACTGTGAACTCTCCAGAAAGAGGTGAGTTGATTCGTCAGATGAACAAGCCTGGGAATAAAATAGACAGCCAAAATCTACAAAAGGATTTAAGTCTGTAACGAAATTGATGGAAGGATAGGAACGTAAATACTTATGTGGATCTTGGCCTTTGGCTTGTTGATCCCTGTTCAGTGCCTTGTCTTAATAGCTTCTCTTTCTCTGATCACCTCCATATTTCCTGGAGACAAGATTTATAGCTATTTCAAGATTCACCTTCTAGTACAAGAATGAAGATAATTATTTCTGGGTTTTGGTTACTGAGACCTCATGTTGGTGATATGATGTCTAAGACACCTCACAGTTTATGTGGGAAGTCCATCGGTATGCTGGCTTTGAAGGTGTCCTTATGTGAACTTGGCTGCCTGTCAGCAGCATGACTGCACAGTTCTGGTAAGTTTGGAAAGTTCCTTTAAAGGCTTGAAAAAGGGAAAGGCTTCATTTCAGCACATTTTTACCAGTGACATAATCTCCTCTTAATATTTTTGTATATAAGGCATCATGTCATGAAACACAGGTCAAGAAACTCACTCCCAAAGAATGTATGCCTCTGACTCTAGAGAGAGGGTTTGAAAAAAAATTGTTGTTGCTGTTCAGCAGCTTTCCTGGGTGTCTCGTTCTCTAGCTGATCCACATTCTTTCCCAGTGAGTGAGAACATGATAAGGTACTAGTGGCTATTTATAACTGGCAGTGAGAGATACTTGCTTAGTGATCAACCACCCAGAAAAGTTAAAAAAAAAAAAAAAGAGAAAAAGCAGCCCAGTCCCTAAATGCTTGTATTTAGTTCTGCTGTTGGTTACTCCTCCGTGCTGGCATCCTTACTCTTCTTTGAAGGGCACCACATGTGACTTGGCTTTTGAGAGCAAAATAAAACAATGTGCTCAGGACTGTGCAAAATGAGTCAACATAAAACCATGTGTGCTTTTCATCTCCTAGTAGTTTTCATGTTTGATTTTTGTATCTCTGAGAATGCCTATTTATACAATGGCAGTATTTAGAGGCCCTGATCCAAACTGAAGCCTGCATTGCTAGGCTATCTGCAAACACATGGTGAGAACAGGCTCTGCCATTAAAAGTCAATGATAGAAGTGACCCTGACAACTAAAAGATACGACAAGTAACAGATATGATGTAACTTTCCCAAAACTACACCGCAGATAAATCGCTTGCTAGAGGGAAGAATAATGTACTGTTCATCTTCTCCTTTCAAACATTTATGAATGAGGTAGCAGCTAAAAAAGCAGACCTCAACAGGTGAGAATTCAACTCAAGTGAACCACTTTGGTCATAGCTTGCTCCTCCTTTGTTCATTGCCTCGTGCTGGATGAAAGAAACGAGGATCTTGGATCTATTTTGTACATCCACCACAAATGTCCTTATTTCAGTGATACGTAGATGGCAACTTTCCAGCCTTGCTGATTTTATGACTATATAATTTTCCTGTCAATATGAGTTCATCACACAATATATGTATCACAGCGGGGTCAAGTGAACCTCATGACAAATCAATGTGATTTCAGATGAAGTCCTTGATTATGGGTTAACTCGTTGTTTATATAGACCAAGCAGGCCAAACATGAGGTAAACATTGATTGGTCACTTCTGCCCTAGTAACAAGCCTTCCTTGGTAACTGCCCAACCCACATAATTTTGTTGCTAGGTTGGAAACTCCTGCCCCAAAACTTCAGGTTACTTCATTAACATAACACAATAGAATCATCACCACCTTTGTGACTTTACCCAGCTCCCCCCTGCCAGGGTACTTGAAGAACTCATTGTATTATGTTTTCCAACATATATGGTATTAGAAAATAATCTTCGTCAGCTGAGAGGCAGCCTCCAAACAGAATAACTTTCCTTTTGACATCCTGTTCAGCTGTAAATGTATGAGAGTTGATAAGGAAAATACTTGTTGCCAACCTAGTAATTCAGTGTGCCTGTCATCTAGCATGGCAGGGAATGGCTGGGTAATTTTATTCCTTTACTCAAAGATGTGAACAGCTGAATATCAGGAGCAGACAACACAAATTTGCTGAATTTCCAATGAACATGGACTTTATTCTTTCAATAAGGTCTGGTTCCATATTCTTTCACTAGTGAGCACTAAATGAAGCAAGGTACTACTTCACCCACACAGGCTGTCTTCTTGACTGTCATGTCATTATACATCTGGAGTACTGATGTGTCTTACGTAGAAGTTTTGAAGAGTATTATTTGAATAAAACCAATCATGTTCTAGAGACATTAGAATCCTACTGGAATTGCTTTAAAATTTATTGACTATATTGGTAGTTGATGCCCTCTTTAAAGACTTTGGTAGGAGGAACTTGTAAAATTGTACACTTTTCTACAAGTTTTCTTTCCAGGCTTTATTTAGGAAGATATAATCCCTGCATGCACCTGTAAATGTTGTAAGTAGAACAATATGAGGAAAATTTAATTTTATTAATTTATTAATTCAATTACAACATTTCTTTATAACTGTTCTGAAATATAAGCTTAGTTAGTATTACTCTGAAGATCTGACTGATGAAAAGAGAAACTTCCGGAATGCCTGAACCAAGTGTAATGGGAAAGTGAGGTATAAAGCCGTTGCCTAGTACTTTTACTAAAAATACATTTTTATGTAAATGTTTGCATTGTGCCTAGGAACCATAGTTATAGACTATGAACACAACATACTGGTGGGCAAGATCAAAAGGCAGAGACTTGTCCACAAATTTATTGTCTCTTTGAAAGAAGATGACAAAACTGTATACCTACAGAAATCAGGTTACAGGCATGTTCAATGTTCTTGATAGTGTCAACTCTCCAGTAATTTCACTTTTGTCAAGATTATCTTGGGAACCTTGTCAAAAGAGAGAGTTCAATACGGATTTGAAGGAAACGGATGAAACAGCTTTGGTTTTGAGATCACAGTCCAAAATTCAGTTATGTGGAGTAATGTGGATACCAAAGATAGAAGTTGGTTATCAGTACAGATGAAGTAGCAAGGGACCAGCTTGTGAGACACTTAAAGATTTTCTCTGATATAAGAGTGAAAAAATACAGTTTAAATTGCAAGGAGAAAGGTGACAGTAGTTAAAGACATGGATTAGGAACTTTCTGAATGGCTAGCAAGGGTATTACTGTTTTCATAAAACCAGAGGACAGCAATGGACATAGAAAGTGGCATGGCTAGGCAGTGCATCCAGCTGATGGTACAGTAGCTTTTCACACCCAGAGTAGTTTTTCACACCCTTTTTCTGAAGAAATGAGAGAAAATTAATGCCAAATTGCTGCCCTACAGGACACGTGCCTCATGCAATGAGACCTCAAAAAATGGGAGCCTCTTTGGCCGTGAGAAGTACCCATCCAACTTATTCCCTGTAAAATAAACCTGCTTCTTCCGTTGAATTTCTCTGCATTGAAAACATAAGGAAAATAATTTTTTGTACTCTGTTTTCTCTTACTGCAGGGGAAGAATGTCCAGAAAAGCAGGTGGTGACACAGGAGTGAGGAATAGATGGCAATCCTCTCCCCACAGTGTCTGAAGTGGCTAGTGACTGACCCAGCTTGTGGGAATTCCCCAGCAGTGAATCCCTCTGCCTGGCATATACTTGCTTTGTGTAATGCAAGATGAATGACACAAACCAGACAATTTGGCCCTGAGATGCTATAATTGTGAACAAACTGTCGAGAAAAAAAAGTTTAGAAGATGCAGACCTCACAATCCTCCCTGACTTTTGATTTTCCTTTCCCCATGCTGAATCCATTAATTTAGGTATTTTGAACCATGACTTAAGGCAGGCCTTAACTCTGCGGGTACTGACTGCTACCAATTCGTACAATCACTCCATGGGTGGGATTTTAAAAAAATACTCTGAGGTGGCCCATAGGAGAATCCCATTTTCCTTGTTTAATTTAGTGGGTACAGGGTGGAATTTTCTTTTCCCTACTTATTTAAAGCAGTAAAGCAGGCCAGGCTGTCACAGACAATAACTGATGTTATCATAGCTTGGAAAGCACATATTGAGACAAAAATAATACAGACTTCATACAAATTGTGAAACTGGACAGCCTGCAGCCATCTGGAACTCCACCTGTGAAAGAACATCTGTAGGGGCAAAGTGTTTTTTTTCTGTAAGAGTACCATCCCTCTAACTGTAACCATTACAGAAAGACCCTTGTCAAGCTAAGGTTTATTCACCTTTCAATGTTCATGTGAAATTAAATGCTGCTTCCAGTGTAAACCTAAATACTCATAATTAGATTTTTTTTTTAATAACCATTTCACTTTACAGTCAGCTTACTGATTGTGGATGCCAGATCACATGCCAGTGGGGTGTGGATGGAATAGGAAGTGATGACAAGATAAATGTGCCTCAAAAAGATTACAGTCTATAGGCATAAAGTATGTTGAATTTTCTTCACGAGGTACACAAATTAACATGAGTCAAGTGTGGCTTGTAAATTCTTTTTGCAGGGTCTTTCTGAAGAGAGACCATGCTTTCACTGTGCAGTGAAATTTGATTTCAGAAAGTTTCAGGTTTACTAACTTGCAGAGTATAGACAAAGTACTCCCTATTTGGGATGTTTTTCAGACTGCAGTAGATCTCTGGAAAACCCTTCTTAATCTTAGTTTTGGAATATTTTTAACTAAGTTGTTCTATGTGCCTAGCAGAATAAACAGATGTTCAGTATAATTTTCAAGAATCTGATACAGCTGGACTTTTTCCTTTGTAGTACAACATGATCAGAATGCTCTGCTAAGTGTCAAAGAGAATCCAGCCTTTCTGATCATACTATAATTTTTCCAAAGAAAAATGTTTTCTTCTTACAAAATCACTTTCTTCCTCTGATACCTTTCCCACTTCTCTAAGATGAAATTGACACATTACAAACTAAAATGACAGAAATCAAGTGTGAGAAAACAATAGTGCACTAATCAAAGAATTTAAAACTAAATAGTGTGGTAGTAAAAGAAGTCTGCACTTCATTCCACGGGTATGAAATCTCTATTTGGTCTGTGGCTTTGTGTTTGATTCTTGGCCAGTGCCTCACTGAGAAGCTGACACAGACATGCATTCATATCTTGAGTATTTTCCTGAGGATTTTGTACTACCATTCATATTTTCTTGCTGAAACTAGACAGATTGTCCTTTTGTGTCTAGGATCAGTAGAAAACACAGTTACCCTCTGTCCATACGTAACTCTCCCTTGCAAATGAAAAACATAGGGATAATAGAATATCTTCAAGAAACAGCAGAAGCTCTTAAGAATGCCTCAAGCAGTACAAATGAAACATAAAGGCTGATNACACCCCCAGCTCTCTCAGCCGCTCCTCATAAGGCCTGTTCTCGAACCCCTTCACCAGTTTCGTTGCTCTTCTCTGGACACTCTCCAGAGCGTCAACATCCTTCTTGTGGTGAGGGGTCCAGAACTGGACACAGTATTCAAGGAGCGGTCTCACCAGTTACCTTTGTATATGAAAGCATTTCAGCCTGTAGTTCATCATTGTCATTTTGCCTGTGGAAGACAGTACTCTCAGTTCGTATTGCCACAGATCTTTTGTATTGTCAAAGCTGAGCTTTGTTTTGGTATGCAAACACAGGTAAAAAAAAAATTGGCTGTCAAACAAGCAAACATAATGCAACTCTACTCCATTTTCAGATATTAGTGTAGAGAAAAATATTTTCATATCCTGGATGGTTTATTCTGTATTTCAGCACTTCTAGTTCCTTTATTGCAGCTTAGACAACCTTGCTTGACTAGCAACTCCATGAACTCAAATGTGCATGAAGAAGCTGTATTTCATTCTGGATCATAACCAGACTTCTTCTGCAGACATTTATTTTCATGTCTGAAATGGATTTCCTACTGGTTTTGACAAGGGTGGGAACTAGATCTGGATACCTTTTTCCATCAGGATTGTATTCCATGGCTTGATTATTTTACGGGATAATTTTAACATTTACTAATTTTTAAAATTCAAGGACATGTTGAAGAAACAGGAGTTGTACACTCTGAAGACCTTAGTTAACTACAGAATTTATACCTCTGCTATTCCTCTTTTTTATCTTTTGCTTTAGGGATCTGATGGCCGGATTTTTCAGTAACATTTATTTACTTTGCACTTCCAATACGACAGTATTTCCCTGCACCTAAGATTGCCACTTCTGGAAAGACAAAACAGGCCACAGTTTGTTTTCAGGATCTCAGTTTTCATTTAAAACAAACAAACTGAAGGACAAGTCTAAAAAAAAAACCCTGAAACAATTTGGAGACTACCACAGTGAGCATTGTAATGCTTAATTTTTAAACATCCAGGTTCCCTGTGGATTGCATGGCTGTTGTGATTCAGGGTTGAGGACAAGCGCCATTTCATGCATCAGCATCACCAATAACCAGCCAGTAGGTTGCCAGAAGGGACCTGCTGTGGGCTATGGTGATTTTTCAAAAGAGAATATTTCTTTTCACTTCTTTCTGTGTCAGTATAGTACTGCATCAGGTATGTTCTTTACATGTGCCCTTGCTCAGGGAGAAGGAAACTCTGCTTTGTAGATAATTATTGTACCTATGCATGAGTTAGGCATCAAGTTCATAGGGTCATAGGGTAGTTTAGTTTGGAAGAGAATTCTGGCATGTGAGGAAACAGATTTAGACATGCAGGGAATTTTAATGTCATGTAAAGATGCACATATGGAATTCAGTTTATGTATAACCTATATTGTTTGTACTTTATATGATGCTGTTTTCTCAAATCTTTTTTTCATTACATGGGTGCATACATGCTTGTAAACACACACAAAGTCTTGGACTACAAATACAGAATGAAGTAGCAGTTCTGTAGCACGAATTATCTCATTAACTTGTAGGATGCTAACTCTAATACTTCCTTCTAATACTGTAAATGCCCATTTTAAATATTCTCATGCTCAGAAAATTATACAGGCAGTAACTGCTTTTAAAATATGTGGAAACCCTTGAATAAGGAGGTAGGTATTTCACAGAACAGACTTGAAGAGCTCTAAGACCACAGAAAACAAATAACATAACAAAAAACAAATCAAAATTACATGAGAAAATGTTTAAGTATCCACCATATTTTACACAGTGGTATTAGGCAATATGCAAGAGGATATCCTACAAAAGTATCATTGCATTGTAGCTGGTCAAACTCTTCCAGGACAACTTGAAAATGTACAACACAGGTAAAACACCACCTGAGCAAAGGGCAGTTGTACCTGGGAAGCTTTCCTATGTTTTTAACCTATCCAACCAAAATTACCCTCAAAGTTCCTAAGTGTGTGTTCTAGTCTCTGTGTACTCATATCACCTCACAGAAAAAGTATGAGTCTTAGGGGTATTCATAGAATCATAGAATCACCAGGTTGGAAGAGACCCATCGGATCATCGACTCCAACCATTCCTATCAAATGTACTGTAAATATACTTGCAAGGATAAGGAACCAGAACTTACATTAGAAGCTTTACCAGAGCTGTATCATTAGCAGAATGATACCATTACCAGTGGTTAATGCCTTTTTGCTGCAAGTGCCATTAGTACCTTCAGTGATTATTTTTTACTAATCAAACTGTGGGCGCTAGTTTCATCCTATAATATGAAAAGACTAGAAGTCACAGTCACAACACTTTCTCTTAGAACCTATCCTTCTCTTCCTCTATGGAAAAATAGGCCCCAATGTTCATTTCTGTATCCTGACTTTGGCGTTTACCTTGTTACAATTCAGACTTGGTGGCAGCTCTCTCCTGACCTCATAAGAGAGAAAAAACAATGTGAGAGTTGCAGATAAATGAATCTCAAGGCTTTGCCTAGGTCCAAGGGAAGGACTGAATGATGAGCTGTATATTTACATGGTTTTTCTGTACTGCATTTAGCAGACAGATACTAGCACTTGCAGAAAGGGAGCCAGCAACGGACCTGAAAGCAATCTAGCTACATTCAACTGTCAAACACACTCTTCAGGGGAGTTCTGCCCACTCTGGCACCCCAGCAAAATTGTTTAGGCATACCCATGCTCTCATTCCCATCTTCAAGTATGCTTAAAGTCTGATTCAGCACTTAAATGCCACTCAGAGCTTGACCTTCAAAAGGTTTTTGTCCTTAAGTTAGCAGTAAAAAACAAATAAAAAAGAAAAGCCTCTGCAAGAGTAAATAGTGCTATAGCCATCTCATTATACCAATGCTAATGGAAAAGAGGAATAACACAGGAAAGAATTAGTAGCAGCTGCAAATTACTGTCTACAAACATATCTGGTCACCTTTACACTGTCTTTTGTAGAGCAAGGGACGAGAAGGAAAAGCTAGCCCTAGAGTAAATACATTGTGTGGTATATTCTAGGCACAGATATCTAGCTAAGAGAAACCTGTGCAATAAATATTAATATTTATTGTAGTACTGGAAAAGAACTTAACCAAATTTCTGCCTTTGTGGCTTCTGGAGTTCAGTACTGACTTTCCCAATGCAAGAGTACATCAGGAACTATAGAAATTAAGTCAACAAATTCAATACAACTGGTAGTGCAAAATAATGACTTTGCACATACCCATATTTCCCCCTATGAAAATGAGAGTAGCACTAGCTATCTGAAATCTTCCCTTTTGCCTGTAACCACAATGCTATGATCTACTTAGGCACTTGTATATACACCTCTGAATTTTAGTCAGATGAGTACTGTTTCAGTCAGGATCTTTTAAGACTAGATTTGTATTTGATCCAGCAGAACTCGGATGTGTTGACCTTGAGGTCATATTGTCGAATTGCTATATTATTATTTTAGTCTCTCTCAGGGCTCATGGGTTGGGATGTGGGAAGAAGGGTGAGGTCAAGCTCTGACTTCTATTCAAAGTTAAATATTTTTCTATGTTCATTTAAAATGAAATTAGACTAAACTAATGGAAAGGCATGATACTGTGTCACTAAATAAAATAAATAAATTATCTTTGGTTTCCCCCTACATTTTGGAGATATAACTGCACATATGAAAAGAAATAGTAAGATACATATGCATAGACATAAATGGATAACTAGATAGATTGAAACGCTCCACATACATTTCAGTTTAAAAGGTTTAAGAATAAATAAATGGCAAGGCAAAATACTTCTTGAAATTTTCACTGAAGTCTTCTTTGTTAGGGAAATGGAAAAAAAGTGAGAGAAGCCACTGGAGTGGCAGCAGTTTCATTTTACCTGTCTCTCTGTCTTGGAAAATGTCAGACACGTTTAGCATTATTCTAATAAACTGCTAGGAAGGAACAGCACTAAGATACGATGGACAAAAACTCTGATTCAGGAAAGGATCACAACATGCTTAAGTGCTTTATTGATGTATTTGAAGTGTCTGCTATCAACTAGAGCTCATTGTCTTTGATGCTGTACAAACACTAGTTATTTTTTATTTTAGCAAGAAACTAGTTGATCTAATAAGTCTTTGTTTTAGGGAGTCCTTTAATTTGTGCTTTATTATTAACTTGCTCAGTTTTCTTGATTTCATTTACACTGGGTTTGTGTTAATATTGTAACAATTTCTATGAACACTTTAAAACAAAAAAAATACATAGTGCAATGTCTGAGAAAGATCTGCAGATTCAGGTGACTACATTATGCATATGTCTTCTTCCTTGAACTGCCTTGAATTCAATTTTATGAAGGTAAAATCTTTTGCTTTACCTATGCTCTTCTTGCTAGAGCTCAGTAACACTTCAAATTTACTCCAAAAAAGGTCAGATAATTTGCTGTAAGAGTAGATGCACTACTTAGCCCTGTCTTTTCTGAGTGAAAAGCATTGGACAGGATGTAGGAAACCAGGTTCATTTCCCTCATCTTGGATAAATCTCCACTCCCATTTCCTAGATTTCAGGATTAATAATCCTCATAATAAATGGCTGTTGTAAAGCTTATGTAAAGGAAGGGGCACTCCATTTTTCTTTTGGTCAATATCTTGTTTTGTTGAAATAATGCAGTAATTGGCAGCAATGGCCCGAGTACCAGCTCTGTGCTCCAGTTGCCGAAGCGAGCAACAACCCTCACCCGCATCTCACCAAGTGCTGGCAAAACAGGACATCCCTCCAGCAGCACTGTGGACTGGAGAGGCAGGAACAGACCTACAAGCCCATGCCCAAATGTTGGGCATCCCTGCTCTATGTTGGCTGATATCTTTGGCATACTTGGACAAAAACCTCCGGCAAGCTCATGGTTGTACACCTGCACAGGAAAAGCCTGCACTTTTACAGGAAATACGTTCTTCTAGAAATGTGTTTGGCTAGCAGACATCATCTTATCACATAACATGATAGGCCTAATGTCTACAGTCTGCAGTTTTCACCAGTATAGGCTGGAGATTTGTCACACAGCAGGCAATTAAAGAGTAAAGTTGAACAAGGGAGAATGTATGAGTCTACTGATGCATGACTTTGGAAAGTAAACCTCAATACATTAAACATCATCCTCAAAGAAATTACAAAATATTATTGCGATTTTAGAATTTCTTTTCCATATAAGGGGTGATTCCATGGAATAATTTTATGATGTTTCAAAGTATAAATGTCTGATCTCCACACTGCTGCTTTTAAGTAGTCATCGTTGATGGCTTTATTCACACTGAAGTCAGGTGGAAAACCATATATGAAATGGGACTCTTACCTAGATCATAAAAGCACTTAGGACTTCATGTTTTTTATTAATTAAAATCTGACTGCCATCAATATGCTCCAGGGTGTTTCTAAAGTAAGATTATATATATTTTGCACTGAATAACTGTACTGAGCATGTGGTTGTCATGGTAACAAGAATCAAATTTTATATGTGTCACAGTAATATCACTATTTTAAATGTGCACATATCACAAAACGCTTTTCTGGATTACTTCAAAGAAACCAATAGCTCTTTAGGGACCTCATAGCTCAGACTGGAAAAGTTTCATTCTCTCTCATGTCTTGTTGCAATCAATTTTTGTCCAGGCCAGACAGAGCATTCAGCCCAGGAAAGGCAAGGTCAAAGACAAACAACAGCAGTACAAGATGACTGTGATGCTCTCCCTTATCACTACTACTAAAACAGAACAGAAGTTTATTTCCTTTTCTGATAATGCTTATTTAAGTGAGATGACAAGTTATTTTTCTCTTATCTTTGTGAAAATTGAATTTAATCTTCACACATTTCAAAACAATATTTTTTTTAACCTTCTTGTTCTTATGAAAATGCCTTCAAGGATTTAGAAAACCTTCACCTTCAGAAATTGAAATACAATTGTATCAGAATCCCTATTCTAAAACGCATAAGGTTAGACCTCAGAAAGAAAAGCTGTGGGACAGCTCAGAACTCTCTGGAATTTGGTATAAAATCAATTAATCTCTGCAGGAGATCTCTTAACTATGCAACAAAATACTGATAGACTTTGTTACTTTGTATACTCATTTTAATATTTGTTATATCAGTCTTTGTCCCCTACCTCTGGCCATATTATTCACTTTTTTCTTTTTTAAATTCAAGGCTGAAAATGAAACACATGAATATGCCCATGGATGATGCTGCTTTATGTCAAACCTCTTATGATGGCTTAATCTTACTGCAGCGAGCAAATGTATGCTCCCATAATTGATATTGTATGTCCTCCATCTTTTACTCCTTTACCAGAGAGGAAATTCAGACAAGACCTGAACAGGCCACATACTCTAAAAATGAACCATTTACTTTTGTTTTAAAGTAAGGCTAGCAAATTTTTAAACTTGTTATTATCATTACTAGAATTAGGAGTGCAACATGCCAAAATAAGCATGCTAAAAGCATAGGTCTTAGAACAACACAACATTGACTCCAAAAGGATTTAAATCAAAATGCTTGCCAGGTACTGCCAACTTTAACTGCATAATTGTGAAAAATATTTAAAGATGGCAGACTAGCAAGACTGGAACTATGTGGCAAATAAAAAAAAGAATATGGTTGCAATTTTCTTTTGAACATAACACATAATAAATGTGCTAATAACAACTCTGATTAAACTCTTACCCCCTCCCACACATAAAGCTGTCATTTATAGTGCATTTGGATTTTAAAGTAACCTCCTCTTCTTTAGTTTAAATAAGCGTCTATCCTTAGCAACAAATGTCACCTAATTAAAGTCTGTCACTCTGCTCAGCATCTTAATAAAAGATTGAAGTAGGAAGGGGACTGTGAAGCAGCTGAAAGCAAAAGGGAAAAAATGCAAGGAATGCCAAGGGCCCTCCAGGAATATCAGATGAGAAAAGTCACTGAAAAATGAGCTCATTAAAGGAATAAAAATATGTGAAATGACACTTGTTTAGAATTACATATACACCTGGACTTTTCATTCTCCATAGGTTTTTCAGGGTATCATTAAGTGTGTTTTTTAGGGTTTATTTTTCTCTTAGTGAGGAAAATAGTACATGGCCAACTTCTTTCTAAGTAACTAGCTTAAAACCATCCCCAAAGTTTGAGGTAAGAAAACCTCTTAATATTGTTCACCATTCAGAAAATAGTGTGGGAAAGTTCAGGTTTTAGAAACAAAAATGCCTTATCCTGTTGTCACATAAGTGGGATCGAAGGAGAAGGCCTTTTGAAAACACTCAGCAGTTTCTTGAGTGTTACTGACATTTCTTTGAATAGAAGTGCATCTAGGGGAGTGCTGAGCAGTCCTTGTAAATCTCACTTTCTTTAGGCAAATTTCTACAGCAAATGAGTTGACAAACAAACTCGCAAACCACTGAAATTCCTGTGGGACATGAATTAGATAGACCTAATGACTTCAGAGGCTTTGAAACAGCCCCTATGATGTTGTCTATAGTAGAAATTAGGGTCACTGCTAAATTTTCCTGTTCTGGGGCAAGTCTAAGAGCTGGTGAAGTTTTCACTGCTGAGACTGTCTAAACCTGGCTATGTGAAACAATGCAAGATAAGAGGTATCCAGGTCTTCCTCAAGGCTAGGCCAGTCAGCTGGGTGGGGTGTCTGACCTCACACTATTGCCAAAGACTTATCAGAAAAAGGAACACCGAGGGGAAGCAAACCTGCACCCATCAGGGAAGACCGAGACTCTTTCAGGCAATTTCAATTTCTTTTTCAAATACCTGGATCTAGAGCATTGTGAGAGTCACAGATGACAGTGGAGCACCATGAAGGAAAGCAGCTTGTGATTGTCATCTACAGGATAAATAAGCTATCAGCTTCTTTGCTCCTTAGACACCACTGAAACTCAGAAGGCTCTAAAACCTTTGCAATCTGAAAGTGGGCTAAAGCTTGTTGCTCTAAATCTCTTCCTCCTAAATATGACCTTACTCAGAAGTTTCCTCCTGTGAGTTATTTTGCTAGCCTATATTTGCAGCTACTTTCCCCTTCCCACAAAATTATCCTTGTATCCACATCAGGTCCAGGCAGCCTCAATGCCAGCAAGGAGCCTCTGCCTTAGCCCAGCAGCAACCCAAAGACTCTCATCTGTGCCTTGTTTTGCTCTTAATGCCAGTTTACTTGATTTCTTGGAAAACTATCCATTAGGATCAGAAAGGTCCGGGCTAAGCAATGTTGCTGTTGGAGCCTCTAAATTTTGGAACATAAGGTAATTCCTGCTATGACTTTTAAGACTAAGTGACTCAACTCAGACTAAAGCTCAGAAGGCTGGTCAGACAAACAGGAAAATGCCAGAGGAGAATGCAATGATTCTCTTGGACCTCCAGAAAAGTTTGGATGAGCTCAGGTGTTGACCGAAGGCATTTGGGGAAGGATTCCTAACCTGAAGATGGAATTGACATTGTATCACCAGCATGTTGTCTGGACTGGTTAATAATATCCCCGCTGAGCACACATTCATCACAACTTTTCCTCTGACCTCATTTTGCTTCCTGATGTTTTTGTAGACAATATCTTTTTTAAAGTTTTTCATGACAATGGGAGGCCTCTATGTGCAGATGATGAAAAGGTTTGCTTATTACAGACCACTCTTAACATTCATTCTGCAGCTCCCAATACCACAATAGTTATTTGTGAGTTTGGTCCTTTTCACAACCATGTGGGTAAACTGTGCTGAATCAGACCTTCATATGTAATTTGATTGTAAAAGGAAGGTTTTGTCAGTCCCCTAGCATATTAAGGCAGGTCCCTGCACAAAGCTGCAACTGAGCTTTGGTAACAGAACACAATGTATTCTGTTCATAGGCTCCATAACTTGCTAACTGGTAAAGGAAGGGTAAAAAATTTTGTTGTGATTAGAGTTTTCCAATTCAAATAATATATGTTTACCTTACTGAACTTAATGGCAAAATCCCCGTTCCTTTTTGTGGATCCTAAAGCAAATTAGGCCCTGTTCTCATTTATCCTTTTCATATATCCCATGAAGACCTAGAGATAGGAGCAGTTTATATCCCTGGAGAACAATCTCATTTTCCATGGAATAGTAAAGTAATTATGAGTATTTCTCATATCAACCATATGTGACAGCATGAATAACATCATCAAGTAAAGTGAGATTTCTAGAGTGAATCTCTGTTTAAGTAATAAAACTACACCAGATTTTGTCTCATTAGTGGAACTCCCTAGTAACTCTTGCTTCTCTGTACCCCTTCCGGCTCCAGGATTTCACGTCTGTGATTACCAGTGCATGCCTGTACTGTACTAAAAAAGCTTTACATGTTTATCCACCTGCAGCAGTATGGCGTGGAACTCACATCATCAAAATCTAGTAAGACAACACATACAGCATGCTTTCCGGCACATTTGGAGAGCAGAGAACACAGTGTACTCCTCCCTAGAGGATTTTAAAACCAGTACACCTCACTAAGCAGACTGTGGAAACTGTGTAAATAACTTGGCCTGGGGTTCCACTTCAGCTAACTTAGCTCTGGATTTGCATGCAAGACAATAGTATAAACCTGCTGCTTGAAATAGAAGAGAATGGCTGCACACATATACATGCACGTACAAATTCTGAAGGCCAAATATACTGTCTGGCCTCATTGCCATTACTCAGGATGCAAAAGCTTGGAGGACTTCTTTTGTATTTACTGCTTGGATGCAGTCATTACACAGTCTCTTTATGTTCCTGAACAATAAGTGGAGGCATGTAATTCATCTGGCATATGAAGATCCCTGGAGTTTCTGGTAGCCTTGCAGTTTGGATGCTAGAATGTTATCTAGGCATAAACGACTGCTAAATTCATGGTTACTGGATTAGAGGTTTTTTTTGGGGGGAAATACGTCATTTTCACCAGTTCTTTGTAGAAAACAACTAATTCCAAAAAAGCCACTCCTGTGTAAACTTAGCAGTATCACCATGTACCCAATAGATACTTTTCAATATCAATATTGTTGGAATATACAGATTTAAATGGAAAAAAATCCAAATATTTGTAAATCATGAGCTTCTGATATGATATCTGGCCCAACACTAACAAATCAAGTTTATGTTGCACCATCTGTAAGTGGAGAGCACAGTAAAGAAGGCCTAGTACCAAATCCCCCAGTTTTATCTTCTCCCTGTTCTCTTCACAGAGCTCCCACGAAGAAAACTCTCCTGGAAGCATCATGGGAGACATACTTCATCTCTGCATGCCATTCATGCTTTTCTCCGGAGCAATAGCATGGTTGTAGTCCCTGTCAACAAATGGAAGCATTTTGATTCTGTGGAGGAGCAGGCAAAATTTACACCTATGCATGTAATACCTGGTTGGCAGGTGAGAGAGTTTACAAAATCCTGAGGAATTTATGACACTGGCATACATATCACTCACAGTATGTCTGAGCTCCTGTTGCATATCTCAAATAAAAATGCCAGCCTTTGGCAATATTCAAAAGTCCATGTCCCCTTCACTTTACACATAAATAGAAAGGCATAGATACCTCTTCGAAGTTCAAGTCATCTCATATTAGACGGCTGTCAGAAGGCTGAGAGGAAATACCTTCTAGAAGTGCTGATTACTTCTCAACTCAAACTAGCTGTAAGGCTTAGATTGAGTTTTTCATTTAAATTTGCACAACTTTGGGTTTTTTAAAATATTTCAGTTCTGTGAATGGAAATTCACCATATTTTTTGGTGATGTCCCTATGAGCAAGCTCATTATATAATCTTCAAAGTATAAGCTACTGATCTGACCCCATTTAGCAAAACCTTCTTTTCATCAATTCCTTTCACATGGCAGTTGCAGTAAACAATGTTTTTCCTTAGCTCAGCCTCAATATACGTGAAGAACTCCATTTCTGAGGAAGGGAAGTTTGTTTTCCAACTATGCAGTCAATGTAGGTTGTAGGCAAAATATCCCAGGAAGCTGGAATTCTGCAGCACTAGCTCTTATTTGGTCATGTCTTTTTTTCTCAATAGGATCTTCTCTCTGCTTGCACAGAAGGGACAATATATGGCAAAAAATATATTATGATTTGATCCCTGTATGTAGTGCCTATGTTGAGATATTGCTACTGTAAAGGTCCCTTGTTTCTTCCTCTCTGCCCTTGCAAGAGAGTCACTCAGTTTCCTCTGCACATTGGCTATTACTCCTGTCCTGACCTAGTCTGTAACCCCATCTACATCATCTTAAAGGCTTCCTTTTTTTTTTTTTCCTTCTTTCATTTTTCTTTCCAGGATAACGATGGATCTTGGAAGAGAAAACTTGAGCTGAGAAATGTGGAATGAAATGTTGGAAGGAGCTTTCTTATTTTTGTTTAGCAGTAGTTTGGAAAAGGACAACAGCAAGTGCTTGAGAGACAGCCAAATGGAGTTTACTTCAAGTCCTACCTACAGGGTGATGGAATTGAGATAGCAATACCATAGTCATTAGGTACTTGTAACATCTAGCACTTCTAAGTAGTGTAGTCTGACAACAATTTTGCATAGCACTCTGAAAAAATGTATAGTTCCTTTTGACTCGATGAAGTTTCAGTAGGAATTAAGTTGGTTGGTTCTTTTAGACATGCATTACATTCACAGGGGAATGAAATACTGCTGAGGCATTAACTTAGATTTAAGAACAGAGCAATACTTTTTATGGTCACATTTTAGCTCTGTAAGAACGTGCTTTCACAGAATTGTTTTCTTACCATCTAATTAAACAAGTAGAAAGGCATTTGTTTTGTACTGCAAACCAAACCATATCTGCTCTAAGGCTATTGTAGTTGTACATTGTATTAAATGCTATACCTTTTAAGGGACAGAACTTATCTCAGGTTTGGCATGTATATGAGTAAGTTTTCTATATTTTGCCTGCAACTTTGTGCAAGTTAAAAATATGAATGACTGTGTGCTGGAACACAGTATGGTACTTATCTGTGAGATAAAGTTTTATTCTGTGTATTTTTAGCTCAAAGTACCTGAAACCTCCACCTCACTGAGAGGGCCAGATGTAATAACATTCGTTCCCAAACAAATAAATACATATTTCAAACCTGCAATATCACATTCAATTTATAGAAAATGCAGAAAAAAAGTCTGCAGATTAGAAGAAATTAAAAGAAGACAAATAAAGTAATAAAATAAATAAATAGTAATAAAAAATTTTCAGTGATCTGTATTAGCAGACCATTATTTTGAAAATACTTTATTAAATCCAATATAATGCTCAGCAAGTATAGAGGCCCACTGGTAGAGATCTCTTTTAAGACCAACACATAACTGGGGGATCATCCATGCATGCATTATGTAAAGGTTTTGAGAGTGCAAACTACATGAAGATATGATTTGAGCATGAGTGCGATTAACAACATGAGTTACATGAAAATACAATAAAATTATGAATAATTTACTGATTACATCTAGGGAGAATTTTTTGGCTCTGGCATAACCTCCTGAGAAAAAAAAAGGGAGCCCCTATTGTGTGGTTCCCTTAAACAGAACTGAAAAAAAAGCGCTGGAAAAACATTGCTCAAAGAACAATTGTTTACCAGGAGAGGACTGGGAACATGTATTTGTTGTCTTAGATCATTTAATCTGTTCATGACTCTCACAATTCTGTGAAGCCATACAGCTGCCTTAAAAAAATGTTACTGGAGACCTAATACATTGCATAATATACACCTGACTACTTGCACTTACTAAGAAACATGCTGAAAAACATTTAGAATGCCTTCTTCCTGCAAAAAATACCCTACATCCTTCCCTTTCTTAGGTATTTCTTTAGTTTACAATTTATGTAGAGGGGATTTTTTTGCAGGAAAGTAAAATACAGTAGGTTTTTCTACACTATACAATTCTTCACTGATTGAGGATATGACTTTTAAACAATATGCTGTTCACTATGCAGGTAAGTATCTATTCGATATTTCGGATCTTAAGAATCTTTGTTTCTGAGTAGGAGCAGGTCAGGTGAAAACTGAAGGGAACTGATAATTCAATATTTATCTTCTGGAAGATGGAAGACCAAGAAAGTTAGACACAGATTCCACAGTGATAGGGAAAAAGTCTCAGTGTTTGAGTTCAGATGCTCAGCCACTTGTCTTCAGGAGGCACCCTGAGAGACATCAAGCAAAACACATGTTACTCAGTTGGCATATGAGGCTAAATCCAGGCAGGAATCCAGTCTCCCATGATCACGACATGAGTATAGCTGAGAAAACTTCACATCTCCATCTGTGCTAAAAAATATGTGGAAATGAAAATAAGAGAGCTTGATGCTCTAGGGTTTTGAGTGAGGTCAAAGTCACAGAGAAAGTAGGGGGATACCAGGACCTCACAGAGGGCTTTGGTCGAGGGGCAGACCTGCCGGGAGGAATATGTGATGCACAGACCTCTGGAACCCTGGGGTAGGTGTGCAGTCTGTCCTTTAAAATACCAAGGCTAAATAATACAGTCACAGATGCTGGCACTTGATAACTGTCAGTCTAACATGGAGTTATAGAATGTAGAACAGAATAGGCCCCTAACTCAACATGAGAGTAAACTGCCAGCACTCACTAATCTGCTCTCTCCTGCTTCACTATCACTTATCCTTCAACCTTCCTCTGGGACAGCTCATGGCCCTTTGCACTCACTTGCAGTCCAGGAAGTAGATGTTGCTGCAGTGAGGTTAAGCTTGAGCAGACTCTAAGGCGTGTCACACCTTGGACTAGTGCCCTGGAGAATTTTTCAAAACAACGATATACTATCACTTGTCACATGGTAACTAACATACTTAACAAATACAAATTAAAAAAAATTAATCGTGATGACTGCATTCAGTACTATTGCACTAGACACTAAAACACTTAAGAAGATCAGTATCTGCATCTCTAGAGAAATTTTACCAGTGACTTATTTTAGGATGCAACCCTCTATCTAGAGTAAAGATTCACAGTAGTAATTTGCATTTAATCTAGCAGAAAAAGAAGTGTGATATAAATCAGTGATTGCAGTTAAGACTGGATAAATTCCAGTTTTAAAGAAAGAGTATATTTGAGAGTGGAAAATTAATCACTTCTACAGCCTGTATATTGTATGAGTGTCTGTGTGTGTAAATACACACGTGTATACATAGGTGCACAAGTATATGCACCGTGAGGTGTGGAGGTATATATATAAAAGCATATATACTATCTATAATAAAAACTAATGTACTTAATTAATGCACTAATAATTACATTTGCCTAGCAGTATTAGGTTATCAATATACTATGTATAAATAATACTCAGTACTTTATGTATAGCATGTAATATGTTATAAAACTATAGCATATATTGTTATTGTATGATACAATATTCATGTAATTAATATACATGATATATGTATCATGTTGTGGCGAGCACTGCAGCAGCCTTTGAATAAGGCAAGATCTCTTTTTTGACAACAGTTTTTGAGCATCACAACCTTTTGAGGAGAGGTTAGGAGACTGATGGAGAAATCTGTGTGTGACACTTTATAAGGAAGACCCAAGGAACTATAGGCCATTCAGTCTCACTTCTGTGCCCAGCAAGATCATAGAGCGGATCCTTCTAGAAACTCTTGGAAGGCATGTGGAAAATATGGAGGTGACTGGTGACAGTCTCTTACCCTTATGGCCTACATCCATATCGCAACACCTAATGAAGCCAAAAGCATCTCATCCACCTTGATTTGCAGTGATATGGATAAGATTTTAGAGACTTCTCAAATATTATACAAGATGGTTTCCATCAAGTATTAATTTTACACCCTTTTATGTAGGAGTGCTGAATAAAAGCTAAAGTCATACTACAGCAGATTCTTTATATCTTAATTGCAATGTATAATATATATGTTATATATTTTATATAACACACTTTGCATATATATATATGTTGTATATATATGTTGTATATATATGATATTTACATAAAACATATATATAATAGAAATCTCAAACAGAGCACTTGACTTTGCAGTCTTAGAAGTCTGCAATATACTTTTGTGCAAAAAGTTTTATCTGTACATGTTCAAAACAGAAAAAGAAATATGCTTTCTTTCTTTGCAAGCCCATTGCTTCAGCAGTAAAGCACAGGCTCTGCAGTGCACTACAAATATACAGGCAGAGACCTGTTTCCACTGTGCCAGTTAGTGTGCTCCCAGGACAGTACAAAATTAAAGAACTCCGTATATGATGGTAGTATATTGTAGAAAATAAATACTTAAATAAAAAGAAAGAAATGCATGCTTGAAAGGCTCTGATCTCATGCAGTTTCAGAATATTAGTGGAATTTATTGTGATTCAGTACAACATGAAACTATGCTAGCTCTCCTCATCTTGTAGTACTTCTACCTACCTTGTAAGAAAAGGTGAGCTGTGCCTGGAAAAATTGTTCTGTTTTTCCATTTTTTGATGCTGAAAGTATCTGTTTCTCTGATGCTTAGGAAACACACACTTTGACTGAACTTCCTTTCTTATAAAAGACCTCAGTGTACAAGTTATCATTTCCTTCCTACTGCAAAATATTTTGACTTGTGATGATCAGAGTGGCCCAGAGAAAGCAACAAAATATTTGCCAACATTGTATCTTTCTTCTTTTACCTCTGTTTTCTATCTTTAAGAAAAGGAGTTCATCTTGCATTTACTTTTGATGTTGAGAACTTGGAATTTGGCAATGTTTCCAAGGTACGTTGAGTATTCCAGATATCATCATTCCCTTCTTAATCTTTAACAAAGATTTCATCTAGCATGTACAGTCTTGAAGTGTATATGTTATATTCATGCTTCACTACCTGTTCTGGTCCTCCCCTGAATTTCAGATGGAGCTTGACCTATGAAAGACATAAACCCTCCCTCTGGAAAAAGGCTTTCCTTCTCGTTCTATTTGCACAGCTGTGATCAGCAGTCTTTTGAACAGAAGGTCCCTGTCTGTAAGGGAAAGATGTACGCTACAGCAGCTTACTGGAGTTCACTGGTTTCCTGGGCCCCCAAAACTTCAATACACTGATCTTCCAGGTGTAGCCCAACTTAGTCAGTAGACATTTGGAGAAGGTTTGCGACTTTAACTAGAAGAAATGGAAATCTACTCATCCTTTAGGTTCTGAGTTTATATCATTTCACTGTATTCCAAAACAGTCAGGTGTCTTTATTTAGTGAGTTAGTCTTTCAAGCTCTTACACAGGAGACAGGCAGTTTGGGACCCATCCATATCCCTGAAAAAGTTCCTTGGGTCATTTTAGGAGTCCTATGCTACCTGCAGCATTGCACAGCTTCTGTTTCTGGGAGGTCCACGTTATTCTGAAACAAGAGCTAGGTAACAGGTGGGACAGTTGGATAGCCTCCTGCCATTTTAGGCTCTGATGTTCAGATACGTAAGTGCCAATCCTTCCTTTTATTTCTTTTTCAGTATACAGTAGTTTTGATTCATCTTCTTCCTTTGGTTATCTTTTATTTCCTTCCCCTGGAACGTATTTCTGAGCTCTCAAGCCACTTGCTTACCTTTGTGCTGACTTCCACATTTTCCTGTCCAGTCCTTTCTAAATGAGGACCACGAACACTTCAGGAACTTTGCTACAGTGGCCTAGACTTTAGGTAATTTCTGTTAACTGTTTTATTTTACATCTTCATGTGTAAAACAGCAGCTGTATCTATTCATGCAGCATACTTTCCCAGAATTTATGAGGAGATAGTCAACGTATCACCCAATGCCTGTCGCTTTTCCATCTTAACCACTGGCCTTAATGAATGTCATGGTGTGCTTCCAATTATTGTGTTACTAAATGGATAGGTCTCAGCAGTGATCTGCGAGCCCTGAAAAACATCCTCTGAATAGCATCCTGTGCCACGCCTCCATCACCTACTCTGGAAAAGCAAGGGCCCCTAAATGTTTCCAGTCAGAGCTGCCAGTCCAGCATGGTCCTCCTAGAGACCACATAGTGTTTAAAAGTGCATGAAAACCAGTTGCTTACGTGCTGACATTTGACATTTGACATCTTTCTCTTTAATCCTTTGCCTTAAGAGGATGGCTAACTGACTAACCTGCATCTTTTCTTCTGAAGTCCCTGAGGAGATTTGAAGTTTTATACTTGAATAGATTGCACGGCATTGCACACCCAGTGCTGGATACAAGAGCTGCTCTTATATTCAGTACTCTGAAAAATATTGTTTAAACTCATAATGCAGGTCTTCTGTGCTCCTTTATTTTTATTAGGCATTTCATTCTATGACTGTTTATTTGGGTCTGCCCCTCTATTCCTTTCAAATCTGGAGTATTGTGTCCAGTCCTGGAACCCTCAATGTGAGAAAGATGTAGAACAGTTGAGGAGGTCCAGAGGAGGGCTACAGGGATGATCAGAGGGCTGGAGTACCTCCCATATGAGGACAGGCTGAAAGAGTTGCGCTTGTTCAGTCTGGAGAAGAGAAGGCACTAGAGAGATCTGGAGGCCTTCCAGTACCTGAAAAGAGCCTACAAGAAAGCTGGAGAGGGACTATTCATAAAGGCTTGTGGTGATAGGATGAGGGGAAATAGGTATAAACTGGAGAGGGGCAGATTTAGACTAGACATAAGGAATGATTTTCTCACTATGAGGGTGGTGAGGCACTGGTACAGGTTGCCCAGGGAGGTTATGGATGCCCCATCCCTGGAGGTGGTCAAGGTCAGGATGGATGGGACCTTGGGCAGCCTGGTCTAGTGGGATGTCCCTGCCCATGGCAGGGGGATGGGAACTAGATAATCTTTAAGGCCCTTTCCAACCCAAACTATACTATGATTCTATTATACAATTCTAGAATTTTGTCTTTGTCATGCATGGTGAAGTTATTTATTTAGTTAATACTGAGTTCTTGGGCTCCAGTACTGTTGGTTGGCTTTGTTCATTGTGAGCCAGAATATACCCTACTGCTGACATGAGGCATTTAGTGACTGTGTCAGGAGTGGGAGAAATCTTAGTGGGAGAAGGTCAGAAGCTGAGTTATTTAGGGTGTCTTCCTCCCTATTTCTCTGCTTCTCCCAGTAGTGGCTTCACATGGGAATGGGTGCATGGGCAGGAGCATGCTGGCACATGGGACAGACCCTTTCCAGAAACAATATCGGAGTGGGGCTACCATATAGTGGTTAGATTTTCTGACCTTCATTCTGGTTCATAGCTGTTTGGGCCAGGGTAAATATGATGTTGTTTGTAATTAAATATGTGCAACAATATGCGCCTCCTCAGAGATCCTCTGCTGCCCACATGGCAAGCCCCAGGCAGTGCCATCTAGCTCAGAAGAATAAACAAACCATTCAAGACCTTTATTTGCCTGTGAGTCATGAGGGGGCTGGTCACTGGAGTATTAAGAAAGATAAACATATGGCAAAACTCTAAAGACTGTTTCTGGAAGCCTTGACTGGAGGGAACAGCTAATCCATTGTTTAGAGTCTGCAGCATATTACAAGGTTGGAGAGCAATGGGAGCAGGAAAGAAGCAAAAAAACCCCAAAAATTTAAGAGATCAAAAATTCAGAATGGTTGTAATTACCCATGTAGGCACAAGGGCTTTGTGGGAAGAGGGGGATGAGTGACACAGGGGAATTGCAGGAGTGGTTGGATCTGTGCACAGTCATAACAGGAGGCAGTTGTTATCTGTCTCCTCAGTAAGGAAACAGGGAGTATAATGCATTAACTGTTATTTCAAAGGGAAAGAATATTAGTTGGAGATGATTAACAGTTATTTTCTGATTGTAGTTAGTAGAAAGCCACGTGCTCCCACTGAATGGCCAGAGGGAATATTGTAACTGAAAATGCAAAGGCGTCCACTTTTGTTGTCTGCATGGTTTTTGTTGAAAATAAATGTTAGTTTCCATTTTGTTACCTATTTTATGCTATTTTTGTAGTTTTATTTATTACTGTAAATGAAAACATCACAGATGTATGCAGAGGCCTGTGGCATTTCATGAAGTGTTGCTCAAGAGAAGCAATGCAGTAACCTCAGCATTTCCTGAGGTGCAGACATCGTCTGTCTCCTCAGAGAGGTCTATGAAAACCTCTGCGAGGTACCTCTGCACTTTACCAGACTGGTGTGGGTCCCTGTGCTTTTTTCTGTTATACTACAGAGTAATGTGCCATCACAGAAATTTAATAAAACTACGGGTGTTCTTCCACCTTTATTTTAATTATATTGGTCACGTTGTCTGGAGTGAAACTTGCCAATGACAATCTTAATGACATACTGGGCTTGTAATGAGATTTAGAATTCCAACAAGGCAGTCCTCTCCATTTTGCAAATAGGCAAAACTAAATGTGGTTATGATCATTTCCCTAAATAAATTTGAATCTAATGGATTTAGCCTTAATCCTAGCTCCAAACCACTAGCTGCCTTGGGCCTAAGCACTATCGCTGAGACACTGAGTGACTTCTAACCTACCCCTCACTCACAGCCACCTGCTGTCTCTAATCCTATTTAGTAAAAAAATCACTTATAGATATAACTCTAATCTACCCAGTGCCAGCAGTTTATTCAAAACCACTACCCAAGACTGAACTTCAGATCATTTACTATGGCCTGCCACTGCAGTCTTATCCCTGTAGTGAGGTGTCTGCTGTGTCAGGTCCTAACCAGCCCCCAAAATCTCAGCTCCTTTATGCACTCCCTGATCTGCACCACAATCAACTTCTAGAGGTGGCCCTGGTGCAAAGCCACTTGCTGACTTGCAGCTCCCTGGTCCCAAAGCTGTCCTGTGACAGCACTGCCTGCCAGCCCCAGTCGGAACCTTGCCTGAACTCCTGCATGTTAGCCTAGAACTGTAGCACTATAATCTCACTCACCTTCTGCTAGCCTGGGGTCACTCATTGGCCTGAGTCCCAATGCTTGGCTGGGTTCAGCCAGAGGCCTCATTTTCAGCCTTGCCAGTTAGATGTAAGAAAAATCGGGTATGTTCTGTTGTCTCCAAACTCATTATTAATGCAAGACTTCCTAGCAATCTCTTCTCTTATGCCAGAACCAGGCTACTCCCCTGTCTCAATCACAACACTGATTTGCCTCAACCACTCCTGCAGTGAAATGCTGCCTGATACACCAAACCTTCACTGTAACCTGTGTGTTAGATTAATCCTCAGTCCTATCCTGAAGCCCATTACCTAAACCCAGTCTGACACAGTTTAGGGCCTGGCCCAGCTACTTCACTAGCTTCAAACCTACCTTCAGCCCTCCACTTTGTTCTAGTTCTTATCTAACCCAACATAGTCATGGGCAATGCATATGTACTAAAACTAACCAAGCCTATCATGTGATGTCCCCCTACCAGTTTCAAACTGCCTTACATCTTATCTCATAGTGGTCATAACCTAAGCTTCAAATGGCTTACCAGTAGGTCACCTATGGTTAATCTCTTTGCTAGCCTGCAGTCACCAAATGAGACACATTGTAAATCTGACCCTCAGCCACATAGTGCTTCTGCCTAAAACTCTACACAGAGACTACGTACTCACTCTGAACCCCAGCCTAAGGTTATTGCTAGACATAACTTTATTCCTAGCTCTTTGCTCTTTATTGGTCCCAAATCTATTTGCAGCTTCATCTGTTAACTTCAACAAAAGTTTCCTACCAACTGAATCCAAACTCTGTCTCACAACACAGCTTCTTGGGCTGTCAAAGTGCAATGTTCCTCCAGCTCTTTGTGGAGACCAAGATTTCACAAGTCTCACTTGATTTGAATTATATTTCAATACACTGGCACAAAAGAAAGTACAGAAAGCAGAAAAAAAAATCTCTATTCAAAATGGAATTTGCAGATGCAGCACTTAGGGGAACATTGCTATTCCTAATAATTCAGACCTTTTCCTATTCTGAAATGGAATAGTCAGTCACAATTTCAAGATTTTCTCCACATCTTTGAGAAAGTTCTAGAATTTTTAACTGTTTTGCTAAGGAAAATGGCATTTCATATTATTGATCTGTTCTATCCATTTGAGAATTTCTGTTAACTTTTGAATTTATTTCAACCCAACTTGGTACAAAGGTTTAATTCTCAAGTTTTGTGAAAGCTGGTTAAAAACAAGGAAGCCAGATGAGTTCCTTGTAGTAGGAGAGGAAGGCAGAGCTCAACCTCAGGAGGTTTTGCCTGACAGCATCTGCTCATTCAGTCAGAAGAGGGATCAGACAAGAAACCATCATTGATATGTTTCTGCATGAACCATAGCTCATACTGTCTCCAGTCTGGTATAGTTGTCATAGGGTGCTGAAAAAAAGACAGTGGAGAGTAGCAAGAAAGATGTGAAGGTATAAAGGAGATTATTATTTTGAAAGATTGGTTTTATTTGTGTTAAAGCTTACAGTAACATTTTGGGGGAAAGGGAGAGGAGTTTTGGTACATATAAATCAGGATTCTTAAGTAACAATGGCACCAGAGACTAGGACTTCTATTTGGGGGGTGTGGGGCGGGAGGGAGGAATAGTGAAAAAAAAAGTGTAGGAATGGGCAATATTGAATAGGACTACAAAACCATTTTGGGTAAGAACTGCTTTTATTTTATGCATCCTAGTGGAATGCAGATACTCCTAACTCGGGGCTTTCACATTCAATCTTACTAGTAACAACTTTTTGTATCTGAAAAGTGATAGCAGTAGAGAGGAACAAGTCGCTCTTGCTCTATTCTCATGCCATGAGTAACTAAAACCTTTGGAAACACAGAGGAGGGATGGGTTATGTAGCTGTATTTGCAGTTGAGTTTCTGGCAGGGAGCATTAATGGCACAGAGCTCAATTATTCTGCTTGTGTGAGTGAAGTGCCCTTACAAAAATAGACTCTGCTGTCTGCAGTTCACAAAGAGCAGCTGAAGGAAGCAAAACAGCCTTTTGAGGTGGTCAGACTGGAGTGGCCAAGGGTGGCTGGAACAGGAGGAAGCACTGCGCAGAACTCCTGCAAATTTAGCAGAAATGTCAAAGAGGCAGCGTACCCTATACTGACAAAGATATTTACCTTCAGCAGCTTCCTCTTTGCAAGCAGGGCTGCAGGCAGGGCTTGTCTTCCTCCTCCAGTGACGGTGGTGGCTTCTGCATTTCCATTGGTCTGCCTGTGTCTGTGTCCCTTTCCTGTGGAAACAGAAGATATGGGCAGGAGAAAAGACATATTTGGTAATGTTTCTCTTCAAAGCGTCTTTTTCACAAGGCTGCCTCAGCTGCAAAATGTTAAGGGAAAAAAAAGAGATCTTGGAACTAACTCCAGACAGACCCTAATGCCTACAAATTTGTCTAAGTAAGCCAAGTCCAGAAAGGGAAAACATGAAGAAGGCTCATTATTTGACTGCTAGTGACACTCAAATAACCAGACACACCAGTACTTAAGATCTTCATATTTCAAATGGCTCATCTTTCATATGCTCTCCCACCCTCCACTTCCACTGTGCTCACTTCTTGTATTTCCCTTCATCCCCTGTAAATCCACTGCATGTAAAATTGTTTATAAAACACATGAAATAAAAATATTCTTTAAAATACATATGGGGAAACAGTCTGTACATCTAACTAGCGATTCATAGCTTCCCTAATTGCTTCAGCTAGTTGCATGCACTATTGTTTCTTTTCCTCTTCAGAAAGTCCAAAAGAGCTTAGTAGATCTCGTCCTATTTTATTTCAATAAGAATTGACTGAGAAGGAACTACAGAGCTCAGGGCATTTCACTAATAACTCTGTGTCTCTTATTCACAGTTCTGCCAGAGATTTGCTCAGGGCAGGAGGTGGAGTGATTGTGCTCAGATTTGAGGTTTCCTGGAGAGTTACTTCTCCCCAAGATGTTATAGAGAATCACAGGACCGCTACATTGACAGCCACCACCCCTGGCCAGAAGGAGGGGCAATTTACATTCCCTCAATTCATTACACATCCAAGACACCCCTGGAGACCTGTGCAAAGCAAAAATATTTGCAAATTGTAAATTCATCAATAAAACTGTTGTTTTAGCTATTGCCAAAACAACTCACACATTCAACAAAAAACTCTGACTAGTTTTAGCTGGACAAGGATTGTACTTCAGTCATTCAGGAATGTATAGGAATAAAGGTAAAAGGAATACTCTCAATTTAAGTAATACTTTTTCAGTATTACCTCTCATAATTCTGCTGGTCATAAGATTTATGAAAGTAATCAACTTTAATTTCTCATTCCAAAATGTATTTAACACTCTGAAGTGATCTGTCAGTAGATATTCAAATACAATGGTCTTTCCTTCATATTGTTTTCAAGATTAGCTTGATTGCTTGTGAGATGTAAGTTAAATACAGTAGTGAACAGAAACCGTTATCTGCTTTTGAAATTGAATGCAGGATTACAAAGACTTCCCCCCCCCAGTTTCCTCAAATCTGCTTTTGTTGTTCATGGATTCTTATTAGTATGTGGTGGTTATCATCCACAGTCTCTTCCAACCTCTAGGAAGCTTGAAGTTGTCCCCAAACCATAAACTACATTCAGTCTGATGAGTGACTCCAATGCCATACAAAAACTTCAAAGGGTGGTTAGCATGCAGACACTTTGCCTTTGTAGTTAATAATGTTGTTTATTATACTGAAAGAATAGTTGTTTTCATAGCTTTTAATGCAAACATCTCGTCTGACCTCTCATACTATCCTGACCATAGAATTGGATTGTTTGGCTAACAAATGCTAGAGTTCTACAGCACAACAGAGTAACTGTCTGCAGCTGCTGTTATATAAAACACAGATTTTTTTTTCCTTCCTTATTCAGTGGGCTGATGAAGAAACTGTAGTCTAGAAATTATTTTGTAAGAATACTGTTTATAGTATGAGTAGGACAGACAGAAATATGAGAAAAGTGCCAAAAATCTCATTTTTTGGAAGAGCAGCCCTTGGGCTTTGAGAAAGTACTGTAGGAAAAATGTTATTTAAATGAGATAATTTCTGTCTCACTGAAAAGTAATTATTCCCTGACATAAAAAGTATTTTGCAGACCCCCTCTAGCCGTCCTTGCTAGGGACAAGCAGTGTGGCATTGCCTTTTCTTCCTGGCTCTGCAAATTCCTTTCTTTAGCACAGATACCAGAGTCTGGGAAGCAGCTGAAACTTTTAAGTTGTTCAAAAAAAAATCCTGGCAGTTTATAGTTGGGCTTAAATCCTACATTATTATTTGTTACCTTTATTCATTATACCGTACAGGACAAACAAAGTATATAGTAATTTTTTTTTTCTGGTTTTGCAAAAGGACATTTTAATCCATGCAGAAGGCTATCTATGACAATCACACTAAGGGATGCCAATGGCAACAGTGTATTAAACAGCAGAGGCTGTGAAACATCCTCTTCCCTGTTCACTGTATGGTTTGGCAAAGGATCTGTGCACTTACCACTGTTGAAGTCAGAGACAGATTCCCCTTTCTTTTTGAGGTAAGATGTCTGGACCTTTTCACAGACAAATATTCCCAAAACAATGATACTTTTATAAAAGGAAACTAGTTTAATGGGAATAAATGTTGATACCTCTCGTTTCGTTGATGCATGAATCATCGTGTAATACTTCTGTTCTCTTACTCTTTTTTCAGATAATCCAAACCACTGAAGGAAGATGGATCAGTCAGCTTTTACAGGGCTGAACTTCCATGTATATAGGACATGACCTGACTCACACATATCCACATAGAAACAACAGTACTGGAAGACATCCTGTCAAAAGAAAAGGCGAGGGCCTGGCGGGACCTGACCTTTTGGCGGTTGTTAAAGGTATAACAGCAAGTTGAGAAAAGTGCTTATTTCCCTCTATATGGCACTTGTGAGGCTGCACGTGGAGTGCTGAGCCCAGTATTGGGCTCTCCAGTACAAGGCAGACATGAACACACAGGATAGAGTCCCCTGTAGGTGCACCAAACTAGCCAGGAGACTGAACTGCATGATGTGGAGAGGCTGAAGAAGAAGTATTTGCTCAGACTAGAGGAGAAAATGTTCCGCAGTATTTGAGTGATGTCTACAACTACTTAAAGCGTGATTGGAGGTGTACAGTGACAGAATGAGAGGCAGCAGACACAGATTGAAACACATAATCGAATTTACAACACGTATGGGATAGTATAGTATGAGGAGTATTCATTCAGGTAAATACCTCTTCTTAATGGGAAATGGAGATGTCTGGAGACATATCTTGAGCTCTCAGAAGACTCTGGGAACTTTCAGTCTAGTGGATGGAGTGTGTTATTCATATGATGCGTATTGTCAAGTAAGAGAAGATGGGTCACAGCTCATGTACTCCTTGCCTTGCTTCCAGCCTTTCTCAGACAAATTGATGACAGAGTCCAGTGCCATGAGATGTGTGGTAGGACCATGCCTACTGCAGTTATGCGAAGTTACACAGGAGCCTGCAGGGTGGATGGAATAGCATAGCCCCTTAGGAGTGTTATCACAACGGGGCAGAGGTAGAGCTGTTCACACAGCATGCCCTTGCTCTGCTGTGAACAGCATTCATTTAGTGAACTTCAGAAAACTCATCAGCTCAGATATTTCTTATAAAGCTTGAAAGGTCTATTTACTTCTGCAAACTTGCTTCCATTAAATTTCAATCTTGAAACTTCTTACCTTGAAACACATGAGATTTTAGACATATATTTGTACTTCTACAGTATATGTAGTTTAGGGATTCCTTCAAGGACAACAGATATCTTTGAAGGAAACTAAGAGGAAATGCAGAGGAAATACAAGTTTGGTGAGGAAAGAGTCCAAAGATTGCCCTCTAGATCTAAGAATGATCAATAATTCATAATGAACTTTACTACAACATTAGTGAATAAGAAATAAGCATGTTCTTTAGGAACAAGCGGTGGAGCAATCTATAGGATTGCATTCATCAAACTGATTAGTGTTTACAAGCATTGCTAAGTCATAACTTTTCAGAGACCTAACCCCACATACATTTCCTGAGACCACATCAGAAACTATGGATCCTAGAAACAAGACCAGTATCTGTGCCCAAATTAGTGAGTGCTCCATTCATGTGACCATAATAGGATGAGGATAGGCAGTATATTGTACCATACTGTAAGCCCCAGACCCCATATATGGAGAAAATTGGGGCTCTCAGACCAGTTGAAAGCCACTGGCCAGGGCCCAAATCCACTTGATAGGGCAGCAGGATGGAGGGGAGCTGTAGAGTAAACTTTCCCACCAGTCTGGTTATATGCATGACTTACCCAGTTTTATCCATATTCCACGTAGACCTAAGTAGAGTTCACCAACAAATGATGTGAACCTAATATGGACTTCCCTAGTTACTGGAAAATAGGCCTATGCATTGAATTATGACTGCTCTGCTTGAAAAGTATTTGTAGTGACAAATATTCTAGAAAGCAGTTCACTCAGGTCAAAGTGTCTGTCTGATTGATGCTATGCCTGTGTGAGACACTAAGACGTGAATCTGGGGGTCTAATTGAAGAGTGTAGGTAGTAACTAGCTAGTTAGGATAATCTGGGGACACCATACGGCTTTTGAAAACCAAATACAAGACATTCTCTCATCTGGTATTTGTTTACTTGAATGAGGAAGTTTTGCGAGCTTTAGATGTTTATTCCACAGTTTGTCAGTAGTGGGCACAAAAACTGGAATGAACTGACCTTTCCAGCTTTTATCACACAAAGACAACCTCTGTGCCTTCCCTGCTCTCTCCTTGCCTCTGGCCCCAACTCTCTAGAGAAAAACAGGACTGCTTCTTTTCATTTCTCATTCCATATTTTCCCCTTCCTTCTGTTTGTTTCCTTTACCACTCTGCACCTGTTTTTAAAATGTCAGTTACTAGTGAAGTTATTCCTTGCTCCTGGGAGAGATGAACCAGAGCCATGACGTCTTCCTTATGCAGGGTGACAGAAATAGCTCCTATGAAATACACTATTTAGCTAAACACAGATGGTCTCTTCCTTATGGGACATGATGACTTAAGAATATGGGCAATACCACACACGCATAAAGCAAGTAAATCCAAGAATGACCATACTGCCATAGGTTGTAATTATACGGAAGACAGTCTCTGTGAAAGCAAGTTATGCAGAGAGCAGTCTTGAGGATGTAGTGTAACTGTGAATCATGCTCTTCGCAAACATTAAGTAAGTTTGGGAAAAGCCACAGAACTTGATGCAGACCTTGATCTGGTGCTTTGACTTCGTAAACATGGGCCTTCTTTCTGTCTGAACTCCATCATTGCATGTAGCTATGAAATTGAAGCCAGGCTTATAAAGAAGCATTGTAATTGTCAATAATACCATGTTTCTCTGGAGTGTTTTTTGCTAAAGGAGAATATGTGGCATTTCAGTAAGGATGCACACAGCCTGTCTTCTACTAGTTAAAATATCACACATCTCCAAATATGCATTGTAAATTCATATGTACATTGCAATAAAGTCACATTGTTAGCTCCCTGGTTAAAGTTATAAGCAGTATACTTGGAAGCAGCTGGGCATTATTTCTATTTAATTCAGTAGCACCCAGCAGTCACTGGAACAGTCATAACTTGCTCAACTGCTAAACTGACTGCTTTTGCTATAGGAATATATTACTAGCTTTCATGAAAATTTTATCAAACCTTATGAATTGTTCTTCTGTGTTTGGATAAATTTAACATGTTTAGAGATTTTAGCTCTCACGATCCTGTCGGCAAAAGCTTAAGTTGCTGGGAAGGCTATGCAGATGATCTCAGATGTTACCAACAAACCAAATACTGCAGCATCAGCTTATGGTTAGTTAACTGCTGTCCTTGAAAGGGTATTGGGCAACAGGGAACACAGTGGGTTGAATAGATATTTTAGTTGATTTGCTGTCTGTTTGATTGTTATCTGCAAAATAACACATGAGGGTATAGTAGTAATATCACTATTTGTGCAGAAGCAGGCTATAGAGAGCAGAGACAGCTTGAAGAATTCCAGTTCTCTGACCCATTTTGTTACATTCTCTGAGCTGTCATACATCATAATAATAACTTTTGAATCAGCAGAAAATCTGTGTGTGGAGATTTTGCTTCAGAGACTGGAAACCTAACACGAAGTTTTGGTTTAAATAGTGTTGATATAGAATGATGTTGCCAAATGCTATAGAGCAGTTAGGAATTCAATTGTCTGCACAGTTTGAAAATATTGCAAGAGCACATGATCATGGTGGTAAAATGCAGAACTTGTTTTTTCCTTTTGGATATAATCTAAATTCAGTCAGTCTATTTTCTCATGTTGCTTGTGAATATTCAATAAGGGAAATAATATCTAAAATTATGTTTAGAGCAGTCAAACAGGGATCACACTTTGGATTTTGCTCGGAATGGATATTTACAGATTCATAGATTGAAAAATTCATATATCCTTAGCCAGGCTTGTTCATCTATCTGCGTCTCATTTTGTTTAATGTGAATTAAAAAGGTTAAAGGCTTCAGATACCCCCAAACATGCTGTGATAGGTGATGTAGGTTTATAAAGTATATTTGGGTTGTAAGACAAAAGGTATTATAAAACCACAATGTATTATTTCACAGTACAATTTATTGATGCGGTTTCTTTTCCACCTGCCAGATTCAAATACTATGGTATGCAATAATTTCAGTTTAAAATAATAAAAGATTTCTACTTTATTTTATTATAAAATGCATTTATTGTATTACTATAAAAATCTTAAATGTGATACAACTCCTTCAAGCCTAAGCTAACAAACACAGGTAGCTGAGAAAGCTATTGTTCTGATGTCTCCGGAAAAGTCTCTTTTATCAAGTGGAGACAAATCTGATGATATTTTCAGTAAAAATAATATGTGGCACAGGGCATACACAACCTCAGGTAAAGGTCATTCTGTGGTGTAGTATACCAGTCCTGGATACGCATCTCTTGAACTTCTGGATAAATATTTCTTTCACAATAAAATAATCCCATTAAACCATCCTAAGTATGGGAAGAGAGTCTAAGTATCCTAATAAGACACCAGCAAAATGTTTGCAAAATTTTATATCCTTACTTTTTATATAAATAGAATATGGTTCTCGGATCAAAAACCTCATCATTAATTCAATCAGAGAATGGAATTGTGGCCTTTGAGTAGTGATTGGAATATTAATAAACTCAGCTGCACTTATTACATGTGGAACACAGAAAGAAGGTGGCAAGGCTGTTGCTTACATTCCTACTTAACACTTATCTGCAATACACCATAATTTGTCAGTGTCTGAACTTTTGACCTTCAGTCATTTTGAAAGGATAGCAATAGGCTTTGGAATAAGCCTATGCAGAAGAACAGAAGGAAACAGGTGTGGAAGGAAGATCTCAGAGCAGATGACTACACAGTTTCAAAGTGTTCCAGCTGTAAGAACTCCTGACTCAATAAGAGATGTAGAAATTGAACAGGTGGCAGCTTCTACAAGCCAAAAAAACAAGGAGGCAACAGATAAAACTTCCTGGAAGCCAGACCTACTTGCCTGAACACTTACCAATGACCTATATCATGTTTTTGTCGTCTACATAATAACTAACATGCTACATTTTCCAACTACTATAGTACTAGCTCATCTCAGAATCTTTCATCTCAGATGTTGTTCTTACTCTAAATGACCAACAGACTGAAAAAGCCAGGCTGCAGCAAGAACCAATTCTACAAGAACCAATGACAGCAGCTTGAGATGCTGAAACTTGAATTCAAAATGCCTTTTAGATATTGGACTTTGTATTATATTGAATTGGACAGTTCAGTTATAAGCAACAACTTAAAATAGCTGAGTCTCATGTAGACTTCACAGTAAGCATAAGCAGGTCAGAACACTACATCACTGTCTGAAGTAGTGCAGATGAGCTGCCATTATGAATCCTGCAATATGGAGTTTGGTAAGTGCTGCAATGAGACATTTTCTGGTTTTGCTGAGACTAACATGTGCGTGCCAGGGCTCAGCAACCTGAATGTCTTGTCTGCTGTGAGGGAATACAAATGAGAGAGAGAGAGAGAGAGAGAGAGATTTATTCTAAGGCCAAGGAAAGGTTAAGCAATGTGTAGATTTTGCTTCCAATCAGGCCCTATAAATGTGCTGAATGCTATAGGTTACTGTTTTTCAGGAAGACTGAAAGTAGCATATATGGTCCTTATGAAAGAAGAACCAAGGAGGCTGGCTACATACATGTATCTAGAGCAATTCATAAAGTCAGAGTTTTCTGATCTATTCAGCAGCATCTGAAAGGAGGTTATAGAGAGGAGGGTAACGGCCTCTTCTCCCAACTGACAGGGGACAGGACAAGAGGGAATGGCCTCAAGCTCTGCCAGGGGAGATTTAGGCTAGGCATTAGGAAAAAAATGTACACAGAACGGGTCATTGGGCACTGAGACAGGCTACCCAGGGAGGTGGTTGATTCACCTTCCCTGGAGGTGCTTAAGGCACAGGTGGACGAGGTCCTGAGGGGCATGGTTTAGTGTTTGATAGGAACGGCTGGACTCGATGATACGGTGGGTCTATACAAACCTGGTTGTTCTATGATTCTATGATCTTATATAAAACAATTCTGTGACATACCTCCTTCTAGGACTTGAAAAGCAGAAGGAAGAAACGATATATGGATAGCATATCTCCCTAAATTATTCTACACTAGAGCACACTGGAATCCTGGAACTTATTTGGAAAAAATGCTTAACTTAGGGGAACAATGCATGTTGAATACAGTGTCTCTATGGACTGGACAGTTGGTGAAACTGTGCTATTGCCCAAATGCCAGGTAAGCGCATGGTCTACTCTGTGACTAGCAGCGTAGGGGAAGGAAGGATTACTGGCTGGCCAGAGGTATGGCCTCATTTTTTACATGGAACATGGCCTTGACCAGTACTCCAGCTCACTGACAAAATCAGAAAATGGTGTGTGAGTGATAAGAATGGTTGTACTCAATGATCCAGTAGGTCTTTTCCAATCCGGTGATTCTATGATTCTATATTTTCAGTATCACTATGATTAATTTTTCCTGCAACTGAATTACAAAAATTCAAAAATTTCTTTATGACAATTGGACTGTGAAAGAAAATTTGTTTTGCTACTTACACATCAGTATATTTTTAATTCTTCCTATTAGGAAATCACAGGCAAAAGCAATGGAAGAACTCTGAATAGCTTTTCATAACACTGAAAGATAAGTTCCCAGAAGGCAGACTTTAATGTGTATCTGCAATATAATGTAAGGTATGGGATGTCATTTCCACTGTTTTGGATTGACATCCCTGACTAGCCCAACTGACCTCTCCCTTCACATCATACTAACACATGCTTAACAAAGATGAAAATGTTTGAAGGTATTTAATTGCTGAATCCAACAAACACCGTGGTTCCCGCAGCCACCCTCTCTTCAGACTAAATCACATGCATCAATGTTTGTATTCTTTTTCAAAATTACTGAATATATCATTCCAGCCTTTGACTGAACACAATGTCTTGTTATTCACATGTATTATCTTCAGGAAACAGTTGACGTCTTTAAATTCCTTCTGCAAGGTGCCAAACTAGCTGGTCTGAGGACTGAAATCCGCAACTCACCCACAGAAAAGACACAGTCTTCATTTTGGCAGTCAAAACTTCCCATATTGCCTTCAGATGTATGCCATTCCTGGAAAGAGCAATTCCATAAATAACTCTAGCATATGTTTAAATCCCTAGCACATGTTTAAGTACATCCCATTTGAGGAAAGCACATGCGTAAAATTAAGCCTATATCCTAAGTACTCCAATTAATAGTGCTACTTTCCTAAACTGGGCATGGTAAGAAAAAGTGTCAGAGATAATTGTTCCCAAATATCATCTGAGATGCTTTCAATGTTGTTGGTATCACTTGGTGCCGTACCAAAGATAACAATCTGTCTGCTGTAAATCACTAAGCAGCTGTTGAACAGTTACATGTGCTGTTTCTTTCAAATATGCCTTACATTTACAGTCCTACCTGAAATTTTGCTTTTGGACTAGGTTTTTTTATCTTGTTTTTGTTCTGTATAGTACAGGGTTGGTCAAAAGTGAGAGGAAAGAAATAAAGTCCTAGGTCATTTTGAGAGCCTCTGTAAGGTTATAGAAGTTGCAAGGGAAGTTTTAGTTTGTTTTTTGTTTAATGTTGTTTTTCCTAAATGTTTCTGAGACTCAGGAAAATGAACCTCAGTCCTTTAATGAGTATGGGCTTCCTGAGGTTTCCCCCTTCCCTGAATGTGAAATACCTTTGCCTACCTCTAGTCAAAAGGGGAACTGTTTTGCTTTTTGTGGTTTCACCGTCATTTCAGGATTTTATTCATTGACTGATGTTTATAGTGTCTCCCCAAAGGTCAAAAGGAATCTTTTCTTTCTGTCTGTTTTTTCTGGTTTTATTTTTTGAAATACAAGCTAGGAAATTATCTTAACAGAAAAATGACTTTCTTAAATTAATCAAACTACTGTGATTGACCCTGCTTGTTTGTTCATTAAAAAATGAAGCAGAATGATAAGTTCTGCCAAAGAAAACACTCTGAGCTATTTCAATTACTGTTTTAATTGGCCAGGGCTGCCTGTTAGATTATCCTCTAATCTGTACAAGAATGTTGTTTGGAAAAGATGAGGCATGCCTGACTTGGAGGCCACATTCATCTCTCCGGTACATTCTGGTCCAAATATTGTTCCGTCTACACAGTGGAGTTACATGACATTAAAGGTGGTAGGGCCTGGGTCTGCTTCCTTCTAGAGATCCCACACAAGACACATTGTCCACATCACTGTGTGGAAATGTCTGAAAACACTGATGTTAGAGAAAAAAGTGGAAGTGAAACCCTCCAAGGTCCCCAAACAGGCACATTTGGACATGTTTACTTATCACCAAAGCTGTTGTTAGGTTGAGTTTAATAACTGTTACAAGAAAAAATATGTAACATCAGTCTTGGGACCTATGAAGCCTCAGAAAGAGGTGTCTTCATAGACCTTTTGACTCAGGATCGACCATTTTGGATGAAGGCATTGAGTGCACCCTTAGTAAGTTTGCAGATGACACTAAGCTGGGTGGAAGTGTCGATCTGCTGGAGGGTAGGAAGGCCCTGCAAAGGGATCTGGACAGACTGGACCGCTGGGCAGAGTCCAACGGCATGAGGTTTAACACAGCCAAATGCCGANGGAAATGTCTGAAAACACTGATGTTAGAGAAAAAAGTGGAAGTGAAACCCTCCAAGGTCCCCAAACAGGCACATTTGGACGTGTTTACTTATCACCAAAGCTGTTGTTAGGTTGAGTTTAATAACTGTTACAAGAAAAAAAATGTAACATCAGTCTTGGGACCTATGAAGCCTCAGAAAGAGGTGTCTTCATAGACCTTTTGACTCAGGATCGACCATTTCTGTGAATCTGAGTCTTCTATGGACATCAATATTCTGTAAGAACAAGTTGCTGTGCTGTTCGAAGATGTAACATTCAGCATCCATTGCAGCAGACAACTTCTGGCTCAGACTTCCTCTATCACCTTGGACAGACCTCTATAGTTAGCCCCAAGCCTCCAATTCTCACTCTGGAAGAATGGGAACAGTGCTCATGTTTTATGCACCTTATCTCTGTATCCCTGAAGACAGAGATCTTTATTGTGCATTTAATGCCCAGTACAGTGTAGACCTGATTGCAGTGGAAATGCTAAGACCTCATTGAAAAATCAGGTGTGTATTTTTAGATTGTTTTGTACTTAAAATAAATGCTACGTGGACAAATGCTATGCAAGAGAAAGGGCAAAGAATACTACAATACTTGTTTTATTGCATTGACTCAAAGCCTAGTGTCAATTTGTCAAGTTCAGTGTGACTTTTTTGTAATATTTTTCTTTGAATATTTGCTGTTTTCTTGTATGACTACAACTGTTTTCCCTCTGTACACCAAAGCTCTCCTTCTTCACATGAGCTGCTGATCGCTTCTTAGGCAAAGCCAAAGCGGAAAAGGCAGGGAAAAGATCACATGTAAGTCCTTGAAGGGTTTAAGGGAAGACCTACTTTTTAAAACTGTTCCAATACAACAACGGAAAGGAATGTTATCACAAAGAAGTGAATCTGAGGTTTAGGTCTGCACAGAACTAACATAACACGTATCTTTGAAGTGCAATAATTTTCCACACTTACTGCATCCTTCTTTTCCATTTTATGTATCAAAAGGTATGAGTCATTTTTACAAATGTTTCATCATCTGCAAGTTCAGAATCAAGTTATGGTGATGATGATGACATGTTTTATCATAGGAACACAACATACTTAGTCTTTTCAATAGGAGTACTTAGCAGAGGGGAAGGTATGAATCACTATAAGAGATAAATCAGCCCTTCATACAAACACAAGAACTGCATTTACCCAACAGCAGGTGGGGTTGTGTCTGTTCCTCTTCTTAACTATACAAACCCACGTAAGCATGCCCACTCTATGTAGTGAAGCATTGCTCTTTGTCATATCAGTTCCAACACTTTGATAGTACATTAATGTCCAAATGTAGTTGCATCCAAACTGGGTCACAGAAGAAAAAGGGAACGATCACCATGTACACTTCCTCCTTCTTGCATTCTTCACCTAAACTATTGCCTTCTGTTGGAGAGGATATTGATTTTGGCAGGTCTTTGTTCTGAGAAAGTATGCGTAATGGCTTTAGAGTATCACTGAATCAGGTCTGTACTTTTGAAGTGAATATGACAGTCCTATTTACTTCCTGTGCTTTGATTTGCAACATGGACTGGTCTAGGACTACTAGCTCCTACAGGTACATCAATCAGAAAAGGAAGGTTAAAGAGAATGCACCCCACTGATGGAAGGAAATGGTGACCTTATATCAACAGACAAGGAGAAGGATGAGGTACTCAACAACACTTTTTTGCCTCAGTCTTTACTGACAACCTCTCTTCTCACCCCTCCTGGGTCAATGGACAACAGATGGGAACTAGGGGGTTAAAGCCCCTCCCACTGTAGAGGAGGACCAGATTCATGACCACCTGAAATCTATGGGACCTGATGAGGTGCACCCTACAGTCCTGAGGGAATTGACTGATGTGGTTGCCAAGCCACTCTCCATAATATTTGAAAACTCATGGCAGTCAGAATTCCCTGGTGACTGGAAGGAAGGTAACATTGCCCCCATTTTTAAAAAGGGTAGGAAAGATGACCCTGGGAACTATCAACCTGTCAGTCTCACCTCTGATTACTCCTGTAGCTGGGCAATGGGACCACAGCCAACACTCTCCAGCTCAGGTCGGGCCTTTAGATTCTGGCTCTCGGTAAGGGTTAATTTGAAGCCTGAAAAATCCCTGAAATTTATATAATTTTAGATGTCGTGTTCTCAGCACCAATTAATTAGCTCTACAAAGTCTCCTCTCTTGGTCTGCAATACATGCTAATACAGCTACATACATGGACTGCAACCCCCATACAATCCAGTCACCTGCATAGGACAATATGAAGCAAAGCAATGGCAAAATAATGCATATGGAGTATCAAGCAGAATGAGCTGAGGAGTGTCAAGCAGAATGAACTGAGGATCTAGCAGGCTTTATTCTTCTTCTGCCTTTTGGGATAGTAAATTTCAAGAATCATCCAGAAGATCATAATGGACACATATTGCAAGTATAGTTGCTATTTTTGCAGTAAGCAATTACTGTCAGCTCACAGATCAGAGAAACGATGGTGTAAAGGCAGAATGAATAGCACACCAATAAACTGAGCCATCAAAAAGCTAAAGCTTCATGTTCAGCTTTAACCTTGAAAATATTTACATTTAGCTGCTAACTTACAACATGAAAATACACTCACAATCCAGTAAACTATGGAAAGAATGTTTGATTTTTCTGTTGTATACAACCTGGACAAAATGAATCTGAAATCTCTTTGAGGAGACTGTTTTTTAAAAACAAGTTTTCATCTGGCTGGTTAAACTTCTATAACAAAGCTTGTGTTGTAAGACTTCCATTTTTTTTCCTTCAGTATTCTGTACTGCAGAAAAACAGGAGAACCTTTCCGAGAGAAACAAACTTCCTGCTTTACAGCCTTGTTTTTCAAGACTCTTATGGTTAAACTGCACAGCACTTTCTCATACCTGTACAACAGATACAAGTCTAATGAGGATGAGGATAGAGGCAGAACAACAACTCGAGGATAAATGCAGCTTATGGCATTTAATGAGTTTTCAGTCTTTAAACACAGCTCAGAATTTAATGTGATTGAGCATTTTCAAATAGTAGGTCACTTTAACCACTTCTTAAGATGAAATGTAGAAACTGAATAATAGCTAATGCTGCCTAAACAATGATGCAACATAAACTGTGTTTATGTTGATTTATGTTCATATTTGACATCAATGGCAGGTAGTGGAGCAAATTTAGTAGGTTCATGGATGACACTAAGCTGGGAGGAAGTGTTGATCTGCTTGAGAGCAGAGAGGCTTTACAGAGGGATTTGAATGGGCTGTATCAATGGCCTGCAAAAAACTGTATGAGGTTGAATAAGGCCAAGTGCCTGCACTTGGGAGGCAGCAACTCATGCAGTGCTACAGGCTTGGGGAAGAGTGACTAGAAAGCTGCATGGCAGAAAAGGACCTGGGTGTGCTGGTTAACAGCCAGCTGAATATGAGCCGGCAGTGTGCCCAGGTGGCCAAGAAGGTCAATGGCATCTTGGCCTGTATCAGAAATTGCATGACCAGCATGACTAGGGAAGTGATTCTGCCCTTTTACTCTGCACTGGCGAGTCTGTACCTCAAATACTGTGTTTGAGTTTGGGCCCATCAGTACAAGAAGGACCTTGAGGGCCTGGAGTGTGTCCAAAGAAGGGCAACAAAGGTGGTGAAGGGGCTGTAGAGCAAGTCTTATGAGGAGCAGGTGAGGGAACTGGGGTTGTTCAGCCCAGAGAAGAGGAGGCTGAGGGGAGACCTTAACCTTGTTTACAACTATGTGAAAGGAGGTTGTAGCAAGGATGGTACTGGTCTCTTTCCCCAAGAAACAAACAATAGGAGGAGACGAAATGTCCTAAAGTTTCACCAGGGGAGGTTCAGATTAGACATCAAGAAAATATTCTTCACTGAAAGGGTTACCAGGCATTGGAACAGGCTGCTCAGGGGGATGGTCAAGTCACCATCCTTGCAGGTGTTTAAAAGACAGGTAGATGAGGTTTAGCAGGGATATGGTTTATCAGTGGTCAGGTATGTTTGGACTTGATCACAAAGGTCTGTTCCAACTAAATGATTCTATGATTCTGTGAAATATATATGGGACAATCATGATCTCTAACTTTATTTCATGATTGAGTAATGTGAGTTATTCACAGCAAATTGCAAGCAGTATCAGAACTCATGCTGGGCACCCAGGACTTGCCAGAGCTCTTCACTTTTTCACAAGAAAAACTTGCAGAAGTTAAGTTTATACCTTAATTTTGGGGGGTGGGTAGGGTAGTTATTTTTTAGGAACAGATATTATTTACTTCATAATTTTTTAGTCTGGTTTCTTGCCTGAGGCACTAAGGATTTGGAGACTATATTGTATATATCTCTGTCTGTCAAACATTTCAGTTCAATTACATTTGAGCACAGCAAAAAGTTTCAATCAAGCTCAGAAGACACAGAGAGAGATATGATTTACAGGTAAAAGTGAGATGAATGTGCACTGTGGGGAGACTGCAGTTAGCTAAACACCAGGTTAGTCAGACAAAGGTGAAGTCCAATGAAAACTTTGCTTCTGGCAGAAGCATCTGTAAGGTTTGTACCTTATTTTATATCAGAAACCACACTTCTCATTCAAGGTTTCTTTTCTGTGTAGGAGTAGGACTGTAGAAGAGTGCATGCTGAAGTTTTAATAATGTGAATCACACATTCGGTCCAGAATTACTTGCATTATAAGAGAAGCAGCAATATCTCCTGCTGACTTTGGTTTGATATCCCTGGATAGAAAAGGTATACCTGAAAAGTATCAAGAAACTTAGTTTGCATTTAATTTCAAGAAGGGTTAGATCCAAATTGAGTTGGTTTTTTCCTCTCAAGAAACGAGGATTTAATAAAAAGAAAATAACTCAATGAATTATTACAAATGAAAGTGCAGTGAGCTACCATCCATCCCCTGAAACTTCTTGCTACCCATGCCACTGAGAGCAGATTTGATCACACAAATGCTTTGTCATCAGAGCAGCCCTGGGGAATTGCATAGATAGATATTCTACAGCAAAGTCTATCAATCAGAGCCTGAAATTGTCGCCATTTCACCTCTTGACCTGTTCCATCCGACAATAAAAACTCTATTTCTTTCATGAATCTTTGCCACACATATTTTCAAGTCAGTTCAAAGGTTTTTTTTCCTCCAAAACAAAGAAGCATTATGAAGTCAACAAAACTGTTTCCAAATCAAGGACAGATTCCCTTGGCGTAGAGTCAGCTCCAAAGAAAGATGCTAACCACTGAAACCTAGCTGCCAAGGAGTTTCATATATTATTTGTATTCTTACATGTGCACATATTATCAGAACTTCACTGAACAAAAAGAAAGACTGTACCTGACCTGCATCTTCAACAATCTTTATGTACAAATAATTATTATGTAAAAGGGAAATGTGAGAGGAAGAAAAGGAATTAGGAAGGTGGTTTTAGAATTGCTATACATTGATTCTCTTGGTATCATTACTACAATTTCTGTAATAACAAACTCTTCCTAAAGGTGATGAAAAGATAATTTCATGAGGAATTTTACTTAAAAGTTAGCTATGAAATTAAACACAAGACTAAAGCAGATGTTTTCAAAACTTAAGTAGGACAGAGCTATATAAGATTTGGAATCTTATATTTGATTTGAATGAAGAAAAGATATTTGTATCCTGAGCAAAGATGGACAAAATAATTTATGTGTGGCTGACTGTTTACTTAGAGTCAGAGTCTGAGGAGAGAAATTAAAAGAAGAATCAAAGATTGTATGCTTGGTTGACAAGAAGAATAATGCTCTTGGCAGCCATAGAAAATGAGAGTGGAAAGGGTTTTGGAGGGAAGATAAAAAGGACTGATTTTAGTTAGACTATGCCTGAGTTCACCTTGAGGATTAATAATTATTCATTCAGCTGGAATATTTAGTTGCTTAATACACACACCTTTAAAACATATTGTTAGATTAGCAGGTGAAAGATCCTAAAGTAGCCTATGTGTAATTATTTTAATATAATAATTGTCTCTTCAGAAAGATAAATAAGAATGTAATTAACTTTAAGCATACCTTAAAATTTCATTTGATTGAAGTACCTGGTTAAATTTGATAATTCGGGACTGTACTCTAACACCATGAATTCTCCTAAGTCTCCACTTCTAGGAGGACTAAACATGCTTTAAAGAATAATCAAAAATCTTAAACTACATGTTAAGCAAAATAGCAATTAGAATTAGCTAACAGGAAAAAACAGGTACAGATACTTAGCTGAGATACCGCATGTGTTTACATGTAGTCTTGAAGAGAAACCTGGCTTATGTGTTCATCTAAGTGCCTTACTGATACACTCATCATTAGATATGAAATTGGTAATGAATAAGCACCATATTGCATCAACCACATTCTCCCCAAGTATTGCTTTAATTAGCAAATAGTCCTGAGCCCACTCTGGCTACATTTTAAAGCAGCAGATGAGAAAAGCATTTAGGGAATGGTGGCTTATTAGCACATTTTTTATTGTCCATAGGACATGTGCTTTTGGAGAAATACTTTTTTGACTTTTTAATAGCTTTTATTATTTTTTTCTAACTAGTGTTGAATATTTTAACACTATTTATAAAGCCACACATTTTAGCATGCAAAGCAGTCAGGAACATTCCATAGGCATCTGCTGGGACATGGGTTACTGCTCTGCCAACTTTCTGTGGGCAACATTTTTTTCACTGCAATGAAGAGAATTCTTTTGAAAAGAACAGGCAAATATATCTGTGTAGTTTACATACTTCTGTGGTTCACATATTTTTTGGCTAAAAATATCCATAGTCCATATCCCACCTTCAGATTCAGAGTTGGAAGCGGATCCAGCTGCAGAGTACAGTTCTAGTGTGTGGCTCACCTTTTCTTGTGTGTGAAAACAATTCATAAAAAAAACCCCAGAATCCTTAAACGCTGGAATCTGACTTGGCATGACTATTCATTTCATAATTTCATTTCAGAAGATGACTGGTCCAACTGTCTCTATATGAAGATAAACATGCCAATCTTGGACAGCAGTTGAAAAACTAAAATCTTAACACTTCCTAAAAACTAATATTTGGATTGACCACACTGAAGGAAAATATATCATTTGGCTTTAAAGACTGCAACATCACAGCAATAGACTCTTCTAGATTTATGGCAGGTTCACTTGCTTGTTCATACTGTCATACTGACTTTCTCAATATAAAGCAAAGTACTTTTACTACCTAAGTAGGATCTTTACTATGCTACTGCAGTACCTCTACAAATACAGAGGATTCACATGGAGAGCAAGGCCCCAGTTCTTTTTCTGCCTCTACATAAGATGGGGAGAATGGGAGCTGCTGTTACAAATAAAAAAGTTAGAGACTTTCATTTTCAGCTGACAATACTGTATTTTTCCTTGCCAGTTTAAGGTCTATAGTTATGAAGACATGCTCCCATTTAAGGTGGTAATGTTTATTCTGATCAGTTATTTGTAAAAACAGTTTATCTTTAAAATGATATTCCAAAGATAATCAAGAACTGCATGATTTATCTGGACGTATGTGCAATATATCTGAACAGAGAGATTTTTTCTTTGCCTTGAATCATGTTACAGTTAACAATTGTGCAGGGCTGAAACACATATGGCTAAGCAGGAATTCAGACCATTTTTTTTTAACCTTTGTCTAGGGCAACTAGCCACCTGCTTTCTCTGGCACGTCTCCAGTTTTAACCAGCTCATAATGTTGGGAAAAAGGGATGGGGTCATTCGTCCAGAGGGTCTAGAGGATGTCCTGCTGCCAGCCAGTGACTCTTGATGGTTTGCTGTGTGTTGAGAGGTCTTGAACCAGCAGCCAGAATACTGAATCTGCAGACACCCTGGTTCACTACGTATATTCACAGGAGTCCATCTCTGCATCTAGTCTGATGCACCCAAAACCATTTTGGATTGCATATGTTAGCCACCTGTGCAGTGCATGCATAGATATTCCACTCCAGGATTTCCAGCATTTTCTGTACCCACACTGAAGCAGTCATTGTTAGGAGTGACTTGAGCCCATGTTTGCCCTTCTCAGAGAACAAACAGGGAATCAAATCTTCCTTCATTATGTGTTCTTCCAAACACATAGCAAAACATTATGTATCTTCAATACT
>WAAB01018278.1:77540-205047 GCA_013389865.1 Piaya cayana | reverse complement strand
TATGATTCTATGAAAACATAAATTTGTCTTACTGATAGTTCCTTGGAAGCAAGACTCAAATCTGTTGCAATGGCGACTTTGTGGTACCTTTAACACTGTTTTCTTCAATGCTTCAAAGTGGCCAGTGCTTTCAGGTACCCATAAAACAATTGTCCGTTGCTTGCTGCTTGCAAAGGATCTTGAATAGACTCACCACAATCCTGCTATTTTGGCTGTGCACTCTTCACATCTTCTAAGTGCACTTTATGGTTCCCCAAACTAGGACGACATACATGTCAGGAAAGGAGAAATAAGTGTGAAATCTGGCTCTGGTGATAATACAAGAGGCCTACTGTACCTTACTACTTTTGGCATCCCTTAAGCAGTTCTTGAGTACCCAAATAAAAGATGAAGACACTTCTTCAACCCTTTTATGACCCTTGTGGTATTTGTTGCCCTCTCACATAACTAACCATGGGAATTTCTCAAATTTAGAGGAACAATGAGCATGTTTTGAGGATCTCCTAGATCATAATCTGATCATAAATATAAAAAAGGAAACTACTTAAAATGTTACTGATGGGAAAGTCTTTTTAAATAATCTCCAAAGGAAATTTTCTATTTTAGTGGCCATCTGTCCTTTCCTCCCTGTGCACTCTGGGGAAATACTAACCCATTACTAGATGTTTCCGTTAAAACAAACAGTTAAGGAGTCAGTGGGTCACAGGCTGGATCACTTCATACTATCAGCTCTGCTTGGAAGACCTATGTTAAAACATATCTATACAGACATTATATTGGTTTGATTACAAATAAAGAGATAAACTATCATGAATTTAATTTAAGTTACATTGCATCTTTTTTACCTTGCTACTGAGAGGTAAGCTAATAAAAACCATATGTATGCTCTTAGAAAAATAAATAAAATTGGTCTATTTATTTATTTGGTAATTAAGCTTCTGATATTTCATAAAGATTGAAGCTTTTACACTACTACTGCTGATTTATTTCATCTGAGAAAATGAACAGAGAATCTGTCAGGAGGTCAATAGGACTGTAGCACAACATTGTAAAGCACTAACTCTGAACCATCCTGCCTGATAACAATCCAGAATGTTATTGATTAAAAGTTAAACTCAGTAAATAAATAGACTCTGATTTTTCCATCTGTATTTTATGACGCAATTTTCAATTGTGTGTGTGGCTGTGTGGGGCTGTAAAACTAACTACTGGAATTAAAGTTCAGAACAGGTAATGAAATCTGCACTGCATTGCTAAGTAACTGCCTCAATGAATCCAAGGCTAAATAAGCTTCAATGACAATATAAAAATCCCAATGCCAATAAAATTATTTTCTGATCCACAAATCTTTCCTGGTGAAACTCAAGGAGCTAAGGACATACGTGTCACTGGCTCTAATTGGCCTTAGGTGAATCTCTTAACACTGGACTTACTTCTGTATTGGAAATGAAGGATAGTAAAATAATCTTTATATACCATTATGAAAATTAATGCCACAGAAGCACAACAGAATAATGAAATGCATCATAAACCTCTGATTTATTCACCATTTTTCTAATTAATATTTTGGTCTTTTTTAATCATATTTCCTGAAGGTGGCAGCAATATTCAAGAATTGTATGGATGTCTGGCTTTTGAACCTGTTGACCTGTAATACAATATTTATTTCAATGTACATGTATTTGTATTTGTGGCTATTTATAGTATGCTAAGATCAAACTTTGTTGGCATAGATATGGTAGTTGTGGACATATGATGTACAATATCACCACAGAATACGAATTAAATATGCTGACCTGGGGTGATGGGATTGCTTATTATTTTGTCTGGTAAAAATTCAGATTGACTTCAGTGAAGTCTGGATCATGTACATTTTCCGAAGTGAGCTATTAGCTAATTCGTGGGTACTACATTAGCACTTCAAAATGCTACAGATATTGTCTGTGATCACTGATAGATTATAGCCTGTCTATAGGGCTCCTTCCAGTTCCATTCCTCTATTTGGTCTTAATCATTCATAATCACTGCTGGAATCATTCAAACCAACTGTTAACACTGCTTCCTCACTTTTCCTTTTGTCTTGGACACTTTGCATTAATTATGAAATGTTTTTGCTGTGGAGGCTAGGCAATTACACCAACATTAGATATAAGGATTGACTTGGAGAATTCTCTTCTTTCATTTTGCTAGCAGCTGTCTGGTCAGGGACTTGCAGATCCTAGCTGCAGTCTGTCTAAGTGGAGAATCATGGAGCCAGCAAAGGCATCTCTGCAGTAGGGCTCTCCTTCTCTTCATCTTTAACATCAGGATTTGTATAATGTTAGGCAACTCTCATGCCTGCATGTCGTCTCTCTGCTCAAGGTCTGCTTTCACAGAATCACAGAATCACTAGGTTGGAAAAGACCTACAGGATCATCAAGTCCAACCATTCCTATCAACCACTAAACCATGTCCCTGAGCATCTCATCCACCCATCTTTTAAATACCTCCAGGGATGGTGACTCAACCACCTTCCTGGGCAGCCTCTGCCAGTGCCCAGTGACCCTTTCTGTGATTTTTTTTTCTGATGTCCAACCTGAACTTCCCCTGGCAGAACTTGAGGCCATTCCCCCTTGTCCTTTTCCCTGTCACCTGGGAGAAGAGGCAACCTCCTTCCTCTCTACAACCTCCTTCAGAACACATTCAGAACAGGCACCCACATTCTGTCACTGCTGTCCCAGACAGACCACTTTTGAGGAAAGGAACTGCATAGTTGCCAGGGGTTGTGTAGAGGAGGTACATAATGAAGGCAGAGGCTTCCCTGCAAGTCTTCACTGATTGAAATGGACTTATGAAATCCTCTTATACTTTCAGAGCAGAATGGCTTGTCCTGAGAGAAGAGTAAGGAAGAAACTGCATTTGTTTTATATGTAATCTTCCCACCGAAATGTGCATGGAACACAAAAGCTACAACTTTTGATTATGCTAACAGAGTTTATTACATTGTACATGCTAAAGAGTCTGCTCAGAAAACTTGGTGGCCTTTTTTGTAGTTGTAGATGAGGACTGCTGTGCCTTAGAATTGTGCAACATCTTGTCTTCCCCAATTCCTGTCAGTGCTACCTTGCAAACCAGTATTTTGTTATGCAGAAGCTGAATACCTTTATAACTGCTTTATGTTATGGTCATCTTTTGTACAGTATTACTGAAGTAACTTCCTTCATATTTCCTCCCAAGAGTAACATTAATTCCTCCACCCATCACACNTATTATTATTATTATTATAACTTCTTGTTTTTAAGGTTTTCTTAAGTACAGATTAATCTAGCCAGATACGACACACAGAAAACTTGGTTCTCTTCATTTTTGGAGTGTTGTAAAATGCTTGAGAAGTGAGCAAATTGTGCTCTTTGCAGCTCAATTGAAGCTATACTCTCCTGTAGGACTTGTCTACAAGGAGAGAATTTCACCTGTACTTTGCCATGCTTTATTCCTCATTGTACTTTCAGCAACATGAGATGCATGCTTTGTTTTTCAAACATTTTGTGTCCTACTGAACTGTGACTTCCTCAGACATCAAAGTGATATTTTAAAGAAATAGTAAAAGCATTGTGTGGTAGCAGAACTGTTTATTTATAAATTCCAGAAAGCATTTTTTTAACTATTTCTTTTATTTTAGTTAGATAATGTCTGGAATCCTAACATAATTTTACATGTGAGAGAAGTTTTTTGAGCTTCTCTGAACAAGTACCTTGACTGGAATAAAGAAAGATGGATGAAGAAAAATATCAAAAAAACACTAGGCATTAATGAAAACTGAATTTAAGATTGTTGTGCAATGGGATCCTACTGGTAACACACAGACATTCCTTAAGATAATGAATCTCATTTCTTTGGAGAAGTAAAAAAAAAAAAAAATATATGTATTATAGTTTTGTATTATTTAAGTGAATATGCCATGGTCATTCCTGGCATAATTCTAGTGAATTTTAGTGCTAAGGATTAATTTGATTCAGTAAGTCTGCAAATACATTTCTCTGACATGAATAATAATCCATATAGTAACAAACAGAATACTTAATATTTTCAGTGACATTTATTTTAGTGCTCTCATGGCGTGAGTAAAATTCTAATGGAGACATAGTTTTATCAACTCATTTCAGTGAGTAATAAGACAAATAATTCTATATCTTTATCCACCTCTGCAGTAACTGTTACAAAATTTGTAATGCATATTTTAACCGATACTAAATCATTCACCCCAAAAGATATTGGCAAGTAAATAAAATATTAGCCATATATTACTTTGCTTTAGTATTTTGAGAAAACATGTAATTTTCACAAAAGCCATATGGCTTGCAGCAAAATGAAGACATCTATCCACTGACCAGACATAAAAGAAATTAGTAGGGCTCTCTGCAAGTACTTTAGGATGCAGAAGTGCAAAACTACATTCAGTTGAACAGGTCTTGTGTCCCACTGAGCAAGACTTTGAATGTTTCAGCCTGTTTGGCATGAGATGTGGGATTCAGTCTCTCAATTCAGTAGGTACTTTTTTTTCTGAACTTATTTACTGCACCAGACCTGCAGTGTACAACTCAGTGCTGGTGAGGGGGAAAAGAGTTGTGATTCTGGAGCAGAAGTCAGTTACCAAAGGGGGTCAGAGCTTCATAAGCTGGCTTTTTCAAAGAAAATACAAGCATATCCTATTTTGATAAAGCCAAGTATAATATTTAGTCCTTGCACATAAAGAATATCTCATCTGTAAAATGGGTTTTGTGAACTTGTAATGACTTGACTGAAGACTGATTATTCTGCTTGGAATCCTTGGAGCACCATTATTATTACTATTTTAAAGTCTTGTTTGCCTTTTAACACGTTCTTTGTGTTTAACTTGGGTTTCTGGGCTTGCGCTGGAGAATAATGTGATAGCTAAAGGGATGAATCCATGTGGATGTAGATTCTAGGCTGCTGTATGTTGATTAACTTGATTTATGCTTATAGACCAATGTTAAATTACATCAGTAGAGGTTTCAACCCCATTTTTAAGGAGGATAAACTCACAGCGGAGTAGTTATTACAAAGTTCTCCAAAAAGTTTAAAAATACATTCCTGCTTAGTTTTCAGGATAATTTTGCTAGCTACTCTGATGCTTTATAGTGTTTATATTGCTAAATCATTGTAATACCACTGTGTTTCTTACTCTTTGTTTTACTGCTTATGCACCATATGGCACTGATGTGTATTATATTGCATATAACTCAATACAATAAACATAGCATTACAAAATAGAGTTGCTTGTTTTTTTTTATTACAGGTAGGTTACCTACTGTGATGAAAATACTATAAAAATGTAGGGAAATTATTATTCCCATCTTCCTACTTTTTATTCAAGAAACAACCCGTGGTGAACTAGGTGCTATTTTGAAGAAATTTTATGCAAACATAGCTCTTGGTATAAAGCAGTAAATAAGTTCTGCTGAAATTTTATGGGTTTTACACCTGATTTTTAAAACTAGCTTATGTTTGTAATACTTTGCTCTGGAGGTTACTTGATGATCAGTCCTGAGAGTTACTGCATATTCTCAGTTGTTTTTGAAGGCAAAGGATGCCAAGAATCTCACTTTGCAGAACCAAACTATTTATTCTTTCTCTTATTTACCCTTATGTAGAAATTTTTGCATTTTAACCAGGAACCTCCAATTCTTATCCATCAGAGACTGAAATACTTAGCTAAGTTTAGTGAGATGAGCTGTCCTCTGCAGATGACTGGTATTACTTACAGAAATGCACAGCATGGCTCCTATTTTGTGGACTCGATTCCAGAATGGAACCTGATATCCAAAAGAGACCATTGAAATAGCATCTCTTAGGCAGTGTGTGGAAAGGTTCAGTGGCCCAAGGCCCTCAGCTAATTCTTACCTTTTTTTGCCTTCCTCCAACATACTGAAGAAGGAAAAGGCAGGTAGAAAATACAAAATGAGGTACTGTCCTCAAATCCTGCTCTGGTGCTTAAGTTCCTCGTACATGCCTACATACCTTAGGGCTGCAGGTATGTACCTCTCTCTACTTTTGGTATCAAGAGTCCATAATCTTTCCTGAGGGTAACTGCCTATCAACACTGCTTGAATTATCTGGACAAAGGTCCTCATGTCTTTTCAGACTGTGCCCTAGCTCCGTCTGAAGGCAGGTTAGCAGTGGTAGAGCTGCATAATAGGCATCCTCCATACTGAGGGACCCCAAACCTTCCTCAGTCAGCAAAGTCCCTATGAGCAGTCTGTAATGTGAGTACCGTAGGGAACAGAAGGAAGTTTCCCGAAGCAATGCTAATTCTTGTAGCTGAAAAGCACATAGAGGAACAGAGCCTGACTACCTTTGTGGTTAAATACCAATATGGGAGTGTTAGTATGTCTTCTTTTATCACTCTGAAGTCCAGTAACTGTTTAATATAAAATGCATGATCAGTTCTGACAGTAGAGACAGTACCATCATCTCAGTCCTATCCAAGTGCCCTAGTGGTTCTGCAGAGCCAAGATATCCCTCACTGGCTTTCCCTCTGTCTTTGGCAGATCCTGACCTCCTTTGCAATCTTCAGCAGGAGAATAGGAATGTCCTGCTCAGCTTAGCCTACTCCTTACCAACTATAAAACTGTCCTAGGAGTGGGTTTGTGTTGAATTCCCTGTTTCTAGGGCTGAGCTAGATAGTGTCAGTGAGCTCTCTGAGACTGAAGTGGAAAGAGGTGTGGAAGCATTTGGGATCTTCAGAGCCAAAAAGGAGGCTGCATCCTGTTTTTCAGTTTGGAGTATAAAGTTTGTTAGTTCGTGTTTATTATACCACAGTTCCTTTGGAATATGATCCTAAATGGATGGAATTCATTCTTAAATGGAACCTGGTCTGTTTTTCACATGTGCTTCTTCCTCTACTCAGTTCTGTCTAGGTCAGTGGTACTTAGGATAACATAATAAGGGTAGTATGTAGAAAATGCATCGTATCTTTATCATTATTCTTTTCCAGGTTGTCACTTATTTTATATAAAATGAAAGGCCCTTTATCAAACAGATGTTGTAGCATACTACAACCTGGTAAGGGTACAGAAGGGAGTGAGAGGCAATAAGGTTCAAATATGCAAGAAACTGTTTATATATGCTGTATTTTAGAAGTTTTGTCTGAAAGAGGCAGCATGTAGGAAAAGTTCAGCTAGCCTTTCATGTCATCTGTCTGTCAGATTTGTGTGTTATTAAATAACTTAGTAGAACCTGTTATCTTCCAGCACTACAGGCTGCTTGTATCAGAGCACCAAAATCTTGGTAATTATAAATAATAAACACATTACGCAAATTAATTTGTCTTGGATATTTTTTTCAGTGTTGGTAACACTGGCTTTGTCTTAACACTCTTACAGTTTTACAGCAACATAACATCAGTGGAGCTACCTCACCTGAATCCTCCTTCTTTTCAGTTTTATGCTAGTGCAACTCTACTATCAGAAAAAAAGATTGCCTCTGTCTACCCTAGCTAGCACTAGTGACCCAGTCATGCTTGGTACTATAAAAGCATGCGGTGTTAGTTCCATGGAAGGAGGCAGAGGCCCAGGCCCAGGACCCCTACAATCATTACTATTCAGCCTGCTGCAACTGTGACCCCCCTGGAATTTTAAACAGAGACACTGCAACAGCTCACTGGGAACAGATGAAGCTGTTCAAATGCTGATTATTCCAGCAGAGACTGAGCAAATTAATTAATAATTAAGTGTGAAATTAATGTACACCTTCTGTTTTCCCAAGTAGTTTTCCCGTGTTGCTAATTTGCTTCTGCATCACCAAGGGACAAAGTAGATTTAAAGAACGTATGTGGGAATGGGCTAGAAGCCTCCCCAGGTAAACCCTGTTACATTTGCTAGCTTTTTTAGTATCATGTAGAGCTTTGTCTTAACTCTTTAAAAAGTCTGACTTCTGAAGTGCTAAATATTTTTAGTGCCTATTTAAACAAGACTTAATTTGCTGATGAGAAAAATACTGCTTTGTTTTCATGTTATATTATACTATTTAGATATATGTAATATATTATTTCTTATTCTGTATGTTTGCATTTCAAATGCATTTTTGGGAGTGTTTATAGAGGATGTATTAACTGAAAATGGTGTGAGTTGATGTTAGGGCTACAATACAGTGTATTGTGTAGCAGCAGTGTGTTGCTGGAGGGCTCTTATGTGTTTCTATATGTTAAACAGAACCGTTTACTTGCAGAGAATGTTCTGTGAATCTTTACAACTAGAAATATTTAAATGAAGTTGAGTGGGCCTAAGAGCCTCCATATGAGCACTTAATTATAGATTGAACCAAAATGCAGTAGGAATGTCACAGACATTTCAGTGAAATGATAGCTTTGACTGTCACCTGCAGTACAGGGCATGGGAAAATCTCTTAGAAACCTCAGATGACACGAGCTGAAGTTCTATCCTCTGTTCCTTTTAAAAGGTGAGGTTAGGGACTTTTTGCTGTAACTAGCTGTCTCTGGGCCCTTCACAGTGTGTAAGGATATAGCCATGCCTAGTCCTTATGTCGTTGCGCTCTCTGTTAACTCAGACTGTGACTTGTTTTCTGTAGTCTTACTGACTTTTTTGAGCACTTAGGGCACTGGACAGGGAGGAAGATATCTGTACTGCAACAGAAGTTATGTAAATGTGGAAACTTCCATGAAAGTAGGTAGAAGCAAGTCTCTAATATGACCAGAGCTTAAGAAGCATCCATTATTGGAGGAGCAATACGTGGCAAATAAGAATAAGAAAGGTTATTTCTCTTTTCAAAGAACAGAAGGCAATAGAAAATCCTTCTTTAATAAGCAGAAGCATATCCACAGGCCCCTTCCCAGTCTGCCTCATCCTGAATGTACTTGACCTGGTAGGGAAGCATAATTGGTCTTTACAGGACGGTGTGTTGCTTGTTTTGAATTTGGTGCTATTCAGGTGTCTCACTTCTTTTCCAGTTGAGTACAGTTTTGGTTGACTAGGAATACTGAAACGAAATGACTTTTGACATACTCTAGCATTCTTTGAAGGCTCATTTGTAGTGCAGATAAGGGCCCAAACTGTTCTTATTGCGTATGCTAAGCAAAAAATCTGAACAAAATTGAGCTAACCTATCTTCTTCAGATTAGCTGTCTTGCCAACATGTTCACAGAGGGTCTGTTTATTTTAGTGATGCAACAAAAAGTAGCACTCTGCTTTCTTTGGATGGTCTTTACTGATCAAAAGATCTAGGAATAATCTGAAAGGTAAATAGTTAGGCTACTTGTAAACTGTGGTAGAAATATATATACCAACATCTAAGTTTACAAAGGGTAGTATTTGCATGTAAATCTGAAGAACAGTTTATGTAAAGAGTTTTAAAAGACTGATTCATCAAAAATCAGTTGCAAAAATACATTAAGATTAAATAGAATCTAAATGTTATGGCTGGACTTGAGTGGCTTGATTATACTTTTAAATGTCTGGCACTGTGTTTCCACAGTCCTAATAAACTGAATTTCTATTTCTTCCAGAAATTGCTAGTGCTGTTGATCCTGTTTGAATAAATGTTTGTGTTTGGAATGGCTGGCAGGGGGAGGGAGGCAAAACTGTTCTACTGAAGTCACTGCTGTTGAAAACCCTGAGTAGCAGCTGCCATATGGAACAATGCACATGCCTGGATGAGGGACTACTGCCTCAGGAGTAGTTTACAGAGTTTGATCTGTGACTGCAAAGGCTCACCACCTCCCAGGAGATCAAATTGAAGGCTCTCTCTGTGCAGTCCTTGGTTAAAACATTGCTAATAAAAGCTTATTTTTATTATGGATGTTGCTAGTCTTCTGATGTGGATGTTTTGTTTCTTCCCATTTCTTCTCTTAATCCCTTTCTAAGGCAAACCACTCTGTTCCATCCATGCAGGTAAAAGAGGACCGTTTCTTTCACACCCATATTTAACAGTCTTTTCTGATTATGGATTCTTCACTTTAACCAGAAAGTTTTACTGAGCAAAAACTTACTCTTTGGTGTTAACTTATCAATATACGCAGGTACACCTATGGCTGTGTAAAATAGCTAGTCATAATTATAGCAATATTTCCTGATTTCATCAAATAAACAAAGTTGGCCTTCATTAATAACTCGGGTTAGTTTTTGCTTTTCACTTCCCACTTATTTATTTGCTTCATTTAGGAATGGAAACCATCCCTCTGTTTAGCTCTCATCTAGTATAATAGATAGGTAGGTATATACACCCGGGGAAATGAAACTTGCCTTAAACCTCTGTATTCCACCAGAGAGGAAGAATAAATTTTACTGAAGTAACTAGATATACTTATAGTTTGTGGTTGCTCTGTGCCTTAAGTAGTATGATATGTGCCAAGGCCTGTGGTATGTCATATGTGATTTTTCAGTGGCAGAATCGATTATAGGCTTACATCTCCACCTCTGTAAGAATGTCAATCTTTAAGTCAATGGAAAGACTCATGATGATTTCAGAGATGTTTGGATAATGGTTGTGAGACCACAAGTGGGTTGCATTGTCAGAATTTCTTTCTGTAGCAACCCTATCTAGCAAGCCAGAAGAATGCCATGGCTCAGCCTAATTTCCCAGAGCACTTGCTTGCTGTTATAGATAGTCATAACTACAGCAACAGTGAGGAGCTCTTTCTTGACATGTGTCTCCAACTACTTGAAATGTAATTACCTTTTCAGTGATGGTAATATTAAGATTGTTTTTCTCCACTTTCACAAAAAAAACCCTTTTTTTGGGTTTGGGGTTTTTTTCATAAAGGTAGTGGAAAACTCATTCATACAATCTATCTGAACTTTTACAATCATGCCTCATGTACCAAATATTCCCAGGCAGTGCAATTTCCATTACTTTTCATCAAGAAAAACAGAAAAAACTCATTCTCACTTCTTACTGATATTTAGACAATTTTTTTCCATTATTAACCATATAATATTGAGGTTAATCTTTTTTAAAAGACATCTGTGACTATGGTTACATTACTGCTCAGTCAACCCTTTTCTAGGTTTGATGTATTTAGCACTTTTAATTGTAGCTTATAATTAGTCCCAGCCTTCTAACCATTTCTGTTACTCTTCACTGAACCTTTTCTTCATTTAGTAGTGTTCTTCTGCTTATTGAAATTAATTTTAAAATATCAGCCTATTAGCCAAGTTCTTCTACTCAAATCTCAACACTTGACTGGTAAATTGGTGCAACAAGGTAATCAGCTTACATTAACATTTTTAATGAACTAGTGAAGAAATTTCTTTGCAAAGCTTGGAGCTGCTAATGCTCTTATTGACATATATTGCCTAACTATGCACACCTGGGTATTCATGAATTCTTGGCTTAACTTCCAGAACAATATCTTTCCTCTGTAATTGTATTTTGCCAGTTACTTCTGACCTCAATATGCAATTTTGCAATTTTTCCAATCTTTAAGGCTAAAACAGAATATCCTCTGGAGTGTCTTATTTCTTACTTGTAACTAGAATCTCATATGCCTTTAAATACTTGCATGTCATGTGCTGAAATTGTGCTTTAAAATTATGTCAAATGAAGATAGCACAAAAACTATGCAAGTTGACCCACAAAAAATATGTTTTGTTGGTTGATATTCATAATACTTTCCTCTCATTCTATTAGAATTTCTCAACTGTGGGGTTTTTTGACTTCTGTATCTTTACTAACTTATATGTTCAAAAGTAATTTGGTTGAGAAAAAAACCAGCATGATACTTAGTCAAGGAGAAAAGACATATAATAATGAAAATTTTGCTATTTTAGACAGTCAGAAGTCACAAAGCCAAAAAATAGTATTGTGCAGCAGGTGAACAGTTTGTTCAACGTGGACTATGAACTGGAACCAGGACATAAGACACAATCATTCATGTCAAAACCAAATCTTCAATTTATCATACTTGATTTACATTCCAAGAGAGCTGAAAGGAGCATGAGACAAAGGAGATAATAAAACATTTTGGAGAGATCTCTTGCATTATTCAGAGAAGCAAATGGTGAACTATCCCATCTGCTTCTCAGTTTTGGGCTTTTCATGTTAGTGAGTTGAGCAATTACAACAAACATCCTTTGCCAGTTTTGCCTTAACACTGGGGTAAGAGAGATGGAACCTAATACAAAAGAGAATACTTGGCCCACCATTTCCATCTAGGCTTGGGGAAGAATTAGACTGCTTTTCTTATTCTCTTGAGGAGAAGATACTAATGTGATGCTCTCTGGAGGAAGCTGTGTGTTACTAAGAAGACTGTGGGGACATTTTTGTAATCAAAAATACACATCCACATGTTGGCAAAAGCCTTAGTGTAGTTTGGATCACAGAATAAAATGAGAAGATATTGCTGCATACCCTTATCACTAGAAGGAGAGTCAGGGAAATGGGAATGACATACTTGGCTTTTAACACATTTCATTATAAATGTTCTTGCAACTTTTTCTATAAGACATTTTTCATATTATTTGCAGAAGGATTTAGAGGAGAAGAAGAAGCACTTACAGTTAATGAAATATTTCTTTGTTATGTTGATTGCTGGTGAAATTCTGTGGAGATGTAAATGCTTGATACTAGTATCTCCCTTTCTTTACCCATGCACCTCAAGAGAAAATTGTTACAGCAAACTGATATATTCACGAACCATGAAGCTCTGTGGCTGGACTGCTTCAGTAGCCAAAGCAGAAAACAGTTTTCTTTCTAATGCAATCTATGTGTGATGCAAAAAGAGTAGGATATGTCTCCAAATCTGCTGCAGCACCCCCTCCCCCCCCCTTCCATATTTTCCTTGCAGTATGGCAGAGAGAGGGGGAAGAAAAAAATCCAAGTTCTTACTTCTCTCCCAGCGTCATGTACAGGCAGACTAAGTAATCACAATCCCCACTTCTTTGTATGAAACTATATGGGTATGCAGAAGAAAATAAAGTTATGGCAAAATCAGTCTGGGCAGTGACACATAACCTAGAAGCGTCTCAAAAGTCAGCAGCTATGTTTATCTGCTACCTATGTTTCCCCTTCACTATTGCTACGAGCCCCAGTCATTCACCAGGGCAGCATTGCCTCAGGTGCTGTCTAAACACAGATCAGAAAGACAGTCCCTGTCAGAGTTTACAATCATGACATAAAACCAGAAGCCATATGCTTAAAAAATACGTATTTTCTGAGTTGAAGTTTGGAAATGTCAAGTGAATTTTTCCAGCAAAGCCAGCTTTCAAGCATCTCAGTAGGCATTTATGTATACTAGGATTGGGCATGTAGTCCAAACACAAGTTTAATTCACAAAGCAAAGTTAAAGGTAGTATTTCCTAAAGTTTTCATGTGTAACATTTAAAACCATAACTCAGGTTTGTTTAACACAGACAGTTTAAAATACACAAATAAATGTATATGTACTATTCTAGTAATAAATTAAACTAAAGGCATTACTTGGTTGATAATTTCAAATGAATGAATTATGGTCATCACTTGTCTTCTAGGGAAAAAAGCTTCCTCCAGCTATATTTACTAATTTCAGCAGCTTTTATAGCCCAAGCCTTACATTCTGCTGCCGAGCAGTGGACAAAAGATCTCATGAAAGAAGTGGAATTTAATGAATGGGATTTCTGAAGACATGCTTAACCAACCTGATTGACTTCTATGTTAAAATGACTAGTTTTGTGGGTCAGAGGAAAGAAGTGGGTGTTTACCTTGACTTTAGCAAGGCTTTCAACATTGTCTCCTACAATATTCTTGTACCTAACTTGGGACATTACAGTGTGGATTGGTGGACAAGTGCTTGTTTAAAAAGCTGTTGGATGGTTGGGCTGAAGGGACAGCAATTAATGGATCGTGCTTATCTGTAGTCTGGTGACAGTGGTACTAGGGATCTGCCTTAGGACCCGTTCACATCACGAGATCAGTGCTGAGCCTGCTATGGCAGGGCTGGACCAGGGACCTCTGGAGCATTTTTATGGTGCAATTTTTTTGTACAACTGGCTATGTCTACATTCTGAAAAGGATATATTAAGAAATGATACTAGGTTGTTGCATTTGAGAGCTCGTTTGTATCACATGAATAACATTTAAACTACTTACAAGATGTGCCAGGCATCACTGAGATCTATTAAGGCAGGGGGGTTGTCCCTTCCAGCCCAAACTATTCTATGATTCTATGAACAACTTACATCTGAAAAGTTTAATTTAGTTTGGACTTTTATTTCAAGAAAGAGAGATGACAAAATCAAAGTGAGGTAGGAATAAATCTGTCTACAATTAAAAAGCCTTCTAATTGGCAAATGTACCTAGTAAAAGTGGAATTTATTTGCCAGAATGAGTGCTGAGTCAGAAGAAGTCATTGTTAAACCAGCTGAACACAAAAATTCTAGTTCAACAGTCCAATGATACAGCTATCATTGACTGGGAAAAGGATTGGCTGAGAGCATGGAAATGAATAAGCCTTTGCCAAGCAAAGAAAAATTGAGCCAAATTTCAGAAACCACATCACAGGAACATTTCCCCACTGTGCCTGCGGTTGTGGTCTGGTGGTCTGCTGAAGTGTAGGAGAAGACAGAAGCGTGAAATCAGGCAGACATATGTGTCTGCAGGCACCAAATAGCAAAAGGATTGCAGTGTAGTGGCAAGGTGCCTCACTGACTGTAACTCTTAAAAAGCTGAAACTGCATTGAAATAAAAAGTTCATTAATTCTTTACAGTCATTTAAAGAATGCTGAATGGGCATGCTTTATAAAAGTGATGTCCTGCTTGTTGAATCATAGCTGTACTCCTCCTGAACAGGCATTTTGCTTCATTGCATTGTTTTTTCCTCTATGCATGTGTGACAATAGATAACTTGGGTTATGGGAAGCATCATTCTATAGTTGTTTTTACTGTGTTACTGAAGGATGCTTTAAATGGCTTTATTAACAACAAGGAAAGAGAAACTAACTTTTCATGAAAATGTAACATACTGTCTGGTGAATTAACATATTATTTAATACATTTTGAAGATAGGATCCCCATATGAACTGAATCAGGCTGTACAAAAGAGCAGGGGGTGCAGGGGGGGATATGGAAACTGACAAAGCCTAAATTTGCCTAAACCTTCAGGACAAAACAATAAATCTAAACCAGCTACTTAGCTAGTGAATATTTTACTAAGATTTTGGACTGACACTGGAAGAGAATCTTGAAACAAATTCTATTCTTAAAAAATTACTAAATGATTAGTGGGTAAGAAGGAGTTAATTTCATTCCTGTTCCTACAATTCTTTCTAGGCTGCAAAATATTTTTCAGTTATTTTCAGTGAGACCAGACAGTAATAAAAGCTTCCACTCTCAGTGCTCCTGAGCAGACCTGCAGATAGCACTTAGCAAGTCTAATGGAGCTGGGGAGCAGGTGCTGCAGTGATAGCCGAGCTGAATTTCAGTGCAATCGACAGCTCTGAGCACAGCTGCTTCCATTCCTTGATATTTTTTTACTGTGGGGAAAAATCCAAAAAGCCAGCGATGTGAGTTTATCTTAAACTGCTAAACTTTATTATTTACCCCAAGGATAAGGAAGATTATTCACAGAAATTAAGCCATTTACAATCTATATCTGATGAGCGTGTTCTCTAGATGCAAAGTACCTGCAATAGAAAACTGATCCCAGGAAACCAGGGCAGGATCCCTGCCTACTCATCAGGGCAGGAGGGCTTCTGCCTTGGTAATGAGCTCTGCCTAACAACATTCACAGTACAGTAAACGTCATACTGTCATCTATACTGATGCCAGTGCCTGTGGCCACTAGCCTGGGCACAAACTATCCATGAGACCCACGCTGACTATGTGTGTACTAAATAGGAGATTACCAGTGAAAGCAACAGCAGCTGCTCTACCTAGTGGTATAAAGATGTGATGGTGACATAAATATTTAGGAAGAAATAGGTATTTCTATTGTTTCCTTCAGCATGCCACCATACTGCCCCATATTTCTAGGCACACACTATGCAAGTGTACTTGCAAACATTTTAACTACATGTATCAGAGATAATGCTTACACCACTAATGTATAATAACATAACCTTCCCTGCTATGAAACATTCAGCTTGCTCCTGGCTGATACAAAGAATAGAAAAAGATGGTTCATTAAAGAAAATAAGCAGGCAACTTCTCAGGATGCAGTGAGCTACATGAACCTCTGCCAGATCAGAGACACTGAGGAAAGCTGTCACTTTTCCTGCCAAGTAGGACAATGCTGCATACTGCCGTGTATTAAACACTGGCTGCACACCTTGCTATATATGTTGTGTCCATGTAGTGGATTAGTAAAAAGTCTTAACGTCCTCATCTCTGTCTTCTGAAGCTGCTTTTCTGTCCTATAGTACAACTTCCATTGTAATGATATAAACAAATGAGAAACATGAAAAATTGATGAGGTTGTGTGTTCACTTTTAAAAACCATTAGTGTATTACATATATGTATAATAAAATGAAATTTAAGAATGTACTTTTTCCTTGCTAACTAGAAAAAAAAGGTAACAGATACTTTACTTACAAGTTGGGCTTCTCCAACATAGCTTCTTGATGGTCTTTTCTATGCTTACTTTATTTTTCCTGTTGCTTCTAGCTAAGGTTTCCTTTTCATTCTGAGTTTTCAGCATTGTTCAGTGCAATGTAACCCTTAGGGAACAGCCAGTCCTCAGTGCTCCCTGACAATGTCTTTGAAGGGCAAAGAGGACAAAATTGCATTATGGCTACAAAGTGATTTCTCAATGCAATTTAATGACAATGATGGTTGCATAGAGGACAGAGAAGAGGCTGTGCTTGTGCTTGAAAGGTGAGGTCATTTCTGTCACATGGGTTTTGCAGTAGTTTCTGGAGGAAACCAAAGGCTTGAAATAAAGCACCACCCAATACTGGTTATTTAAAGCAATAGCAGTGGCTTCTTTAATGCAGCAAGCCATGCTGTGGTTCTCCTGTTCATTTGGATAACAGTATAAGTAACCACTAACTTCATTGAGGCTGTGTATGGGAGAAGGTTCCACTAGCAGAAGAAGGGGAACGTTCCTTCAGAGTTCCATCCGAGTGCTTCTTCAGAGTGGCACAGTATGAGGACAATAAAATGCTAAAGCCAGAGTTTTCCAAAAAGTTGATTGATTTTTGGGGTGCATTTTTTTGAGACAATTTGGTGGGGACTGCTTTTTAAGATGCACTCTCTGTTGCACACATCACTGTCAACCACTGCTGAAGATCTCAATCTGTTTGCAGTCCTGTTTGTCACTCATGCTGGCATTAACTCTAGGTGATGAGAGAAGCCTCCTAAGACTAACTAATTAAAAATGCCTTGCAGCATCACAAGAAAAACCATATTTTGTGAATATATCACTCCAACTTATGTTTGTAGACCCTTCCACTCCAACTAATGGCATCTGTTCATGAATGTGCCAGTGTATCCTGTGGTGCTTGTCCATACAGCAGGAAATTTAAAGTTGAGAATTTCATTTAAAGAAGCTGAATAAAGAATTTGCATTCTTCCAGTTTAACTGTTTTTTAAAGTAAAGCCTCATTTTAGGGATGCCAGAAAGCACAGTAAAACCTACAGCCTCTTGTAGCCTCAGAACAGATGCCTTTAATTGGTGTGGGAGGGCAGAAAGAAAGACCAGTATGAAAGACCAGAAGAGAAAGAGGGAAAGGTTTGGGGGAACTACAAAGAAAGAGGTGAGCTGAAGACAGGGCCACAATGAAATTAAAGTTGGTATTATATATAAATAATGCATAATAGTGGCACCATTTTCCTGGTAATGCAAAGTTGTGAGCCTGCTGATGGAGTAAACTAATTGTTTCGTGCCACCTGGACTTGCTGGTGGAAGTTGTGTCTTGCTGGATGTAGTGTGGCACATTCCAGAATATGATCATGCTATAAACTTCATAGATTAGTGTATGCTGTCACAGAAATGCTTGAGTTACAGAGGGAAATGACCTGACATGCCAACTTTACAAGAGTCCTTAATAGTCTTTTGCAGATATAGTGCATGCACTTAAGTGACTGACGTAGTAGTGATCTGAGAGCATTGCAAGATCTTATCTGCAAGCATAGATCCTGTTTGTGCCAGGAGCCAGCATACTCAATTTACAGACAAAGCTGAAAGCCCTCTAAAAAAAAAAAAACACTTTCAAAAAGTTTACCCTTAAGGTCATGTCCTCTGTCCTTGTTCCTGTCAAGGATTTTTCCCCTACAAGTTATGCTTGTCTTATTTTGTTTTCTTTTTGATGTGGCAGAAACAACCTCTTTTGATAGATTCCAGATAATAATTACATTTTGTTTAGCGAGTCTCACTCTTCCTGTCTTGAAAACAACTGCCAGTATAGTTTTGTACTTCATGAACATAGTATCTGATCATCTTTCATGCTGAAGAATTACAACAAAGGAATTCCTAAAGGAATTCTGGGTGTCTCTAGCACTTTGACTTCTTTGGCATTTTTCTTTTTCCATGTAGGTCTTTGCTTGGGCTGTGTGATTTTTTACTTTTGAGATTCTAAAAATTTGGTTTACTGATTTTTTTTTCTTCAGATTCCTGCAGTTCAGCTTAGGTGGCAGGGGGGATTAATGTTTCCCAATACAAAGCAGGGTGGTCTTAGATGGAACAGTCTCTTCTGCTTAAGGTTTTGCTGTGATTCCTAAAGAAAGTCAGATTATCTCTTCAGATTAAAAATCTCTTCTGATTTTTTTTTTCTTTTACCATATCTGGATTCCTTGTGTGAGGAATGCTTTGTTCCCATACTCTCACAGGCTTTGTCCTGTGCTTTTCAGCTTAGCACAGCTATAAAAAAAGCTTTCTCCACAGCAAATATTTTACCCTTTGAATGTCTGCATACACTTAGCACCTCTCTTGAAAAGTGTCACACTGCCAGTATTGAGCTTTTTGGTTTAATATTTTGCTATGACTTTCTCAACCTTCAAGGTTCTTTAAGTTATCTGTTCTACCTCTGTAAACTTGCTGAATGCATCCTTCTTCTATTACTATATAGTATCCAGCTGGGTAAACGTGGAGGCATTTAGAACTGTAAATCTCCAACCTGATAAAGGCAGAACCTTTAATTTGTTTAAAGAATTTAAATTTATTAAATTTATTAATGAAAACTGCTAAATAGAATTGGAATACAAACGATCTAGTTTATAAAATACCAGTCAGTTCTTTTAGATGATTTTATGGGTCTCGGAATAACAAACAAGGCAAAATTACATTTTTTAATTGAGAAGCTGCCAACAACAAGAATAAACAGGATATATTCAGAAGGGATTAGTTGCATACTGGTAAATGGTTAGAAGACATGTAAGCAATCTAAAATTAAATTATTTCTTTCCTTGTTTTTGTTCATTTTACACTGATAAATTAGTTCATTAGAACTAATTTATAGTATTTTAACTGTTGGGAGACTCAGACTGAAATAAACTTTCAAAATCTCCGTAAGTGTGATTTGTGTAACCAAGAGCCAAAAGAACAGACAAACTGAATTACCTAGGGTGTGGCCCATGTTAAGACATGGATTCATAGACTTCATGTTAAACAGCTTTTCTGCTAGACTTCTTTTGGTATGCAACTGCTTAGCACTTTCTCCTGACAGATTGTCTGTGACAGAAGTGTGCAAGTGCATGCTCAGAGGCTTTTATAGCAACCATGAGCCTTTGCTTCAGCTCTGTCTACATGTGAGTCATTAATTTCCACATCATCAGGACTGAGAATTAAAGTGCAATTAAAAATTAATAAAAATATTCTGTTAGGTGAACTCAAAGGAATCTCACAAAATTGCTTCCAGCCCTACCTGGGTGACAGAGTATGGGAAAGTGTTAATGTGTTGGCTACGTGAAATGCATTCCTGTGCAGAACTGGGAGATGCAAAACCATCTTGGTTGGTATTTGTAAGCTGTCACTGGCAATGAAAACAGTAATGTACCCTGCAGATGTACTGAACATGCTTTGGAACAACATTAAGTTAACAATTGGAAATAATCCATCTGTTAACAAAAAACATTTTTTATTTTGGAGGAATTAACATCAAAATTCCTTGGTTAAGCATGGCCTTGTTTTGCTACATTACACTACATTATTGTGGCTAATTTGATAAGTTTTTTTTCAGGCAGTAAGTGGCAAATTTAATTGTTTAAAATGACATTTAGTGTCACTTGAGATGTCCTTGGGCACAGTGTTTGGTATCCAGCTGCTCCAAAACAGTGTAAGCGTCCTGTTTGTCCTATGTCACATCTGCTAGACACATATGCATGTCTCGTGCCCTAGGACGTCTCAAATGGCACTAGATATGTATTTTACTCTACTGAATAAAGCCTTTTTTGTTTCTTTCAGGTGAGCTTAAATTGCAGGTGTCTTTAAGATGACTTAACTTAAGGTGAACTTAAAAGCAAGTCTTTCCAGAGAGCTGAGCATCTCATGTATTTCTATGATTTTCCCCCCAGTCCTATGGATACGTCTTGGCTATCCTAAATGCACCAAAAGGCACTGCCCACCTGCAAATATAGGCAGTTTCACCACCTGCAATTGATGCAACCAGATTTCATCCTTGACATCTACTTAATTCCTGTTTAGGCTTCTACATCCGCATATGAAACCGTAGCTGTCATTTACATCTAATGTGTTAGTTCAGCCTATTTGCTTTTCACCAATACACTCATCCCCCTTAACTTTAAGGCACTTCATGTGGAAAAGAATTACAGTGTGGGATCAGAGCCATAAACAAATGAAGACAAGCAATTTCTTTTATTTATGTTTCAAATAAAATACAAGAGCTTATGATTTCTTATGGGAGGATGAATTTAGCCTTAGCAGTGTCTTATTTAACATGCTCTCTAGCGAAGAAAAATACTGCTGTCATAGTTTTCCTTCTAAGTGACATCTCTATTGGAGTATGTTATTCTTGGGAGTTTTGAATTTTCCTAGGTAAAGTGACAATTAATCATTTTGAAGTGATGTTATCATTCAAATTAGAACCTATAATTTTTGTTTTCTAGGGAAGCCTACCCCTCCCCCCCAAAAAAAAATAAAGACAGCTAAATTTCCATATTAAGAAAATACTCCTTCATAGATGAGAGGAAAAGAGGCATAGGTGTTTGGCATATTAAAAGCTGACTGTAGTTATATTTCAAAGAATGAATGCAGAAAATAGAAATGTGATACTTGTCAGGTTCCTAATACAAAAACATATTTCAAAGCTGCACAGTTCAACTCACCTTTAAGAACTCTCTACCCAGCTCTCAGAAGAGCTCTGGTTCAATGCACATCAAAATGGTGGAAGCACAGAACTTAGTTGAATCCTCCAAAGGACAAACCTGAGCAAGAGCTTTAGGATGTATCCATGCAAACATTTTAATGATATTCTAGCAAAAAAATAAGAACTAATTTTGTTTCATGTTATACTTTGTAAATTTCATTGTTAGTATGAAACTGGTGGTTGAAAATTTGGCACCATACTCATTCCTCTGAGGTTTCTGAGTTGTGTCTTGGGCCATAAGAGGTATTCAGTAAGGAATAAACCCATGCCCTGCAGCTGTCACCCCAGAAGAGGTAGGGTCAACAGAGAGAGTTAGTAGTGTATAGAAGGATCAAGAAAATGAGTGTCTCCAAAATTAAATTTTACTGGTTACTGCTTCAATGCAGCTCCCCCCCTTACTAAAATTTTTGGTGCCCGGATAGAAATTCTAATTCCTCATGATGACAAGTTATCAAAAAAGACAAAGAAGCTGTTATTTGTAAAGTAAGATTATCTTATCCCCCATTTTTTCTCAACTTTTTTCTCATGTTCATTCTCCGTGCCAATTTCTCAGCAGAAGAGTCTCATGTTTTGGAAGTCATCCTAGTGAAGCTCAGTAAAAGTTCATGGGCAGTAAGGTGCTATTAATTTCACTAAAATAACCAAAGGGAGGAAGAGTACTTGTGGAATAGACTCTGTCTCCACAACTATAATTAAGACAGCAGCATAGGCAGTAGTTTAACTGCAACATTAAAACCATGCACCCCGTGCCCTCAGGCACATGACATTGCTAGACTGATATTGCCCAGTTTCAAACAATTATCCAGCTAGTGCAGTTGTTGGGGACATATGGGCCTTAATGTTCTGTTGTTAGCAATTCTTGCTCTTGTTTTTTCTTACATATATACACACACATCACACAGCCTGGCTCTGCTGAACACACTGAAAATTAAAATAACAGATTTGCTTTCAGAACCCGATAGTAATGGATTCAGCTCACCTTATTTATTGAATAGCTTCATAGCATTGGAGCAAAACCAAATGTACTGCCTCATCTGTGATTTGCTTCTTTGATACTGGTAAAGATTTTCTTTGTGAGTACATACAGCTAGATATGTAGGAGAATCTGAAAACTCTGAGCTAAGTCACAACTTGCTTCTTCCTGATTACTTTGAGCATTTTACAAGTATGGAACCATATCACACTTTAGCTGGCTATAGCAACATCAGTGGAGAAGTAGGTGCTGCACATTTTAAAGCTACTTAAATAGGATTTGGAAAGCAGGTGGAAGTGATATGCCCTGTTCTTCCTCATATGAGTTCAGTCCAATCTGCCTTTTTAATTGGTCTGCAACAGACTTATTCAAATAAATAATCAAAGTAAACTTCAACTAAAATCCTGCTGAAGGGAAAACTGCCCTTTATTAAAATGTTTTAATATTATTTTGTTCTACATTTTGACAAATATATAGTATCAATATTCTTGCCTCACCATGACAAAACTTGTTCAGATTTATAGCTGGCCACTTAGGTCTCAATATGAATTTCTATTTAAAATGTTGATAAAATTGCCATCATGTTTTTAAATGAGCAGACCATGAACAACTGCATCACCCTGCAGCATTATTAAATAATTCAGCAAACTCAAATACTCAGCTGTCTTGAGAATGCTAGTAATTACTTCCTCACACCTCAGTTCAAGGTAGAAAATTCAACGGTCTTATTTGGCAAATCATGCTTTGGAGGGAAGAACACTAAGAAGCAGAAATTGAAGGTTAATCCTTCAATAGCTGTTATTTTGAAAACCATCTGAGAGGAATTCACATGCCTCTATTTGTGTTTACAACTGAAGAAAAAGTTGAGAGGAAGGCAACCAAATCCTAAAATCAAATAGAGAATCACTGCTTGGAAAATCCCTATCTTTACAAGAATTGAGTTTTAATTACAATTGCTCTCAGAAAGTGAAGAAGTTTTCACTTCAAGCTAGGATATGGGAATAAGAGAGAAGCCTGTTGATCATCTGGCAAATCACATTAGTGAATTCACCTGAGAAAAAGCACAGCCTTGGAAGCAGTTCTTGGGTAACAGCCTGGAGCATGGGAAGGGCTAATCGGCAGGAGAAATTAGATCGGGGGATATCTAGAAGACTGGGGGACGTTCCGCTTTGGAAGAAGGCATTGAGATTAATAGGGTCCCTGCAGAATTGAATTGCCTTTCCTGTTAGCAAAATTCCCAAATGGTTTTCTTGTTCTCCTTTCATCTCTAGATAAAAGTTTGTACCTGGTTGCCAGCTACATTTTTTCCTGATTATTCCACTTATGAGTTTTAAGGCAGGCTATCTGTCCCAGATATAGTAGATTCAATTGGTGTCCCAGAAATTTTACATTGAGAAATGGTGAATCTGTCATTAATCCAACCACTTTCATAGCTACATCTTCCTTCCCTACATTGTCAGAGATGGTATTTGTGGTATGAGGTGGTATGAATATAACCACCTGTCAAAAAGAAAACAGTTTCCTAAAGCTGGGGAAAAATAAAGACAATCAAATGAGCAAGAGCAAGATCTACCCAAACCATTGAAGGCATGGCACTGCATATGCATATTCCATGACTTTACATAAGATTCATAATAAAGCTACACTTCTTATTGATTGTATCCAACCACTACATCTTACATTAACAAGCTGCTTTTAGGAATCATCTTTCAACCTAAGTCCCATTTCCCACTTTTGTCCATTATTTGGTCCTCCCAGAGCCATGATTCAAAGTCCGAGTTGTCTGAATACTTAATATGATTTTGAGAACTATGTTAACCCAGCAAAGTTCTTAATAGTGAGCAGGGAATGTTGCTCATTATCAAACCAAACAGAGAACAAATTAAAAAGACAAACAAACCATACTAAACCAAAAATAACTGAAACAACAAACTGAAAATGAAAGTCAGTGTGATGATCACAATGAAACCTAAATACCTAAACCTAGTTGCTTCAAGAATAAATCAGATTACATTTCCAAGCTTGAAGCATTAATGATACCATTATCTATTTTGTATGACTAATATTTCATACAAACCTACTTGCATTTTTCTTCCATGAAAATTTCTCACACTCCTGTAGGATGCACCACTATTGAGTGCAATTCTGCATTGACAGGTCTTTCTAGCAACTGGAAATTCTAAAATATCACAGCTTCTTTTCTAAAGAGATAATAGTTTACTAGAAGTTGCCATGGCAAAGTGTGCTTTGAATAACATTGTGCGCATCCATCATGTAATGCGTGGCTTTTGGGAAAAGTTTTTCGTCTTTATGTGATACTTTCCTTTTTCAGATTGTTTCACATTCTTTGGTATGATATTTAAAAATCATCCAATATCTATTTATAATGTTCACTTCATGGAGTGCAATCTCCACAGCCTTCAAAGAGGACACAAGAAATAGACATCTCTGATGTTCCTATGGCTATATTTTACCCCACTACAATGAAGGAGTAGATCTCAGTTGTTGAAATACAAAATCAGAAGATTTAGAGCTAGAAATAACTTTCATTAGGTCTTCTCATCTATAGTTTTGGTAGTTAAGAATTGCTGTCTTCCAAGGCCTTTTGTCTGAGTTAGTTAGAAACAACTCGGGACATACAAAGACTGAGAACAAAACCAATTAATTTTTGACTGCATTTCCCTGATACTTGTAAAAGGTTTTCCTTCATTTGAGAGCACCTTTAGTGTTCTGCCTTCTATTTTCTGTTCTTAAATTTTTTCTTCTTCCCCACAGAAAACAAAATAATCAGGCAAACAGAAAAATCCTGGACTTTAACATTATCCTTCATTTCAATTTGTATTACTGGCTCAGAGTTTGGATTATAGCATTCTGCCTACTGTCTTGATTTGTCTGTATGTAATTCAGATGTAGACAGCACTGGAAGATTTGCTGTAGACAGAAAACCTTCTGCTGGACAAATTCTGTGAAAGTGTGTTTTTTAATTAAAATTCATATCTGATTTGTTATCATCAATGGGGTCATAAAGCTTATGGCCAAGGGAGGAAATTAGATTATTTTGACCTCCTAAGTACTGCACCTACTCTGCTTGGTTTGGGGTTCATTTGAGTTGTTTTTTTGAGGCATCTTTATAGCCAAATAACTCAACATTTTACTACAACACATTCACTGTATTCTACGCTGTTATGGACAGTCACGCAGGATAGGCATGCAGGGATTTTTGTGGAAAATCAAATATTAGAAGCAAAGGTTTTGTACATGTCTTTTTATTAGGGGTGAGCTATAGAAGTACACATGAACTTCTGGAAGGTGTCTTGTGGGTTTAAGATAAAATCAATAGAGCAGTATTAAAAATAGCAACACAAAATGTAACCTATAAATAACTCACTTTAGAAACAAAGGTTGGAATGATGAGTAATAGGAACATTTGTGAAATACATTAATGTAAACATTTTAATCAATAATTTTGAACAGCGAGTACATTCATAAATATCAAACTCTTCCTGGAAGTATAATTTAAAGATGGAAAGTGTCTACATTAATTAGATATACAACTTACTATGGCTATTGCAGTCAACATTGCATGACTGCTATAATAACTTAAGACCAACGGAAGTGGTAATATTCTTGAATTTTTACTAATCTATTCCCTGTAACATTAACTTGTATCTACAGTATAAGTGGAGAGATGCCTATGATTTGCTTATACTATAAATAGTAATAAGGGTTTAATCCCTTGACTCCATGTTACCTATGTTTGTTTACCTTACACAATAGGGGGTTTTTTTTGTCCTTGACACATACAGTGCCTTTTCTTGAAGTGACATCAAGTGGCAGCATGTTCTTATATATCATTATTAATTGATACCATTTCTATTCTTATTGTAAAGGAATTTCTGTGCTTCTAGAGATAGATTGCAAGTGATCTCAGTACCTGGTTTTGCTGCAGGTGAACACAATCTCCAGGAAAAACAATTAAAGCTTGACATACAGTCTCTGAAATTTAAATTGTTAAAACAATTGCTCTATCACATTGCCCAGAAGGAACTGACCGAATGAATGATATGTAATCGCTCACTTCATATACAGCTGACTGACACCTTTAATGAAAAATATCTGTTGGATGTTTATTGACAAAAGGATACAACTTTGTATTGCTCCCAAAAGAACCAGAACAATTTAAAAGAGTAATGTGAATGATAGTAAAGGACCTTGAAGACAATTAATGACAATTAATTAGTTGTACTAATAGACCTTGAAAACTCTGGGGTACTAACCAAATCACTACACTATGTGCGTTTTGTATTTTGTGTGAAGTGCAGGCTTTCTGGTACAAAGGAAAAATAAGGACTGATCTTCTGAGATGTACTTGCCTTTGTTAATTCTGCAGATGTTCCAAGCTGATAGAAAGCAAAGCAAACGTTCTTGGCTTTCCCTGGTAAACTGAGTGTCCAGAGAAGAGCAACAAAACTGGTGAAGGAGCTCGAGAACAGGCCTTATGAGGAGCGGCTGAGAGAGCTGGGGCTGTTTAGCCTGGAGAAGAGGAGGCTGAGGGGAGACCTCATTGCTCTCTACAAATACCTGAAGGGAGGTTGTAGAGAGGAGGGAGCTGGCCTCTTCTCCCAGGTGTCAGGGGACAGGACAAGGGGGAATGGCCTCAAGCTCCGCCAGGGGAGGTTTAGGTTAGAGATTAGGAGGAAGTTTTTTACGGAAAGGGTCATTAGGCACTGGAATATGCTGCCCAGGGAGGTGGTTGATTCGCCTTCCCTGGAGGTGTTTAAGTTACGGGTGGACGGGGTCCTGAGGGACATGGTTTAGTGTTTTGTGGGAGTGGTTGGACTCGATGATCCAGTGGGTCTCTTCCAACCCGGTGATTCTGTGATTCTGTGATTCTAAATTATTGATGAGTTTGTCAAAGTCTGGAAATGTTATGGTAAGCATATACTATAGACCATCATATAAAGGACTTTGAAATAGTTTACAAGAATCATTACTGTTTCAGGTGGAAACCTTCAAAACTCACTAGTTTCAATGATCCGGTGGGTCTCTTACAACCTAGTTGTTTTGTGATTCTATGATTCTGTGCTTGTGGGTGCATCCCCGAGTACATGCATAGGCTGACAGAGGTGTCAGGAATCTATAACGCGGAGAGGCTGCGCGGTGCCCTTCTGAGAACCAGCAGGTTCACATCCAGGGGATTCAGCGTAGCAGCCTCAGCGGGCGGTGCTGCTACGGGTCTGCACCCTCCTTCCACTCGCAGGTTTCCCTCTCCCCGACTGAACCTGCCCTGCTTTAACCCGAGGCTTCGCAGGGCTCCTTTGTCTCACACCCCCACCTAGTGGGACCTGGCTGCACCGTGGGTCTCTCAGAACGCCTCTCTCCTATAGCAGCTTCTCTTGTTAAACCTTAGTCTCCAGTAAAACCTGAAATATTCTCGGTAATGTTTAAGTTACCTAGAATATTAATATAGCTACCGAGAAAACTGTTTTAAATAAGAAGGATCTATTTTTTTTAGCATTTTATGATGTTTTTACTTTTTTTTCTTCAGAACGCAGAAGTTCTTTTACACTTAGGTGTGGCACAAATCTCAGTAAGGATAATATGGAGGTTCGTGTGTTCTATCCTTCAGTGTCTTCCAGGCTAATTTGTAGATGACACTTTTTCCTCGCCACCAAAACTTCAGACCTCGTGGGCATTTTGCCTTGTAGTATTTATTCCTCTTGGCACGGAATGAAAATTGTGTCTAATATCTGTCTACAACTTCGGTGCGCAGAACTGCATAGAACTGTGAACTTGTAGCACCCCCAGTAATTAACAGTGACATAAAGAAAGATTACATTTCAGCACAACATTTAGAATTAAGATAAAGATTTTGGCTTCAAGACACACAAAGTTTCTGGTGCTGAGCCATATTTGGTGGGTCTCTTACAACCTAGTTGTTTTTAGAGCCTCAAGTCAGCAACTGCCATGTCTAGAGGCACCTAATTTTCGGAGAAGTCCCTTAACTGCTTCCTGCTGTGACTACGTAGGAGCATGTACTGGTCCTGAGAGAATGAAGCTGCTTGATGCCTTAATCTGTGGAGTCTGTAAGGAAGGCATCTTTCTGTTGCAGAATGGGAATTTGAATAGGTTGGGGTTTTGGTATCATCAGTGTGGCCACATTGATTAACACTGCGATGTTAGGATACTTTTATGCGTATGATCCAGAGATCTCACTGTTATCCCTTTAGTATCTTCAAGATAAGACAAAAAATGTTGCTATATTTTTTGTTCATTCTTTCACAGTTCTTGTTTTCCCATAAGTTGAAAATACTGGCAACCAGTCATAGTTGTATGGGAATAAACCTTCTTTTATTTATAGAATAAAAGAAACAATATTCTTTTGCCTACCAGTCCTGCACTGGGGAGTTTGCGGGGGAACCAAAAGAAGTTTCATGCATTTTTAAGTACATAGTATTGTCTTAAACGTGTTTCCCTAGATCTAATTAATATTCAGAATAATTGTATGCAATATATACTCAATTTCCAATTGCCTATCATACACTAGATCTACACATATCCACCATCAGAGCAAAACACTCTTGAAAACTCATATTGAGTTGTTATAGCAGAGACCAGTGGTAGAAATGAACTGGTTTATGATGGTATGTAACACCAGGGCTTCAAACACACAGGCCAGCACTTTTCAGACATAGTCTGCAGGTCAAGCAGATTGCATATCAAGGACTTCTACAATTTCACACTGAGAACTCTGTATTTCCATTTCAAAGGCTGGCAGAGACCCTATTTGTTCTTAATGTAGAAATCCTACATGAAATCAAATTGTATTGAGGGCAGGGAACAAAAGTTCATTAAGTAACTAGGATCTATTTATGTACCATTAACAGAAAAAAATCATGCAAGTGCATTGATATCACTTGAATTTGTAAAATGGTCTGTGCTTTCTGTAGCAGTTTCATGAAGTAATATAAAGATATTTTACTTTGGTTTTAGCATTTTACTTGCAGCTTAGACTGTGTATTTCCTTATCTTATACTGAAGATTAGCCCTTGTTTTCTGGTGTGTTTTGCTCATCAGCATGATCTTTCTCTATCAGTAAACATTTTCAGCAGTTTCTCCTGCACTTATCAGCTCAAATGGCTACTTTCCAGGTTTCAGAAAAGGTATTTCCCCAGAGGAGTATAAACAGTGACTGAAGAAGTTCATCTGAAATATAGTAATCACTCATGATTCCCAAAAGCTAGTGTGAAATAGGTGGCAAAAAAAGTTCTCAGGCTCACATAGGTTGTATCAACTTGTGCTGTCCCTATCTGAAATTGCCAGAAATAAATATAATGTCTTTGACACCATGTTATAAATACTTCCCCAGCTTTAAGAGTATTTTTTTAAAACATTATAGGAAAAGAGAATTATCAATGTTCTGGATTCTAAGTTTTAAAAAAAGTAAAAGCAGCTTTCTCACATAGTGTGTTCTGAAAGTCTATGTATTTCTAAAATAAAGAAAGAAAGAAAGAAAGAAAGAAAGAAAGAAAGAAAGAAAGAAAGAAAGAAAGAAAGAAAGAAAGAAAGAAAGAAAACTACACTGATGATAACAAACTTCCTCAAATTTAATTTTTGAAGTGTTATTAATATAATATTTTTATTTTTTCATTGAGTGGAGACAATGAACTTCTGATAATTCAGTACATGAAGAAAGACAGTTCTTGCTTACCACCTGTGCCATGTTCATGTTCTTCTGTATGAACAGAGTGAGCTTTTCTCTTCCAAACTTACTCTTTCGTGCCTTGTATTTTAGAAAAAAAGTTCCAAAAATACAAAATTTTAAAAGTTCAATATTTTCACAGGATCATAAAACTGTCAGCTTACTAGGATTTGAATGTCATAGTGACAACATAATTAATTCCTGACATAGGCCATCAATATGTGTGTATATACACATATATCTCGAAGTTATATTAATATTTATCAAAGGTTATATATACATGTCATCTTTATTTCATGAAGTATGAGCTTCTGCACTGGAATTGTGACTTAATGAAAACATTGGGAGAAAAGGACACATGCATGATGTAAACTACACTTCCTGCTATAGTGGTTTGAGTGCTTGGTGGGGCTAAGAGAAGTCAGAATCTTGTTTCTTCCATGGGGACTGCTTCTCTGTACTGCTAGTAGCAGTAATACAATACCATCTCTCAGTTATTAGACAGCTTCTTTGCGTTGCCATTCTCAGCATGAACGAGGGAGCTCAGTTTTACCCCAGAGAGATGACTTGCTGTGCCTGGACATTCTGGGCACACTCAAAGAAACTGGAATTAAAAAGGGGGGTGGGAGGGGGGCTAACTGCACAGTATAGGGCTCAAATGCTAGTTCAAACAGAAACCTGTTTGTGTTTTGCAAATATTCTTGCATTTATTTTTTCTTTCTGAGTTATTTCTCAGGTTAATGAAGTTTTAAATTCTTTTTGGAAATTAATGCTGTTTTCTATACAGGAATAGAAGATGCATCCATTTCCTTCAGTTGTCCTCTGTCCTACTAATTAAAGCAGTGGCTTGGAAAGCTAAAGATATCATTTCGAAGCTCATAGCCTCAGCAGGGCTTGCAAATAAGTTTAGCATGTTAGGGGCAAGTGTTCTGATCACTAAATAATTAGGAAAAAAAATGCAGCAGCAGCAGGAGCAGAATCACAAGTGGCCTCAGCAGGGAAGAAACGCATGATGTGGGAAGCCCCACGTGGCAGGTAGTCCTGAGCTATTTGGGAAAATATGAGCAAAACACAGACTCTGTCAGGAGAGAGGTGGGGGTACCTCTGGTTTCTCAGGGTTTCTGACCAAAGCAAGGATGGGAAGTGGGCTCCAGACAGCACAATGTGGAGTGGTTCTGGGCATGCCAAGTACTGCGGGTATTTGCAGGAGTTCATGTTTTTCCAGAGCTCAGTAATCACTAGGCCAGAAATTAGGACTTAAGTGTCTCAGTACCATATGTGTGTAGTCGGACCTCAATTCTGCAGTAATTCTCATCCTCAATGCTTACACTATGTCAGCCTTAAAAAGCACTCATATAAGGACACCTTTTTTTCCACTGGAGATAATACCTTACTGTCTTTGCCTAGAAATTTTTACTCAGATTTTAAACAGAATAATTTGCAAGATATAACCTTGATTGACTGTGAGAACACCAAATTAATTCTTATATTCCTTTCTTCTGAAAATATTATATAAATATGAACTAGTTGGAGAATATTGGTACTCATTTTGATTTTTATTGTATCAAGTGAAGTGAAATCAGGTAAATAGTTGAGTTATCATCCCTGAAACTATTTAAAAGATGTGTAGATCTAGCATTTAGGGACATGGTTTCATAGTGAACTTGGCAGTGTTAGATTTATAGTTGGACTTGATTGATGATCTTAAAGGTCTTTTCCAACATAAATGCTTCTGTGATTCTAAGTTTAAAAGAAATACGCTTATGGATAACATGCCAGTGTTAGTTTTAAGTGCAGGTAACTGAAAGTTGTTCCTTTTGAATGCAGCCTCAGAAAGTTGTAAAGCTGCTGGGTTTTATTATTCAAAATTTAAACGTAAAAGTTAACCCGTGGTTTAATGCTCAGTACATTCCAACTATTTTTTTCTCACTTTATTATTCTGATTTATTCTGTATGGGTTTAGAATGCTTTTGATATAAAGTAGCTTGTATTAAAGTTTAATAGCTGAAAGACATTGTTATGTGTTATGTGATGTTTTTCCTTATGCACCACTCACATTTGCTGAGCAATAGCTAATGAGCAGTTCCAAGCCTGAATTGTGGAGTCAGGGATTTTCATGTTCTTTATGCCTCATTTGTACATGTCATTCAATTATTGATACACTGTGTATCTTGACTACTTTTTTTTTTCTTCTCAGTTAATTTTAAAATTTTGGATGAATTAAATAAATAAATGTACATGCATTTAAATTCAGAGCAGACAAAGGAGTTGATTTTCTCTATTCCCTGGGGAAAGGACTCATGGGTTATACTGGGAAATCCCTTTCTGGGAAAATTTTATAACAGAAACTGCTAATTCCAGTAGATTAATTTTCTAGTAGTTTTCCCAAAGCTGTTCTTATGGGAACCCCTTAATTAGTAGTATATTTTTAATCAGTTTCTGGTTTTACTTGCAGTTAACCCTATTAGTATTTTTTCTTGCATTTGTGTAAAATTTCCTGGTGTTCAGTTCTTTGCAGACCCTTTCATGTCTACAACACAGTTAATCCTGCAGACTGCCAAAAGAAAGGAGCTATTATGCTCCTCAGATGGTTTTGGCCAATATAAATGCATCTGTACAACGAATGGAAACAGGAGTGTTGTAGGGAAAATGAGAGGGAAGTCTCAAAATGTTCATGTCCTCAAACACCACTATCGTGCTACCAAGAAACCCAGAGAGCTACCTTTGCCTTTCAGCCAAGCACATCTCACACACCTTGCCTCTGCCTTTCACAAATCTTTTGAAATAGTGTATTTCAGGCCCATTCTCTATAGATGACATTAAATTTCTCTTGTCTGCAGCCCAAAAAGCATGAAGTGAGAAGACAGATTATTGTCTTTTTTCCATGGCATTTGTGTAGGGAGAAGTCTTTGGTATGACCAGCATAGCCTGTCTGCAGGTGATTGAACACAGTCACTCAGCTAAGTGTGAATGAACTAGTCAATCTAAAAATTATTGTATCTAGAGGAAAAGCCTGCCCACAAGCATTCTCTAATCTTCTGATGAATAAAAAAACCTACATTAAACTAATAATATGATTAATAAATCTTATTCAAGCATATGTTTCTATGCAGAAAGCAGTGTTTAAAAAAAGGGGCTTTATTTCCAAATATTAAACAATTTGTAGAGCGACACAAATAAAAAGTTCATTTTGATCTCCTGGAAAAAAAAATGTACTTTTGGCTGGACTCCAAAGCTTATTTAAGTATTGAAGCAGCTCAATGTAATTCACTGTAACCAATGATATTGCCTAACTAAACATAAAAACACTGCTCTGTGACCAAAACACAGTGCCTCCCATTGCTAAATGCCAAGTAAAATTCTGGAATTATTTAAAAAGAAGATCAAAAATTAAATGAGAAGATCAATATTAAATGAAAAACTAAGGGTGTTCTGGGGAAAGGATGGAAGAGGCAAGATTTCTTGAGGGGAAGGAAGCTCACCCATTTCACCTTCACTCTTCTGACATGGCTAAAGTATCCAAACTTTCTGTCCCTCAATTCAGCCACACGTTGAAAACTCATCAGTCTCTAGAATATTTCAAAGATGACCACAGTAAGCCAATTGCTGTTTGTAAAACCTGAATAAAAAGTATTAGGATTTATGTCAAAACCACTCAAACATCCAATGCATGATTGTTGCACAGGATTTTTCATCAATTAAAATGCAAAGTATCTTCAGCTGGGTAGGAATTTGGGGGAGTTACCTCTCTGGTTTTCTTATGCTTGTTCAAGTTTCTTTTTTGGGTTTGGATGCATGCCTTTTATTTACATTGCTAGATAGTAGTTAATGTGTGCAGTTTTATTGAATTCAGTGAATTTACCCCTCAGAGTAATTAGCAGGTGATGTCAATAGATATTTTGAAGTTTTGTTTTGTTAATGTATTTTCTTGTTACAAGACCCCCTGAAGAAATTTTAAGACTTCAGAAAGGCTACATTACTTTCACACTATGGTTATTTTATGGTTTAAAAACTTGAAATGGCCATATTTCTTCTTAAAACCTCCTATCCTTGCAATAAAGCAACTGGAGACCCTCATCACCACTACAGAGAAATGAAAGCTCACAAAATACCATGAGACCATCACAGTGCAGGGTTTTTGAAAGTGAAATAGAAAATAAAATAATCAAAAATCTTAACTGACATTTAAGATCCAATATAATCATGTTTATTTTCACTGTGTACAGAAGGTGGAGCCAAATTCATAAGGATCTGTGAACTCATACTTCATTCTTTGAATCGTTTTCTACTGTTTTTCTAGGGGGGCAGCATGCTCAGAGGAGTTACCAATTGGAATCAGTTACAATACTGAGATAAACCCTTTTAAAACCAATTCTGGTGCTTAAGCTGTCTGTAATGTGGTTTAGAAGTTCTTGGCACAGCTGAAGAGCATCTGAACCTCCATGTATTACCCTTCTCCCTTTCCATCCATCAGTGAACCAGGCACAAATTCATATTCCTAAACATAGCTTGGGAAAGTGAGCAAGCTGAGTATCACCATGAAGAAGTTGTGGTGAGATCTTAGTGGCATGAAGTGGCAGGCTCCAGCAAAGAAGAGAAAGGAGACAATCACTCCAAATTTTGAACACTGTAATTTCCTTCTCAGATATCCTCATAAATTTTTCAAAGAAACACACATTTAGCTGTTTTCACTGCTAGATTGTATTTTGAAAAGTAACTAGACGATAGGACACAATAAATTTGGGCTTAAAGGACAGATCCAGGCATTAAAAAAATTTTGCTTCTAATCCTGGTGGTGCCATGAGCTGTCTATGACTCAGAGAAGCTGCTGATATTCTACATGACAAACTTCCTATCTCGATAAAAAAGGTTAATACAACGTAACTTGTTCTAAGTTAATATTTATAAAACACATTAGGATTCTAGACAGATGACTGTGTAACAGTGCAAAATATTTGTGGGGAATAGTGGCTATTTGCTAGGCTGGGCTTTGGCACAACAGCATTTGACACTGAGAACTTCACACTTTGATCTGAGGAGCTTCAGACTCGATGTGTTTCTTCAAAGTCTCTTTTAAAATAGAATAGAATGTTTGGTTTTTTGTTTTTTTGCAGGCAGATCAGTAATAGCAGAATCTATCTTACGCTGCCTAGGTCTTCTTTTCCCCAAGGAATATCTAGCTTTGATAACCCCAGAGCAAATAAATCTGCAAGAACAATTTCAACGAGGAACAGCAAGTGTGGTCACTAAGGTACAGTCATGTGCTTATTCAACTTTTTGTATTACTATCCCTACAATTATCAGAAAACATTCTCTTTTATTCTATGTGCTGTGCCACCCAAGAGGGAACAGCTACCACCTTGAGGGGTGACAATTGCTTCTGCTTTGAACAAGTGATGACACTTTTAAACTTGGCAGGAGGAGGCTGTGTTTTGCAGACCTGACAGTGCTGGGCGCAGCAGCTTCCAGTGGTCTCCAGCTCAGTCCCCCCACTGAAAGAATGTGCAAGGCTGTGGCCAGCAACTTCAAAGCAGTGTTATATTTCTACATGATGTAAATTCCTTAAACAAGTAAAAACCACTGGCTGCTTAAGAAAAAAAATATCATTAGTCTGCACATATACATGCTTAGGTAATCAAGAAATACTGCATTATTGTTCCTTGGACATTCTGAGAAGCTTTACCTCAACAGGACATGAAACAAGGCCACACATTATTCACCAGTCCATCTTTAAAGCCAACTGTGTGAGAAGGGATATCAGTGAAAACTGCCAAAGCTTACGTGCCATCCAGGGACGTGTGTGACTGCACAGCTGCCTTGAAAGGCATCCAAGAAAATCTGTATTGCATATGTGTGTTCATATTGGCTTACTGTATATTCACTTTACTCAGTTCATGGTCTCCACTCCCAAATTGCACAGGACGCAGACAGTGCTGTGCATTGGAGTACTGGGAAGCAGATTTTGCAAACAAATGGAAAGCAAGTTAAGACATATTGTTTGTTTTAAGAGCTCCATAAATCGCAGACATCCTTAACTGGGAGTACACCATGAGCCCCATTGGTATCAACGGGAAATTTTGTAATGGTCAAAGGATTAGAGAACCTTCCAAATGAAACATTCACTACAGCTTTCCCGGCAAATCAGGTTACTAAAATATTTTTGAGGAAGTATTTGGAGGTGATATGAGGAAAAAATTTTCTGTATAGAGTTCTGTACTTATGTCCAGATAATAATAAAAAGAAAGCAGTGGACTGAGTTCTAAATTAACTGTTACCCTGTCTCAAAGGCTGTAAACACTAAATAATCCAATTTATGGTTCCCTTTGGTAAGTTTGTGTAGAGAAGCAGCAATGGTACTATGGACTCTGAACTATTTCACTGATTCAGCTGAGGATTTAGTAAGAGTGGACAGAAATCCTGTCACCCTAAGGTTCAATCCCAGAGATACACTTGAGGGAGCCTGGGCTCCAGCACTGTGTCTGAGTTACGGTGTGAACGTGCCCTTACAGCTTGTGCTGTAACATGCCAAACCAAAGAGAAACAGGTTCTGCAGTTCTAGCCATGCTAAAAGATTGCTTCACAAGACACTGCCATTTGCTCCACAAGGCAAAATGTCAATGGATGCCAATAGAGGTAGGTCCCAGAGAGTTCTGGGGCCGCAAATCTTCATTTGTATTGTGCAAAAATAGTCTGTGTTCCATAACACAAGGCTTCNATGGATGCCAATAGAGGTAGGTCCATTTGTATTGTGCAAAAATACAAGCCTTGTGTTCCATAACACAAGGCTTTCAACCTTTCTTACCTGCCTCTCAGTCTGTAATTAAGAACAGACTCTTGAACACCTCAGGTCTGACGCCCCTTTGCTTTCCTGTTGGACACAGCTTCAGCTCAAGAGGGGTTGTGTGTTTGAAAAGAGCTGTTCAGTCTGAAAAGCTTATTTCCATGGCAATGCAAATGAGTGTGAGATTTTCTGGTAACCTTGTGAAATGGTAGATCACTCTAACATCTGAAGTTGAATATGATCTAGTAACAGGCTGTTAAACACGATCATGAAGACATATTTCCAAACTGTAAAAGATGTTTCCAAGGCGTTTTTATCAGGACTAATAATGCTCCCTAATTCTACACAGTACCACAGTGGAGACTTGAAATACTTTTCGCGTGCACAAAGCCATAGCAAAGCCAAGCATTATGCTTATTATTGCTACAAAGTTATTCTTTCCGTGCTACTAAGAGATACATTTTAGTTTGGCGAAATTGATTTTAAGAGTGTTGTGCTTTTCACAAATACTGTTTGTTTGCTTGTTTAAGTGGAGAAATACCTTTTATCAGTCCTTTTAAAAACAGAATGCTTCCAAAAATGTGAAGCTTATGCAGGAAGACACATGGAAAAATGCAAGATTGGGCAAGCTGGACCCTGTGATCATACCAGCTTTGACAGGGAAAAATAACAGTGTATATTAGCATGCTGTAATTTAAGCTTTTTTTTTCCTGGCATAAAGCTGCTTTCCTAAGGGGCAGCTTTTTCAGCACCAACACATGCTATATCCCAAATCTCTTCAATATCTCAGCATCGGCACACATATAGCCATGTTGCTGGTGTTTTGTACATTGCTTTAGAATAACCAGTGCTTTGTGGGACAGTAACAGGAGCATTATGTGTACTTTGCTTACTGTCTATACCATAGCCATGAAAGCAGTGGAACATAAAATAAACTAACTGTATATTTTTAAATTTTCATGAAGAAGACCCCACAGCCTGTTAAGCACAAACGTCCATTTCTCCCTTGATGTGAAGAGAAAAAGCAACCTTAAAACAACACTCAGAGAATATGAAGAGAAGATTTCTTTATGCCATATGGTTTGGACAACAGTAAAAATTAAAAGCTGTAAAAACTAACAGCTACTATGAAAGCAAAGGGGGCAAGCTAGGAAAACCAGCCATCTCTGGTGCCGGAGAAAGGAGAAAGGATGCAGAGTTGTAGTGTATTAGCTCTTTTTGTCAAACAGGAGGCAGTGTGGTCTGCTACAAACAACTCCAGAGCAAGAACCAGAGTGTTTCCCAGCTTCAAAACTCCCTGCCCAGTATCTTTCTACAAAGACCTTGTCTTAGTTCTCCAGAGAGTTCTGGGTTAAAATCAGTAGGTAAGGCTGTGACAAATAATCACTAATATCTAGGTTGTGTTGTAGAGTGTAACTTTCATTATTTCAAGAAGAAACTGTGAAGAGGACCTTTTTTGGGGGAACCTCTAAATGGCCACTACTGGACTTTTCTCATCCTTTACAGCCTTTAAAGAGCAAAAAATGCTCATACATTCTACTGAACCCAGAAATAGTCCATGAGAATAAAATTAATTGAAATCAAAATAAGCCTGGTACAACCCAAAATTTGAAATTTCATTGAGAACTATGTAACCACGAACACTTCTCCAGAAGCTCTTTAGCTGTCCCACGGAGGACCTAGTATCCCATGGCACAAAAAAGTACAAGACCAATTATTAACGCAGTTTGGGTTCCGTGTCTGAAGAGCTTAACCCAGGCAGAGAAATAAATTAATCCCTGTTCTACAGAGGAGGTATTTTTCAAGGAAAGTTTAGCCAGGGACTGGTGAGGAGCAAAGACAAACCAGTTTTGTTTTAATTGAATAGATCAATTTTGGAGGTGCTTTTTGGGTTTTGGGTTTGTAGGGTTTTTTTTTTCTTTCTGTAAAACACTCAAAAATTATCAGGAGCATTTCTCTTCACTATTGAAAACCAATTCTCTACACTAGCCTTTATTTTCTGAAGTTTCCTGGAAAGAGTTTCCTGGAATATGACATCATTTCTTCATTTCTCCCATGGGATGGACATATGTGGATGCGCACATGCACACGCACACGCACACGCACAAATAATAATAATAAAAATGTCTGATGGGTATCTCCTGTAGAAGCAAACACTTTGCTCCCGGTTTGCACTATCATGTGTGCACATAAACGAAACAGACCTAAGTAAAAAAAGCTGCATTCCCAACAAGAAGTTGAGAGGGCTTGAAAGGGCTTCCTCTCCTACGCGGTGGTAAGGAGGGAATGGAGACAGCAGCTCTGCAGTCCAGCCTTAGCAGTCGGGAAGATCAGGCTGGTTACCCATTAATCCCTTTCAAGCTTTTTTCCCTTTTCCCATTGAGAGACTCCTGGGGCACCCCAGAGAGCGAAGTGGTTTCATCTGTCCCAGCAAGCCCAAATCTGGATGAAATGCCACCCAGGTGCCCTCAGTGACCGCCGGGGTGCGGGGCTGCTGCTGACTGCCCTTACATTTGTTTTGTTACATCAGCAAGACTGGACTTTTCATGCCTCCGCTCTCTCCTTTCCCCCAGGCTGGTTTTTGCTGTGCCTTCAGTTCTTTTCCTCCTCCCCCACCTTCCTCCTCTCCATTTGCAGAGCGCCCCTCCTCCTGGTCGCCACCCCTCCTTTTCCCCTCCTCTTGCACAGTCAGAGGCTTGAAAACTTGTTAAAAAGCTCTCCCAGTGCTCCAACTTAGAAAAAAAAGTTTTACGAGGCATCAGCAGTTTTCTTTCATTAGTGGAGAAGGAAGAATGAAACACACAAAGCAGGAGTAGACTTTTAAAGTTTAAATAGACAGGTCTGAGTGCCTGAACGTGCACTTCCATTTTACTTTAACCCTCCAAAGAAGTACACTGATCCAGTTTCACTGCTGATCAGCAAGGGTAAGTTGAAAGCTTTCCTTTTTCATCTTCTTCAGTATCACTTCTTCTGAAAAGACGGGTCTTTTTCTCCCTGAGAATTTCGTGTCACTGTGCTGATGGTTTGAACTTGTTTAAAAATACACATCTCTCTAAGCCTAAGTTCTCTTCAACAGCTAGGTTCAAACTTGTAGGAATTCTTCGCTTTCTTTGGTCGTATCTCCACACATCTCTTTAAATATGACCCTTTGACAACTTCTGACCTCGCTCCACTGAGAGAAACTGCGGCGAAGTTGTAGCTGCGGGGCTTGAGTTGCAGACTTGTTGCTTGTGTCTGGGTGAAATCGCGCCTCTTCATCCTCGCCTAAGACTTAAATGAGCTCCTTTAAAGAAAAAAAAACCAAAAAACAAACCCAAACCCCAAAACCAACGAGGTGTGCTTCGGTCTTCTCTGTTGTATCGAAATGGCATCACAAGTCAGTAAAGGACTTGGCACTGTGTGCGTTCCATTTCTGCCCCACACGTTTTGCTTTCATGGGGAGATCCTGATGGATGCCCAACAGTTTGTGCTGAGCGAGGTTCTTATTTAGGTGCTTTGTTAAGTGCTGCAGCTACTGGAGTCGTGACTTCCACGTGATCTTCCTGATAAGTTTCCCCCTTTTCTTTTAAAATAGACGTGATAAAATCCAGACGTGGGTTATGGTTTTTTAACCTGGTTTGTATATAGTTACTCTGTTTTAGCAACCTCGGTGAGGGATTTTAGAGAAGGAATGTGAGATATCATGATACGCTTTACCACGTTGGCAATTTCTGTGAAAGTTTTGAGTGGATATAAATGAAAGTTGTCTAGGAAGAACTGTGCAAGAATTATCCACAGCATGTGTCATAATCCCAATATGACACATTCCCTTTGTATTACCTTGAAGGCTTAAATACCAAAATGCAGAGGGAAAAGAAATTCTTGAGCAGCATCTCATAGAGAACTAAAAAGCTTTTTACATTGCAAGGCTTGGAGTGATCCCTTGTAGAAGTTGTTCAGTTATTGCCTGCTGCTTGCCAGTAGTTAGAGAGCAACATGGGGAGGCAGCAAAAAAGCCTTCATCTCAAAGACGAAACACAGAATCTATCTTATCAAGTTACGCATTCTCCTCTTAAACAAGAATATCATGTGCTTATGTGTGTCCTCACATTTTACCTTGAGATAACCAGCAAGCATCATGAAGCAGCATATATCATCTGAGAAATCCCTTTTGATTTTATCTGTGAGATTTGTGATGAAAGCCCTGGTAAAAGGGACAATAAATGAGCTACAGACACCTTGTGCCTGACTTTGGTGTGTGCGTGTGTGCGAGAGGAGTTGCGTGGAGCTTTCATCCTACCATTTTTAACATCTGGACAGCACACCATGGTGAAGAATTTAAGCCTCTAGTCTTTGGGATGTTTACTGAAGTGTTTCCTTCAAAAACTTCAAAGCCAAACACTGGCAGTGACCCATGATACCTAACAAGCATACAAATGGGAGAAGGGCAAGCAGCAGGCTGAGTTCAGAAGAGGGAAGAGAAGGACACAAGGGAATTGATGGGGAGGCAGCATCTGAAGGCGTATACACTCAGCAGTGCAATAGATTCAACATTGTAAAGTTATCTCAGCTTTCATATTATGCAAGCCCAGAAGATTAATTTTATTTGTCTGTGAAATAGACATCAGTTTAGGCCAAGGATTCCTGTGGGCATGAGGAAGGTTAGAGTGTGTTGAGCAATGTATCTGTTTCATCAGATATGTCTCTTCTCTTTCACCTAGCCTCTGGTATCTTGTCCCCATGTTACCCACTACATTTATCTCATGTCGTTTATGCCGCACATATGCTTTAGAAATCCAGATTTCAAAATATGTAAGCAGAAACATTTGAGGGACCAAGCGCCCTCATGGAATTAAACATTTCTGAATTCCAAAGTGACTCAAGAGGAGGATGAATCTGGGCAGTAACACACAGGGCAGACCTGACTTGTACAGCTAGAAAAAGTCTAAAGTGCTCATAGTTGCTTTGGGATCTTCTGCAACTATGCTTTAGAATTAAATTATGTGGAGACGGTGCAACATGGGAGAGGCAAAGGTCTTGGGGCTGATGCACTGGTGACTGGCCACCAGCAATATTAACATGCAAAGAAAAAAAGAAAAGCAGTGGTGATACTTTTAGTTAATGCAACCATTTAGTGCGTAATCTTTATCCAGTGGTGAAATGAACTGAAGCTCATTTACAGAACTGCAAATGAACTACTCCTTCCCAGGGGAATATCTGAAAGACATACAATGAGTTTTGTAAGATTTTGGAAAAGTAGCCTTCCCTATAGCAAACCATCCAAAACCCCTTCAGTTGCATACCTCTGCTTCTTTCTCTGCAATGCTGTTTGCTTTTGGGAAATACTCAAGTTAATTGCTGTTCAGGGTTCAGAATCTTCTCTTTTGCTGGCTATTTATGTGTGTGTGAGCATACAGAAGGTAGAAAAGGTAGGAAACGCAAAACTTTGGCCTGTTTCCCAACTGCTCCAGCTGCAAAATCCCATCTTAGATCTCACCCTTAACTGCTCTTCCGTCCGCTAGCATGTGACCTTCTAACTCTGTAGTCAGACCTGGACATTCTGCCACAGCACTGAGTTTGCATTATTCTTCCTGGAAAATATGAACCAGATGATATGATGAATGCCATCCATAAAGAGTAGTTCTAGAATTTCTTAATTGTGGCTTACAAATAAAATGTCTTATATACATGGTCATCCAAAACTCACGCAGATGAATGCTGTCATATATCCTGCTGCGCTATGGCTTTTTTTTCCTGTCTTTACCAACACACAGTAGGACCTGGAAGAAATCCATCTTTTAAAGCGTTTATAGGCTGGTATTAGTTTGTTTCAGAAAAAGGTTATAATCCTGTAAAGTAGTAATCAGTAAGAATTTATGAAACACACATACTCATCATTAGCCATATCCTTGGATTCCTGAGTTACTGGAATTGTACAAATTGATCAGGTCAACATATGTCATTCAGTGGAGTCGTTTAAGGTGTCCAAAATGCTGAATAACTGCTGAAGCTTATCTTCCATCTATTTCAAAGTGTTTAGAAAGCTAGAATACGTAAAAAACTATTTGATACAAAACCTTTTTTATACCTAATAAACAGATATTGTAATCAGTTAATAAAGATTATTTTATGTATCCTGAAAGTAAACAAAACTCATTCTGATGAATGAGTTTTCTCTACAATAAAACACGGTACTATGTTTCATAAAGCAATAGAATCAACTCAAGCAGTGGAGTAATATATTTGCGCCACCACAAAGTTATCTGATTAACATTACCGTGTTTTGAATTGATGTAGTTTTTGTTTTGTTTTGGGTTTTTTTTGTTTTAAATCACTGGCAAAGGCTAGCATGTAACTAATCTATTTTAAAAAAAGTTGCTTTTGAAAACTATGTATGAGTAATTCAAGCATGGAATGTTTCCTCCTGGAGTTTATATTGCCAGAGTACATAAATGAAACTTAGCAATTGTGCATGCTGAAGCAAATTAAAAAATAGGTAGTAAATTCTTAAAATATTGCAGGTGTGGGATTAAGTAGGTCAAAACTGCAGTTAATCACATTGCATTAATGGACCAGAATGTAGTGTAATTAAAAACCAAACAACACATAACTGCCTAGAAATAACATGTCCTCTGTTTTCTTAATCAAAATTTCAATCTGAAATAACATTTAGACAGTAAAAAAATACACCGAGCCTGAGCAAAGTCTGTTAATGCAGTAGTTTTGAATCATCAGAAAGCTGACTAATTAAATCACAAAGTTGTTACTTGAAAAAGGCTCCTTCTGTCCACTTCCACTTCTAGGACATGCAGCAAATAACTTGCTTTTAAAACAAACTTCACGTGTTGTGTAGTTACAGGCTGTTCTGTGTTTTAACAGTCCCAGCCTCAGGAGGAGCGTGGTCACATTTCATTCCAGTATTTGCAGAGACCTCTGCGCTTGTGTGCCCAGCTCCCTCTCTGCCACCTCGAGCCCATAAAGACAAACTATCCTTTCCTAGGAAGGACTAAAGCTGGCGATGACTGAAGGGATGTGTCAAGAGATAAACACGCTATGTACTCCTCCCAGCAGAGGCTTCCAGATTTAAGTCTGAAAGAGGCTAGATCCTTTGATGGGGCTTCATTCATGTGAGCAACTAATTATATGAGGGAGGGTCTGCACGCCACAGTTGGTAAACTTCAGAGCAAGCTGGTCAAGTGGACTGAGGAAGTAGCCCTGGGATATTTTTCGAGGGTTCAAAGATAATTGGCATCAGAGCTATCGGAGCGAGTAGTTTAAACACTTGTCTCCCATTACGCTGTCAGACTCCTTCCGACGGCAGGAACGGTGTGTTTTTATTTGGCATCTATTGTTATGAGTGAGTTCGCCAGACTTATAATCTTGTGTTTCCAGTGACTCACTGCTTCTTGAAAGAAAATCTCCTTGGTGCTAAAATTTCCTATTTTATGAGTTATCCAAAAACTGCTTTTTCTGTAAATGACCTTCACTAGGGAATATATCCATGATGCGATGGGGAGGAAATAATTTGGACATTATCAAAACTATTAATACCAGGAAGGGATTACTCAGCATGCACGGAACAAATGTCTTTATCCAGCAGCATGTACTTTAAAAGGGAAACTTTTTGATTGTTTTTCATTTTAAGTGCCCAATTTCACATGCTTGTTCATGTGGGGCAAGTTTTTATGCAGTTAAAATTACCATTCTCCAGTTGATAAAAATTCTATAGTGAAGTTATTTTGCTTAGGAATCTAGAACAGCAAGTAAACCATTTAATTTCTTTTACGTCATCCTGTATATTTCCAGATGTCCCCAAGAAGCCGTTTGTGTCCCAGAAATGCTCACTTTAAAACTCAAGCAGGGAGAGGCAATTTAAACTCACAGTGCTCAACCCTTGGAATGCAAATTTCAGGCCAGGAATTGTCCTAAAACCAGAAAGAGCTCACTTACCTTTTTTCTTCCTAAATCCTTTTTCCTTTCAAAACAAAGTGAAGGAATTTAAATACAAGAAGATATGAATACAGAGCTAAATCTACAAAAAATTAAACAAACCACTAAACAAACCAAGGATAAACAGGAAACTAGTTGATGTCTTTACTATTTTTGGTTCCATCATAAAACTATAGGTAAATAACACTAACTTCAGCTTTTGTGATGCAAATGCTAATACATAACCTTTATTTAGATAGCAAGTTGTTCTGAAGTTGAGCATAGTATAAAGTTGGCATCATTAGGAACTATACTTTAAAATTTATTACGCACAATGTAGTGATATGCAAGAGCTCACTTTAATGTTGCTGTAGGAAATATAGCATATATTTTGCAATGATAGAATTTTATGTATCTGCCCGTAACAATAACTTAGCATAACCTTTTGTGTTTAAGTTATAGTATGGTTTGCATTCTTTTTCACTTAAAGAGTGAGCATAAAAATTATTGTGAACAATCCACCTTGAAAGAGGTATCTTTCATGTATTCCTAGCATATTCAGGCACTGCCACTATGTACTTCTGCTCCCTGCTTCAGTAGTGTGTCACAGCTGTTTTCTACTTGAGGCAGGTATAGATCATTGAACCGAGGGTTATTATGCACTTCTTGAAAACCAGGGTGAAATCAGAAACCTCTTTTTTCATTGTGTGCTGGTCTTTGATACTTTCTCTTTTCAGTTTCTGACTCCCCACTCCACCTGCAGACTAACTAAAATTCTGTTTTCTCTTCAGAACATGTAAAACACATGAATTAAAACAAAGCTACCATCTCTGCTCTATTAGTATTGTACTGTAAGTCAGTGTACAAAGGTAATAAAGCTTTGTCTTAAATATCACTATTTATATTTTTTATTTTGTGTCTTTTTTTAGCCAACATCCCTTGAAGATGGGTGATTGGAGTGCCTTGGGAAAACTTCTTGACAAGGTTCAAGCCTATTCTACTGCAGGAGGGAAAGTGTGGCTGTCTGTCCTCTTTATTTTCCGAATCTTGCTATTGGGGACAGCAGTTGAATCTGCCTGGGGTGATGAACAGTCTGCTTTCCGGTGTAACACTCAACAGCCTGGTTGCGAGAATGTCTGCTATGACAAGTCGTTCCCCATCTCCCATGTACGGTTCTGGGTTCTGCAGATCATATTTGTGTCTGTACCTACACTTTTGTACCTGGCACATGTATTCTATGTAATGAGGAAAGAAGAGAAGCTGAACAAAAGAGAAGAAGAGCTCAAGGTGGTCCAAAATGATGGTGTGAATGTGGATATGCACCTCAAGCAAATAGAAATTAAGAAATTCAAGTATGGGATTGAAGAGCATGGCAAAGTGAAAATGCGTGGGGGACTGCTCCGTACTTACATCATCAGCATCCTGTTTAAGTCTGTCTTTGAGGTGGCTTTCTTGCTAATACAGTGGTACATTTATGGGTTTAGCCTGAATGCCATCTACACCTGTGAGCGAGATCCATGCCCACACAGAGTAGACTGTTTCCTCTCCCGTCCCACTGAGAAAACCATCTTTATCCTCTTCATGCTGGTCGTATCCTTGGTGTCTCTTGCCTTGAACATCATCGAGCTGTTCTACGTGTTCTTCAAGGGTGTCAAGGATCGTGTGAAAGGGAAAAACGACCCCTACTCCCACAGCGGTACCTTGAGCCCTTCCAAGGACTGTGCCTCTCCCAAGTATGCTTATTACAATGGCTGCTCCTCACCAACTGCTCCCTTGTCTCCCATGTCTCCTCCAGGGTACAAGCTCGTTACTGGAGACAGGAACAATTCCTCCTGTCGTAACTACAATAAGCAAGCCAGCGAGCAAAACTGGGCCAACTACAGCGCGGAGCAGAACAGAATGGGGCAGGCTGGCAGCACCATCTCCAACTCGCATGCCCAGCCCTTCGACTTCGCTGATGAGCACCAGAACACTAAAAAACTGGCGTCGGGACACGAGCTGCAACCCCTCACCATTGTGGACCAGAGGCCTCCCAGCAGAGCCAGCAGCCGAGCCAGCAGCAGGCCTCGACCTGACGACCTGGAGATCTAAGCTTCTAGCTGCAGTACTTGCTCTACTATGAAACGACGTGCATTGGAAGATGCAGTCAGTGCTGATCTTGATCCAGTGGAGGTGGTACTTACTAGTCTCAAGCCAGAGATTTTAACAATCATAAAAAACAAACAAAAAAGTGAACAAACTTTTAAAATACTTGCTGTTTTTGTGGGGGGATGTGGGGTTGGTATGGGGTGGTACAGTACACATTGGTATTTAATGTAGCTGGTTTAATGAATTTAAATACTAAAAAAAAAATTTAAAAAAAAGGAAAAAGATAGGTAGTCAGTACTAAGGTAGAGGGTCATTTTTCTAGAAAGGCTGTAAATATCTGAGTGTATGTCTGTACTATCATGTTTGTTTCTAAAGAATCTTCTGTAATACTGAAACCCAGTAATAATTGAACTCACATTTGTCAGGGTGAAGTGCTGCCCGAAGGTGAAAACACTTTTCCTATTCAGAAAAGAAAAAAGTCCAGGATTGCCTCCAATCATTTCCCTGTTAAGAACATTCCATTCTTAGAAAGTGCACTTTGAAGGTAACTTTCCTACTTGGTCTTCCAGGTCGTCAAAAGACTCTTCTGAGGACAATCTATAGTCTTTGAATCATTCAACTCGAATTTCAGACATGGCCCACTATGAAATACTGCGATCACTTGCTTTTCCAGCCCTTCACGCAGGTAGATTTGGTGATGTGCATAAGTAGGACGGCTCCACACTTGTAGAACCAGAAACCACAATCTGTTGCCCACAGTGGTATTAATGTCCTGCTGTTCACTTATAGTCTAACGAGCATTATATAAAGCCCAGTTTGCTGCCACTTGCAGATTTAAGCATTAAGACAGGCAAGCAACTGCCTTTAGTGAACTTTGTCACACCTTTAAGTATATTAAGGGTGTACATATGTGTGTGGATATGGATATAAAGGTATACACAAAACACCCTCAGAAGCAGACGCTGAGAAAAAAACACACACAGATTACTTGCAGTTGGCGTATTCTCATGGATATTGTCAAGACGTGGGCCACTATGGTGTTTACATTCTCTTGATTCCTTCAATGCAAGTGAAGCACATATTTTTTTTTTAATTCTACAGAATATTTTCCATGTACCCTAAATGGATGCTTTTATAAAAATAAAAAAAATGAAAGGGCCTAATCCTGGATGTCTTGCTCTGGGAAATATCTCTTTTAAGTCAGTGGGAGTTTTGCCTGAACGAAGGCTACAGGATCAAGCCCAAGATGTAGCGCACCATGTTCTTGCTGGCATGAATGATTTTCTTTGTAGAAATTAGGGGTGGAAGAGACCCATTAGGTCACCTAGCCAATCTCCCTGGTAGGTAATAATGATGCTTGAATGATAGAAGATGTAGTACTGTAAGCAAGCTTTAGTCTTTTATGTGAGAAAGTTAGAAGAAATGCTTTGTGCTGGATTAATAATAAAATATGTCTACGTGACTTTTGCAGTAACTGGTATTTTTCTTGTTCTAAATAATCACATTTACTGGACTGTAATGTCCACTCCGAGTTTGACAGTTAGGTCTTTCTAGATGGCTCTAGCAACTTTAGTGTTTACACTTAGATTTTGTTTGAAATGCAAGTGAAGTTGAAAGGATTTTTAAAGAGTACAATTCTAGCTAATTTATTTGAGATATATGCTAAAGAAATCTACCAGTTTCTTCAAACGCATTGCCTCGTATCTGAACACAGATTGACCAAGGAAAACCATAGCTTTGTTTCATTTTGCAGCAACACAGATAAATTGTTTCATTTTGCAGCAATACAGATAAATTGTTTCATTTAAGACTTTATATTGATACGTTTGACATTCCATGTTAAACTACTGTTGTGTTCAACTTCATTGCATGTAGGCAACCATAGTCCATCGGATCATGTTGTCTGGAGAACATTAGTCAATAAAGTTTTAATTTAGTATAAATACATTTTCCAATTGTCTTTTATTGTTTTATATGTCCATATATTTTTTGTTGTAGTCTTATAATCCAAACTCCTTCCTTCCCCTCTTCATTTTCCCCCAGTCAGTCTGTATTTCAGCAGTATTCTTGATTTAATCCATCTGGATTTACTTTGAATTGAATTTTCACAGGACCAGATTCAGCTACCCTCACTACACTGGAAAAACAAGCATCATTTGTGCCGCTCTTGAAGTAAACTCTACTCAGCATGAACTACTGCAATGCATGTCATTGCATGAGCCTCATAAGATATATATTTATTTGCAAAATATTATAAACAAGATAACAGTAAGATACTACTGCATAATTTTTCTAGGAATTTTATGTCTGGCCTAGATTCTGCATTATGAAATCATTGCCTCTAGTTTACATTTCCCCATGCAATCTGATTGCCTGACTGACAACCAGTTTCAATTTCTAGAATGAAATCTGCATTCCTTTGGAGTCTATGAGAGAAAGGTACTGATTTTGATAAGGCTGGGGTTTAACATACTGTCTACTGCTTCACCATTTAGGTGCCTGTCATGAATGAAGACATACAATGCTTAGCTTTCCAGCTAAAAGAAAGAAGATTCAACTCGTTTTTATTTGAAAAATCAAAATACAATGGTCATGCAGTTATCATGCAGCTTTCTGCTTCCAGATTTGCCTGTTGTTTTAAGTCCAAATTTATTCCCCCTCCTATTAGTAAAGAAGAGGAAAATTAAGCAGGACAGTGGTAGTGAATTTAAAGTTCTGAGAGAACTATAAAACAAGCACCAGCACAAGGAATGACTCCTTTAACTATTCCTTGAATAATGAGTTATATTTTAAGTTGGCTTGTCCTAGTTCATCTTTTCAAAGGGGAGGGCATTCCAAGCATTTTGTGAGGATCATGCCCTTGGAAAGATGGATACAAAAGCTTCTGGAGAAGGGCTTACCTTGTGACAAAATGTAGTGTCTCCTAGACAGGCTCATTATCAGGTACACCTCATGTTCTGGACTCAAGTTCTTTGGGGTCTTGTACAACAGATATAAATAAGTGCTTCAGTGCCAAGCCTCTCTGAGTTATTTTTTGATGGTAATGCTTGTGTGTGCATGTGTCGGGTAAATAATTTCCGTGGGCTGCTTCTCCCACCTAGTTTTATTTCTATGGGGTGTATTTCATACACACTTCAAAGCCATCAGAGTGACATCATTTTTTGTGCCATTCATACAATTCTTTATACACTTTCTCCCAGTGTATTTCTGCAGCAGTGGTTGCATTGTCTGCAGCGGATAAAAAGTAACTTGACACAATGCTAGTGCATACTTCTCAGACTCTGTAGAAGTAGTTGTTAAATAATGAATTCAAACTGAAGATGATGTAAAAATGCTCATCTCTGAAGATAGTTAAATCAAAAGCAGGGTTAAACAAACAAACAGCGAGAAAACACCAAACCAAGAGCTGTTTAGATTTTTTAAATTTGTGTAGATATTGTGTCTTGAAGTGTTTTGAAAATAGGTATTCATCCTGAGGTCCACACCCTGGCCCAATAATTTGAAATGTTTGTAAAGAGTAAAGTTAGAAGGACATGTTACAGACAGCCTAAGATCTATATGCAGATCATGTAATTTCAAGATGTTTTAAATACAGGGAGCACACACTAATTTAGAAGTGAAATTTCCATATTTAAAGTGGAAAATACAGTAACAGCCTGAGAACTGGAACCTGTCACGCACCCTGAATGTTGTCATTTTTAAATAATGTGCTTGTGTCTCTGTTCCAGAATCATGGCTGTCTGTGGTGCTGCTGTGCATACACAGAATCGCTTGCTTGACTCCACATGACATTGTGGTGTGGAATTTCTCTGCAGCTTGGTATCAATTCAAGAAAAAAAAAAGTGGGGATGAAAAAGGTAGAGTTTTGCAACTCAGATCTGGGACTTGATCCAGATCTGAAGTTAATTTGACTGATAAATGTGGAGCTATGAGTATGTCAGATCCAAGCCCCCTGCAGCTTTAGTGGCCACTGTTTCTGCGCCACTGGATCAGGACTACTTTTAATTCTTGTAATTTCTCCATGATTACCACTGCTCCCTTTTCCAGAATTTAAACAAAATAGGACAGGGAATAGTATTTATCTTCCTCCTGTAGAACTTTGTATGTATTTATCGCTAATCCAAACCAGCAGGACTGAGCCTTCTACTAAGCTGATGAACCACCCTTTAATCCACCATTTTTTTTAATGCAGTGCATTTCATACGTGGTAAGGTTGACCATCTCCTTGAAGATGTCTTCCTTTCGTTCTCATGCTAGTCAGTCACTCCAGCCATTTGCAGTTAGATCTACCAGAAGATTCTGATGACTGAAGGGGAATGCATGGCCCTTGAGGATTTCTCTGGCAAAAAAACCTGTAGTCCTCTGATGATACAGAGCTGTTGAAGCTACTCCTGCATAGCTTTAATTTCTACTGCCAACTTGGAAGATAAGGTCAGAAGTGTAAGTCATGTCCGAGAAACCACTACCTAGACATACTCTGTGGCTCAGTCCCTTTCATTTAAAGATCCTTCATTTTATTCTAGTTCATGCTAACATCATGGCTCCATAAACATGGGTCTCCAAGATCAGCTCTGCAGAGATGATTGCCTCTCCCTGACTTAAACCACGTGCTTTTGACTATGCCCAAGGTCATGTTCACACCCAGATTCTGCGAGTCCTGGAAAGTGTGTCAGATGAAAATTACATGATGCTAGCACATCACTAGATTGAAACAGGAAGAGCTTATTGGTCCCTGCACTTATTTAAGAGGTATTTGGATACACACAAAAAAGAATGCTTGTCTTAAACTTGTCTTAAGTACTTCTAACATGCAGCACTACCAGGAGGCCCTATGAAGCAGTATGGAGACTGTGTATGTGTAAGCACTTTTTATGGGCACTATGTCTAGAAACTGTTTAAATTGATACAGCTGCTCAATAATCTAGTCAGACCAACTGCCTCTGAAATGGCTACCCTCACTTTTTTCTTCAAGGTAGCCAAAATGCTACACCTGGCTTACTGGCTTGCTGGAATTTGCAATGCAAAGATACCTTGGGCAAAGACACATGTTTTTACAGTGACAGTTTTTTGTTAACTCCTTTGAAGTGCTGAAGAAGCATAGTGCAAGAAGCTAGAGGCAAAAGGTCTGGGACAAGCAGTACTGAGTTAGTAATAACCACAGAAGTCAAACAATCACACATAATGGCTTTCTGGTGACTGTGGACTCTTTCGTCATTTAAAAAGACCAGGTCTTTCCTACTAAGTTGATGAAAAGTGCGTAACAAAATGAGATGTGAGCTTTGACCAGTATAAAAGGGAAAGAGATCAGACATTTAAATTGCTCCTTGAAACAAGCCTAGACTCTAGCTGCATACTTCCCATTAGAACTGACAAAATATTCACGAGTTCCAGGGTTTCAGTCATTTAAATCAATGTAAATGTTCTCAGTTTCAGGCTAGAACAAATTGGATCCAGAAAGATATATTATGTCAACAAGTTTTCATCAATATAACAGCAAAGGGAAAGCTTATGTGTATAAGCTATTAAGTCTTGACTGGTGACCACTTGAATATGTGTAATCATATTATTTCCTCACAATTTTCTTTTTATCATAACTCTGTGCAGCAGCATGTTTATGAAAAGTAATCTAAAGGTCTGGGATTTTTTGCAAGCAGGCCTGAACTCTAAATGTAATGAAATACACTTAGGTGATGCCCGTGTCAAATTTACATAAGACTACATAAGGGAGTGTAGGGTACTCTTTATAGCATATAACTCTGCTGGATGGGGCAGCTGAAGACTGAAATCTTCACTTTGCCTCTCCTTAAAAGACTATAAAATCTTTTATATCCCAAACACATGAGCAGTTTTTCCATGCTGCTGAATGCGCCTCTGTTCTCAGTAGGTCTTCTGTGAGCTTTGCTTTGGTAGGAGTCTTTGCACTCTCCTTTTCCTGCTTGTTTTTCCACCTATTAAGCTCTGTAGGGAAAACCTCAAGCAGCCCCAAATATGTAAGGAAATACAGTGATGATTGATAGCAAAATGGTGCAATCATGGAATACCCAGTAGTTCTTTATTACATGTCTGCAACTAACTGAATAGGAAAATAGCATGGAAAATAGCTTAAGGGATTAGAAAAGCCTCTGGATACTTTAGCATCTTAAAACTACTGGTCCTTGCTGAAACAAGATTTTTCAGTATTCACTTCTGCTGAGTCATAGAGTTTCCTGCCTTTGAAGGTTGAAGTAGCTTGGCTGAAAATTAAAGTTGTTCTGGAAAAGTTCAAACCTTCACTAATGACCATATTTGCATGCTGTTCTTAGTGGTATTTACATATAATGGACACCCTCCAGAGGGAGGCCACTTCAAAACGTAAGCTCTGCTTACACTTTGAATTTCCCTAGTTTTTATCTATGCATCATTACTTCAAAGTGTTTCCTTAGAAGTACTCTGCCTTATATTTGGGAGACTCGTCATAGTTGTTTGAAAGCTGTATATATAGCCAATTGTAAGATTGTCACCTGGGGTTTGCATGTGGAGGTGAAGAAGTATTACTCAGGCAAGAATCCTACCTGATCTGACCTGGCATACTTCTGTTGAGGACAAGGAGTGACATGACATGAAAACCCTTCTCTGAACTTTACTTACTACCTCTATTCAAGTTTCTATGGTTTTATTTCAGGAGCACACAGAAGATCCAACCGTGAATGTGTGGGCCTTGTATAAATTGCTGAGTTTAGGATAATCTCTGAGGAGTTTCTTCTGCCTCCATTTAGGTTTCTGGTACCTCCAAGCTCTGTACCTCCAGCCTTCAATCCTCAGTGGTAGGGTAGGTGTTCAGTTAGTGTTATTAAAGGGTGTGTGAGCAAAGAAACTGCGTCTCAATTGTTTCCCATTGGAGTTCCTGCAGAATCAAGACAAACCAGGCAATCACCCTTCCTTGTCCTGAAAAGTCTAGCTGTAAAGGTGTGAAAGGATTTCTGCATGGATGATAGTGATACCTGTGGAAAATTATCCCTCTTCCATCCAGTCTGGGAGCTGTTACAACCTGTTCATCTCATTTGTCTTCTTGTCCACTCCTCCCATGCAGCCAGCTTCTTCCATCACCCACTTATTTTCCATATATCACTTATGCAATGGGTATTTAATGTTTTATACTGAAAAAGCCTTCTATAGCGATTATATTTTCGTTGTATCATGTGGTAAGGAGCACTCAAATATCTTAGAATATTTTTTTCCATTAGTTAAGAAGCTGGTGTTTCTTCCATTTCATTTATTCAGAATGAGTGAATTAATTCTATTAATTTCATTCAAAATGAATCTGACCGGTGTTAACTACTGTAAGTAAGTTTTGACTGACAGCTTAGAAAGCTGTTTTGTATTCCATCTCATGGGAGTCTCCATTTGCTTCAATCACTTTCTTTTTCATGGGATTTTATAATTAGGGAAGATGGGAGAGAAACTCAGGATGCTAGTTATCTACCTTAACCAGATGAAAGTGCAAGGACATGGATTTTCTCCAAATCTTCCTCCCACCTTAGTCCCTAAGGGATTTACAGCTAGCCTTTCACCAATGATTATGTCTGCCATATAAATAATATTAATACCTGCAGTCGCACTGATACAGCGCTTTTCATCTTCAAAGTACTTTGAAATCGCTATATAATTAGTGTGCTATGGAGTCATCTTTTATGATACCGCATGAACTCTAATACTACCTGCTGCGGGAACCAGAAAGAGAATCTCAATAGCCACAGACATTATACATAACCTCCATTATCACTAGAAGATGAAGTTGAAACAAGGGTGTTTTAGTACTTCATGCTGGAGGAGGATGGATCCACAACTAGCAGGAAGCCAGTCTCCCTAAGATAAGGAAGCAGGAATGTTTTATTTTCTGGTAATCTACTATCTCAGATCTCTAAACACATTTTATGTTGAACTATGTCTCAGTCAAGCTGGCAGTAGATCACAGGTAGATCATCTCATTACCTGGAATCTTCATCTTCATATGACTAGTATAGCTCCATTCTTTTTTTTTTTTTTTAATTAAAAAAGCTTTGATTTGATGAAGCCAAAAGGGGTACAGACATAATAAAAATAGCATCAAACAGTTTCCTAAAGATTTCAGAGATATTTCACAGGAGCAACTTTTCTTGAGTGCACCATCAGCGACTGACAATCCAGCTGAGCACAATTTATAGATTATAGTATTTTCCAGATCTCTCCAACATGCTCACAACAGGTCCTTGTGAGTGTTCAGGAACTTGCTCTTATAACCGGCTTTGCATTTTCTGAAGATTATCATTCCGACATGAATTAAAGAGCCTTTTCAAATCTATGCTATTAAGAAAACAGAGTAAAAAAAAAAAAAAAAGCATTAGCAGCCCATTCAATCTGGTGAATATAACACTGGAAAGGAGCAAAACATTTTGCAAAAAGGAAACTTTAAGTATTTCTGAACTTTATTTATTTGTAACTTCCCCAGACTTGCACACTAATTAGCATGTATTTTCTTATCAGAAAGACTGATGTACGTTATTTACTTTTCACAAAATATTATTTCTTATAGACATTTAATAGAACTACTGGATACCCTTTTAAGTGGTAGTAAATATTAACAAACACATGAAAAATAATCTTGAGCTTAGATTTCAAAAGTTGTGATCAGGCAGAACTAACTCTGCTTTCCACATAGTTAGTCGACCCGTGAGTCCACATGCCTCAATTTTTTTCTCCATTTTAAGATCAGTGTTTGTTTTTTTTTAAAAAAAGTGTTCTTCCCTTTTATATTTAAATATCACACAAAACCATAAACAAATCCATGTGTCAGAGTGAGGTTTTTATTTATAAATGATGGTTTGGACTCAGTCTCTTAGCTTTTATTTTTACTGCTTATTCCATTTGCTTTAGATGAAATATATTCTGTGTCTTAAATTCATATTTTTAGCTACTCCTGGAATTCTTAAGGAAAAGTCAGTGAATTACCTCAAGGGTATAAGTGGTACCTCCTAAAGCTTCCTTTTCTGTTTCCCATGGTGCCTCAGGACAGTTTCATCAGCACGACCACAACAAACAGCTATCTGCAAGTAAGAAGCAATATTTTGGAAATGGGGCAAAGCAAGAGAAGGACTGGGGAAAAGAAACAAGACACATAATTTGGGAAGTCCTTCCACATTTCAAGCAACCACTGCTGTTAGAGTTCTTCAGCGAGAGAAGTTAGCTCCCATGCCAGTTATTTTTACAGTGATGGACCTGCAAGTTTCAGAGCAGGAGGAAGGAAAGGGAGTGACCAGGCACAGCTGCATGAGAGGTGGTGTAGGAAAAAAAGCTGACAGCCAGGAAACGGATGCTTGAAAAGAAAGAGTTGCACTACAGTAGGTATTCTGTGATCTTCCCATTTGCAACAATAAAGGAATTTTGCATTTGAGATTACAGTGTGGAAGGTGTTGAAGGTAAGAAACTCAGAGTTTAAGACTCTCCAAAAACTCCTGGGATTTCTCTGGGCCCGATCGTGCATGTTTTTGGAACATATATGAATGTGGTTTACTTCACAGCTCTACTGAGCAGTACACAGCATGGTGTCCAGATCAAGGGTGTGAGGAGAGAACTCATTCTCTTTTTTCCAGATTCAGAATTCTCATTTTTTTAAACCATTTGTACAGCTGTGGTTTTATACTCTTGGACCCCTGTTTGGCCATACTTTATTGTTTATCTGTTCTGGCTTCCTTTTTTTCCCCTGCTCTGCTCAGTGGTCAGGAATACTCTGCATGGCTGAGCATGGTACAACTATCCCGAGGTACAGCCAGCCCTAGGACTGGGGCCAATATTTCCACATCCTTAGCGACGCTGTGGCTGACTCAGTGTGCTCGGGTGGTGCTACTGGCTTGGTCCAAGAGTCAAAGCGGTGGTGTGGTTGCACTGCTCCTGGAGCTGTCGCGCCCTGCTGAGCTGAGTCACCAGGAGTTACTGACCCAGGCTTCTGCTGGATTAGAGATGGGCAGTCTCAAAGAACAGCAACGCACTGGCCACAGCAGATTTGCTTGGTGTATTCTTCCATGTTGCCACTTCTCTTAGGTTTCACTTACACTGTTGGATCCCATCTGCACTGTCTGGCATCTCACCTTTAAATGCCACTAGTTCTCCTCTTCTGTGTTGCTTTCCATTGCTCTGGGCTATACTCAGACAACCTTTTCAACTGTGAGATTTTCAGACTTCGCCTGTCAAATGTAAATAGGAAATTTGCAGCAGCATGCAAATTGAGTAATCGATCTGTTAATGGTTAAATGTATTGGGCAAAGGAGGAATATTCATTTTGCAGGTTTTTAGAGTATTAAGGAAATTATTCTTAAGGCAACTGCCCTACTCTTGGGCACTTTAATAAATTTACAACTGAATGAACTGGAAGTCTTAAGAAGCTTTCTCTTGGTAACGTTCATCATGGATGTAGGCTTTTTACTTCCCATTCCCCCAGAGATTTTTACTCCTGCTTTTTCATTCCTGAAAATCCTTAAATTGGTATACATTTTCTAAAGTCCTCAGTGAAATTTCTGAGAGTGACCTGATGTCACCTGTGACACAACATCTGAACTAGGACTTGTCTGAGCCAACAGCAGTGACATAGGTCACTGGAAAAAGATGCAGGAAATCTCCAGTCTGTAACTGAACGACCCTGAGTCCTGGATTTCCTTTTTGAAAAATGCTGATTCTACTCCCACGCCTTGTCTGCTTCATGTGTGGAAATTGTAAAGTTTTGGGACAGGGAGATGTCTAGTGTTGTGCAGAACTCGACTTAGCTGAGACCTAGGAAGAGCTCACATTTGGAGAAGGGATACAACTGTCTACCTGATCCTCAGGCAAGAAGATCTGGAACTGATCAGCCAGTTCCCACAAATATTTCACAGCTAAATCAGTGTTCATATCCAGTAATAATTTAACCCAAATCTCACTGTAACCTAGTGGCTCAGCAGCAGATACATGAATTCTTCTGCTCTATGTAGTACAGGTGAAGCATGTGACTGAGCACCTTGTCTCCAATCCCTGTCGACAGCACCATTGTCTCTCAAAAGTAAGTAGACAGATACTCAACTACCAAAAACTTCTGGGTACACTTGAGTACAGTTGGTCAGAATGTTTTTTGTTGTTGTTTTCCATAGCGATTTAATTTTTCAGGAGTGAAAAGGAAAGTGGAATTGAGTGGAATTCCAATTGAAAACACACTCTTTCAGAAAAGCTGCCCCAGGTCTTTGCAGCAGCTGCTCTCTGGACTAAGTTCTCCTGGCTGAGTTCCAGGCTATGTTGAAGGTCCCATGGTGCAACGCGTCCTGCCTTCTTGTCTGTTCCCATGGTGCATCCTGGAAAATCCAAAATACGTTGCACCAGAAGGAATATTCTTTCCATTCATGAATATTCACAAATATTCAAAACACAACCTGATCATGGAATCTGACATGTGAAACGTCTTGTAAGTTTTTTTTCATTAAATGCCCTTGTTAACTTACACATCTGAATCGAGAGTGACAACAGTTTAAGACTAATGACTGAAAGTAGGCAGAAAAAGGAACAGGATGAAACAAATTTGAGACAGAAACTGTCTTTGCCATCTGGATTCATGACATTTTTCACTTACTGAGGTTTTACTGTGGCACAGGCAAACAAAGCTCAGCATCGAAAACTGCAAACAAAACAAAATGTAAACCCCTTCCTAATATTGCTTCATTTTTAAACAGCTGCTTCCCAGGTGGAGAAATATTGCACATTGTGGGTTTCATGCTGGATGCCAGGCTCACCACAGGTAGTGTTATGAAGATCTTGTGTCCCTGTGGAGAATCTGATTGAAGGGAAAGCAGGTGGTTGAAGTGCAAAAAAGGGAACAGGTCTAACTCCTGCTGGGAACTCCTGCTGCAGGGTGGGGAGATGACAGTGGTGCTTACGTGCCTGAAACCTTGCCAGCATTGGTTGTCTGGTTGTTCCTGCACTTGATAAATCATCCCTCAGAATCCCTCCTGCACATACCTTTTCTTGACGCTTCTTTGGGTGAGCACTACCTCAGTCTATTTTTAACAGCTACACTTTCCATGATTAGATTTTAATGCTATTTATTTATTTAAACTAAAACCAAACAATTCCGCATAAGCTGAACATACCAGTGAGCATCATGCTTTGCCATGCAGAGGAGTCTAAATCTAGTTTAAATTACTTTCCTTGAATGGTAGAAAAAGCTGGTTCATATGTCGAAGCTTGTTGAGGAATAACAGAGTCATTCTTTCACAGATTGCAAAAACTTTATTAAGGAAAGATAAACAGGTTAAAGTTCTCTCACTGACTGCACTGTCTATACATAGCAACCACCCCTTGCTTTTCCCCTTGCTGTACTCCTTGTTGAAGGTGTAGAAGTTCCAGACCCCACATCTACCATAACAGAGTCAGGTCCTCTACACATTCACTGAAGTTAAAAGCAATGAAAGGCTTGGGATAATTGGACTCAGTGTCTCAGTTATTTCCTTGCAGACTTTTGGGAGTGTGAGCCCTTTAGCTCACTCCCACATAGGCAGCAAAGGCAGGTATGAAAATCAGGTATCTCTGACAAACCATTTCCCAGACAAAGAGAGCATTTCTCCAGAATTGTGACACCTCTCTTTCTTAAGCTTTGCGCAAGGCTTCCAGGGATTTCTGATAGGAAGGGAGAGTGTACTTAACATTTGCATCATGTTAATAAAATATATTGCTTATGTCAAAATTAGCAGTGAGCAAACTGTTTCAGTTAATAAAAGAATTGTCCTGAATTGGTGCTAATCTTCAAGCTAAATTCAAACAATTTTTGGTTTTAAGTTTTAAAAGTAATAAAAAAGTAATAAGCATGCAATGCATATATAGGCATACACACAGTGAATACCTCAGAGATTAAGAAAAGATGTATTTTGCATTTGGAGCCTCAGTTTTGCACATACATATTCATCAAAGTAACTTTACTCACATGAAAATTACGCCATGTGCTATTTCCTGTCTAACCAGGCAGCAACAAACACGAAAGGACTTAGTGCGTAAGGGCACTATACTCCGCAGAATATCACTGCTTGATGCATCAAGTGAAAAAAGCTGACAATTGTTAATAGGACAAAGCTGTCACCAATTAAACTATGTCCAGCACAGTGACTCGACTTGCTGGAAACAGAGTCATCCCCAAGTGTTGTGTTAGGGAGTACAGCCAGCCCTGCTTACAGCAGGATATCACTTCCAGATATCACACTTTGCAGATTATCTATTGCATAAACTGAAGAGGGGGATGAAGGGTGGAAGGGATGAGGTTTCACTGGGATGTGGCCTCAGAGAGGAAGATCAATTGGGTGTTCATGGGGAACACAGGGATTATTTTGAGGAGTACGGGAAATGGGAGAGCTATCCCTGTATATTACTTCACACATCATAAACTTTGTTTATCAGGGATTTTATTTTAGCAGCCCAGAACAGATAATTCTCATGTGAAGTTTCACAGAACCAAACTGTGAGGGTTGAGGGTTTTGTTTGTTTTTTTGGGTTTGTTTTGTTGTTGTTTTTTTTTGTCTTCAACTCCTTCAGGGTGGGTGGATGTGTCTGTGGCTCTGTAATTGTGTGTATGATAGTCATGTGTGACGGTGTGAGGATGTCTATCACAAATTCAGACTGTCTGCTTAAACTTTAATGAAAGGAGTTTTACTGCTTATGCAGCTCTGACCTGGCCTATGGAGTGTGACACATGCTGCCACCTAGCACAGACACCTAGCCAGACATTTTCTCACTCCTATATGATTTCTCTTCCTAGGAACAGGTCAGCAAGGACATTGCCCAGGACGTATCTTGAACTCTCAGGAAACATCCTTCTCCTTCTTTACAGTTTCAGAGACCCTTTCACTATAATTGCTGTCTTGTATTTCCACCAGACTTTTGGCTCTCCACAGCTCTTGCTTTGATGTACCTTCTAGACTGGAAATGTGGCTTTATAGCCGCTGTCTTTAAAATTCATTCTGAGCATCCTTCACACATTCCTGTTCTTCCAAGAACAGTAGGATAACCCTTAGGCTCTGTATCTGAGTGTGGATGAATGATGGAGCCTGCCAGAAGACATAGTTACATTTTATGTATAGATATGTATAAATACGATGTACCTGAAGATATTAACTGTTCGATTTTAATGGTAAATGTCTTGAAAGTGCTAACACACACTAAAAATGTTTTCATGATTCTGAGTGAGGGCTGGATGAACTACTTGAGGTTCTCACAAGTATTGGCAAATCACCTTGGTAGCAGCTATACAGGAGCAAGGACATTCAGAGATGAGCTCCCAGTGGTAAAACAACAGGAACCTCTAGTTTGGCTCCAGGTCTGGATGATGTCTTAATATCCTGTGGCTTAAACCCTAGTGTATCAAGTTGTCAGACAAATCTAAGCATGAGAATTACTTGCCTCTGTACACTTACCACTGTGAAACAATCAATACTGTGAAGCAGCTTCTTCTTGAACAGCTCTCACCCTGCCTTAGTATGCACAATGTATGTTGAACATAAGTCTTTTTTGTCCAAAAAGTAATGAAACACAGTAAAACTGCAGGAGACCAACTTGTAAAATGAAATTAAAATGCTGCCTGAGGACCTCCCTTGAACTAGCTGAGTTACGAACACTTCAAATGCATTTTAATTGGGCCATATGTTCCAGTATTTAAGCAAAGGCATGTATTTTGTTTGACCAGAGTGCTCAGGAGAGACTTTGGGTCAAAGCCTTCATGGCCCTGATGTAGTTTGTGATCAGCTAGTGGAAAAGTTTATCTTACAATAAACTTAGAAGTCTGGGATGCACAGAAATAAGACATAGAAGTTCATCATTGTGCAGCTCTGTGAAATCAGCTGCAATGCCTGTGTGTGTGTTTTGTTAACCACAAGTTCCTTGCAAAGGACTAAGACAGGTTTCTGAGGCATTGCCCAGAAGAAAGGGTGGCACAGGATATATGTCTCTCGAGGTAAGCATGCAGAAGAAGAAGGTTTCCTAAAGCTTGCTTGCCACTGGTTGCCATCCCCCAACTCTGATCAGCTCAGCGTAAGGGAAACCATCATTCTGTAGCCCCTGCCCAACATTGCTGCATTGCCCATCTTCCTGTTTCATGAGCTGTGGAACTTCCCATGGTGGCAGCAGGACAGTGTGAGTTGCCCTTCTGTTTGGTCTTGTGCAATGAAGATCAGAGAAGTGCAGTGAGAAAGACTGCCTACACCAGCCCAGCCAGCAAAAAGTTCCAAACTGAGTGATTCAGCATGGAAGCCTATATGTTGCCTGTGAATGAAGGTAGATTGGGGATTAGCAAGAGGAATGCTTTTGTATGTTGAGCCCATGAGATCATTGCACTCACTTCCCCAATCATGCTGTTAAATGAGTGAAAACATTCATGTACACTCATCATAGATGTGTGTTTTCTACTGTATTTGACATCATCTACATGTGAGAGGTGATAGTTCCTATTTTTATGAGAATACTTGACCCACGAGAAGCTAAGCCTATCAAGATCTTTTTCTTTCATGTCTGCAGAAACAAGAATTATAGCTATTTAACTTAGGTTCATCAGATTACTTGTGTTATGTATTGAATATCTTTCACGTGGTCAATGTTACATCTCTTTTCAATAAGTAATTTAAAAGGTTTGTTCATGACATGTGAGACACTAACAGTCTATGAGCCACTGTCTTATATCCTGATCAACTCTGTCACGTTTTCTTGTTTTTAAATCCTTGTCTTAAATATGATCCATCATAAATAGCTTTGAATCTGTGTTACCTTATTAACCAGTGACGGGTGACTCTACCCATAAAATATTTACATAGACAACAGTCTTGTGCTAGTAATGTATTTTCACATTACTTAGTAATTTAAAACATGTCAACCCCTTCCAAATAGTAGAAACAATCCAAACATGGAACTGATGTTGACCTTAAAAGGCTGCTTCTCTTTATTTTAAGTAAAGCAACAATCATTACCACAGATTATCGCTGTGCATTCTTCGTACAACTCCTTATCAGCAATACCCCCAAATATAACTCTAAATGGCAAGGAAAATAGCAGATGGAAAGGGCTAAGGCTACACCAACAACATGTATTTTAAGGGAGTTTGTTGGAGAATATAGAAGATATAACATTTTAATATTAGTGAGTTAAATCAGTAACACATTTATTTGGCTTTTTTATACAGTTAATGAATTGTGTGCTTGACTATCTGAATCTGTATCTGATCTTTCTTTGCATAATAAGACTGCATGAGTATGGAAATGCATTTATTTATACTAACTGTAGGTATTTATGTATGTGAATCTTTCAATATAATGTATATTTGCATTGGATATCAAATTTAGGTTTTTTTGTTTTCAAAGTCCTCTTTCTCATTCTGCTATTTGGGAACCAGGTGATGAAATAGAAAAAAGGGCATTTAGTGTGTGCTCTGGAGTACAGCATGTGCTAAAACCTTCTGGTAACCTAAACTGGGGGAAAAAATACTATCCTCTTTTTTCCCAGGGCAATCAATAGAACTGAATTTTTGGTTTGCAACCCACAGTGCATTGACATGGTATAAGCTGGAGCTGGGAAAATAATAGATAAGTTTAATATAATTATTTACTTATAGTATGGATGTTTATGTTATCCATGATATTCTCAGTATGTTTATCAGCAAACTATGGTAGTCCCCATGTTGCATAATGGATGATATATGTCTCCTTTGGCAAATATTTAGGCCATTGACGCATGTCTCTTTTGGCAAATTCTTAGCCCATTCAGTCAACTAATTACAATGTTTTACTTAAACAAAAAAAGTAAGAAAAAACAATAACAAAAGTTCTCAGTGGTCTACCCTTTTACTGCCTCTCCCTGTATATCTCAGAGCACTTTTCCAGAGTGAACAATGTAACTTATAAAGTTGCCTCTTAAAAATATTATCTCAATCACACTTTTCCCTTCAGACTGGGGCAGATCAGAGAAACAATAAACCCTCTGTCACATACAAGAGAGAAAACATGATAGCATCATGCTCCCCAGGGGACAAACTGGTATTGAAGATTTTTGGGGTAGCTTTTGTGTTCTTACTAATTGTTCTATGAAGTAATGTTGTGGGAGAAAATTTTAAAAAAAGCCCTTTATTTTTTTGAATTTTTTCACCTTTATCTCTGTATTTCATCTATAACGGTATGAGAATTAAACGTAGTATTTCATAGAGGACATTCAATACTCAAAAGAATGAATACCAATATCTAAAGCTGTACAGGCTGTGAAAATTTTCATTCTGGATTTTGCCTTTTTTGTTTTCTCTCTTTCAAATAGCTTACCATTACTAGTCAGACTTCTATGGTTTTCTATCTTGATCCAACACTTCACTGAAGAATCAAAATGCATGAAAAGATTTATATTGAATTCAAAGATTTTTGAAATAAACAGAGACATTGTTATTGGCCCTAATAGTTAAAGGTCACACAGCCTGTCCTGTTATAAAACAAGTACACTTGCATTAAACTTGAATAGAAGGGCAGAATGCTTCATGTCAGTAGCGAGAGGGAAGAAGCAGTTAATCAGGCATCTGCAGTGATTTATTAAAAACATCATTGGTTGACCCAAGGGCAGAGTGGCACATTCCTCTCAAGTGGAGGAGTGTAAGTCTCTGGACCAATACAAGAGATGCTCAAGTCTAGGCTATCCCAGGGCCAGAGGGATGGAGGTGACTAACATGGGATCTGTGAAGTGAAGGAGGAAAGGGACACAAAAGGAGAACTTGCCTACTGATTTCATTGAACTGGCCCTAAACTACCCTCTGACACTTGAATGGCAAGGCTGCTGAGCAGCCCTGACCAGAAAAACGTATATGTGCTGTTGTGAAGTCCAGATAGTGGGAGCAAGAAAGTTCCCGAGACATTCTGGAAGAATCTGCATCTAGCTGACACTGAAGGAATCTAGCTGGGCATTAGAAGCCCTGTGAAAGTTGATAGCACTCAAGCAGAGACACTTATGACAGTGTGCCATTCTTGTGAATGTTGCTGATGCTGGTCGTAGAGAGGGAGTTCTACATGATAACGAGCACTTTCCTACAGAAGCTCTATCTGAAGTGGTCATGATTGAGGTACAAAGAAGTCAGAATCATTACTTTTGCTGATTTATCTTCTATTCTTTGTCATCATCCATCTTACCTGTAGCACAGGCAAAATTCCTACATCCAGTAATGTGCTGTGGCAGAGGAAATAGTTTTCCTTCTTTGTAGACCTTTCATTTTCAAAGACAAAAATGTGGAGGAGGTCTGATTCCTTGGAATAACATAAGCCTAATATTTTACAGAAGCATAATCTTTCCTTTCAGGCAGCAGTGGCCACACTTTAAAGCAGTCAAGAAAATAATCAAAAACATTGTAAAAAACCCTCAAACCCAGACAGGGGTTTGTTTTGTTTTGTTTCTCAGTGCATCAATGCTATATTTCTATTTTTCATCTTATTTTCATGCCTATCAGAGACAGCATTTTTCACAATGTTAGTGAGTCCTCACATTCAGAAGGTAGTGGTCAATGGCTCAATGTCCGTATGGATCTCATCAGAGGGCCATGAAGATGATCAGAGGGATGAAACACCTCTCCTATGAGGACAGGGTGAATGAATTGAGGTTGTTGAGCCTGGAGAAGAGAAGGTTTCAGGGAGACCTTGTTGTGTCCTTCCAATACACAAACGGGGCCTACAAGAAAGACAGGAACAGATATTTAAGCAGGAACTGTTCTGACAGGACAAAGAATAATGGTCTTAAACTAAAAGGGAGTATATTTAGACTAGATATAAGGAAGACATTTTTTACAATGTGCATGGTGGAATACTGGAAGGGGTTGCCCAGAGAGGTAGTAGATGGCCCATCCCTGGGGGATGGGGCTCTGAGCAACCAACCTTATCTAGTTGAAGTTGTCCCTGTTTAGTGCAGGGGGAGTGGATTAGGTGACCTTTAAAAGTGTCTCCCAACCCAAACCATTCTATTATTCCATGATTTGATTATGTATTCTGATCTCAGGGTGGAGCTTGGATGATGACTAGTAAAGTGTTTAAAGGTCTTCATTGAGCCAGGTCCTTGGAATGGAACATGTATTATGGGTGATTATAAAATTTGAGAACTAGAAAATCTCACGCTGAAATAAAATCACTTGTCGAGACAAGGTTTATAAGGATGGTGTTCAGCAGGGGCAGAAGTTACAGAAGAGCACAGTAGTTTTAGATGCAGAATAAAGTAGAAATGTGTGTTCAGCTAAATTATTTTTTAAGTCTGTCAAGTATATCTCAAATATCTATCAACCTTACAGTCCTGTCCTTCTAAAGCAAAGTCCAGTTTTCCTTATTGTACTCATGATTCTGAGCCTATTCCATCTGGTTGCTCTTGGCTTGCCTTGCAGCATATCAGGCAGCTTCAACTTGATGTGAATATAGTAGCACTGAGTTGCTGGTACAGTATTTTATTTCAACATGGAAAATTGTCCCACAGGAAGAAGTCTATTAACTCTCCTTCACAATTTATTTCATGGTTCACCATTATAAAAATTAAGAAGACCAAAGACTACCTCTGACTGAACATGGCAAGACTAAGATGTGATATGGAAGATTCCCATCTGTGGGGAGTAAGAGTGTCACAAGGAGGGGAAACTGGGGCACAGGGCAAAGAATTTAATGCCTTCTGCAACTTGTGTCCATCCTGTGTGACAGATGACTGCAAATTATTATCCCTTGCCTTTTCCCCTTGTTATAGATAGGTATTAAAACCTCCCAATATACATTGAGTGAAACCTGGCCTGATAAAGCAGATGCCATTCTCTCCCCAAACATATTGGGAGGAGTTTCAGGAGGTTTTCATTATTGAGTCAGTGGTAGATGAGTGGTTGCTTCCTAGCCAGTTGTAACCTTTTCCCATTTCACCTACCTTATTCCTTCAGCTGAAGGTCTGAATCTCTGTATACAGTCCCCCAGATCTGTTTCAAATTGCATAAAGAGGATATGGCAGAGAGATAAAACATGGATTTAAACAACTTTCCATAGTCCATTCTACTGCTTCTAGAAACATCTATGATATAGTCGTTAAACCTTTGGGAGCTTTGACAATGTACAAGTTAAGGTTCAAGCAGCCATGCTACTTTTTGTTGTCAGTTCTTGAACTGTGGTGCAGTCCCTTGGAAGAACTTTCTGGAGGAGCAAAGTGGTAGCATCAGTGATTAAAAACGAAACCTGTGTTTAAAGAGGTAGATAACTAAGGCTGCCAAGTGAAATACTAATGCCAGGAAATAAGGCTGAATTAATTATCTTACATAGACCTTATAATCTGATTTTTGATTAAGTGACCACATATCTTTTTAAGAGGGTCCTTGGCTGATTCAGTGCATCTGGTGATCTGCAATCATGTAATATACTAAGCAATGTTCAGCTGCATTATCTTTGTTCAATGTGTGGCTGGATGCCTTATTTACTGCATTCCCTTCTAAAATTAGAATTATTAATTTCCTCCCAGGTTTTGCTGTGGTGCTTGTGGTTGGATCAGAGAGCTTCAGAAACTAATTAATGCATATCTTTGTCAAACTGCTGTGAATTAAACTGTATTTATTTCCATTTAGAGATAAGGAAACAGAACATGGACAGATTAAGCTATAATAGAGTAACCTTTAATTCTACTTGCCTGACTGCAGGTACCTGAGACCTGACTTTTAAGTTTTGTGTATTCAAGAACACCTCTGTTTAAACTCATTTACTACTGAAAGATCTCAGAAACTTTTTCAAATCACATGATATTCTTCATAAAAAAATGAAGACAATTTGGTCAACTTTTAAAAATTAGACAGTAGAAACCCATGAGAAAGGCTTAGTTCCCCAGGTCAGTGACCATCTTGAAGACGAAACTACTTCTGTAGTCTCTTGTGTCATTCACTACTCATTTGCAACCTCTGTAGTAACTGATGCTGGTAGGGATTTTGCTGCTGAGATTTATTTACTGCACAGTAACGATGCAGATCAAAAGGCTACAATTGACATCCTGCAGTGGGAAGACAGAGGTAATTTATAATTAAAGTCTGTAGCATAAAGCACATACATCAAGTTCTGACTACCTTAAAACTGATTTTTGTGGTGGGTATTGCTGGATAATGGTATTCCAGCTCTAGATATTATAACAAGAGTTTCAGATGCCACCTTCACAAATACAAGTGATTTCTGAGGACTAGTTAAAAAACTCATTTGAAATATACTGAAGCAAACAATCTCGAATGCATCTTTTTCTTGTCTTTGTACTTCCATGAAAAGTTTGAGGTCTTCATAGCAGAACTGAACACTGCTGATGTTATAACTTCCACAGGCAGGGCTAGTCTCTGTATAGTTTTATTAATTATTTTAATGCTATCTTGTATTTAACAGCACACGGATTTCCCACCCATGAATGTTTTTCAAGAACATTTTTTTTCTGCTCGTCCAGGATTTCCAGCATGCGATGATTCTAATCTTAAGGAAAAACTTCAATGCTACTGTTTATGTACCAGACATTTACTTAGTGGAAAACAAGTAGCATAGGACCTTTCATCTACCTCTTTTTCTGGAAATAAGTCTGTTTATCTAAAAAGTTTTTGTACAAATTATCTATTTCTATATGCTTAAAAATATGAATTGTATAGTTATAAAGTACTATTTGCAACTGTTGTCCATAACAAAAGGAAAAGAGACTTCTTTCCTTTGGAGCCTGAAATCATTTCACTATGTATTATAGGCAGACAGTTTTCACTCTTATATGTGAAATTACTGTGCAATTATATCTCAGGAGCCATGATGAGGACATCAGAGATGTAGGGACGTCAAGGGACAATGACCTTTGGACACAAAGGACACAGATTAAGGCAGGGAAAGAAGCCTGTGGAGTGCCACAGGAAAGGCTATATATAATAACTGAAACAGCACATCTGCCAGCATGAAGTTGATTGGTCATTATTTTTAAACATGGTCGATCTTCGCTCTGTGAACTGATATCAGATCAGTGTTTTGGACCATATGGCAAGTATCAGAAACCCTAAAACTCATTTTGCAATTGCAATTGCACGTGCCTGTCTCAGTCCGTGCTAGACTTTTTAAACAATTACCAGTGCTTTACATTCTGTTTAAGGGCAAAGGTTGCACTGATACAACTCAGGGACAGAGATGCTTCTATCTGCATCCAGTCTCACTTCAGAACCTGCTGCATTTTCACAGAAACACTGAATGGTCAAGGGGACTTCTGGAAGTCCTCTTATCAAAACCGGCCTGCTCAAGCAGGGCTATCTAAAGCCATTGTCCCAAGATCATCTCCAGATGGTTTTTGAATATCTCCAAAGGTGTAGACTCCATAACATCTTTGGGCAACTTGTGCCAGTGCTCAGTCACCCTTACAGTGAAAATTTTTATTCTTAAGTTCAGAGAGAACCTCCTGTGTTTCACCTGGTGCCCATAGCCTCTAGTTCTGTCCCTGGGCACCCCTAAGAAGAGCCTGGCTCCATCCTCTTTGGAGTCTCCCTTCATGTTTTTATATGCATTCACAGGATCCCCCAAGTCATCTGTTCTCCAGCCTGACAGATCAGGATATTGTTAGCTTTTTTTTGCAGTAAAGGCACATTGCTGGCTCCTATCCAACTTGATGTCTACTAGGACTCTCAGGTCCTTTCTGGTAAACATGCTATCCAGACAGCCAGCCTCTTTTTTGTGCTAATATATGGTATTGTTTCACTCCAAGAGGAGCTTTGCCCTTCTCCTTGGAGAATTTCATGAGGTTCCTCTCAGTCCATTACTCCATCTGGTTGAGGTCCCACTGGATGGCTGCATGACCCTCTGATGTATCAGCCATTCCTCCTAGTCACGTGTCATCTGCACATTGTGCTGCATCATCCTGGTCTATAACAAAGACGTTAAATAGGACTAGACCCAATGTTAACCTGTGGGTTACCCCTGTAATTAATGGCCTCAAACTAGACTTCTTGTCTCTTATCACCATCCTCTGGGCCTGGTAGTTCAGACAGTTTTAAATCCACTTCATGTCTGTTCATCTAGATTATACTTCATCAGCTTCACTGTGAGGATCCTTTGGGAGACAGTGGTCGACAGATCTAGTTGGTTAAGCATGACTTTCCCTTTGCAAATCCATACGGATTGTTCCTGATCAAATTCTTATCCTTCATGTGCCAGAAAATGGTTTCCAGGATTAGCTGCTCCATCACTTTCCTGGGGATCAAAGTGAGGCTGACCAGCTTGTAGGTCCCTGGGTCCTCCTTCTCAAAGACAGAAGCAACATTTGTTTTCCTATTGTCCTTGGGCACTTCTAATGAACACCATCGATCAAGGATTACCATGAGTTTTCAACAGATTTCAGCAGATTGTAGCCCCTAATAAACACAACTTAATTGCCCATTTTAGTCTCAGAAGCCCTTTCTCCCAGCGAAACAAGGCTGGGGATTTTTACTGAAATAATACCAGAGTTCAAAAAGTAAAGCAGAAAAAAACATTTAAAAACAAACAAACAAACAAACAAACAAACACACACACACACACACACACGCACACACGCACACAAACCAGGAATTTCGATGCAACCACTGAACTGACTTTGGACTTGAAATTCCATTGATTTTATGTATTTGACATGCAGTCTTGTGCGATTCTGATGACTACAGTACTGATAATAAGAATAAAACCTGGGATTCGTTGTTTAAACTTCAACAATTTTTTTATTTGCTTTCAGGTTTTAACATATCTTAATGTTTTTATTTAAATAAATTGACTGTGAAAGGGGTGTTGGAACATGTTGTTTTCCAGGCCCTGTTTATTCTGTATTTCCTGTCAATATTTTCTGAGAGTAAAGTAATTGCTGTTGAGCTGTAACCAGAAAGTTACTTAACTGTCCAAATGCTCACAGCTGTTAAGGAAAAAGATTGAGTTTATTCTAGTCTCTTCAGTTTGCCATTCTGTTGTAGACCTACATTTCTAATTATTGTCTTTCGTTAATAAGGATGGATGACACTTGAAAGTTTGAACTTGATTCTATCTCATGATTCTTTGGGTTATCCAAATCTTTTTATTGCATTTTAGATCTAAGTTGTCTCACAAGTTTTCTGTTATTTCTCTTATTTATTGTGACAAAAAATTCAAGTATTTTTCTCATTATTTTTGGACATCTTTGTTCTGACTTCACACTGAAAATAAAAATAAAAGAACCTTAGCTACTTTATTAAAAGTCTACAGGAAGATCCAGTTTAGGCCTGTATGACTATATGAGAAGCTGTGACAGTGAACATGTGTCCTCTAGCAGCATCACACATGCTGAATGATTGCATTGAATGTCAATCACTTTCAATCCCTCCATAACTAACTGTTGAAATGTTCTAATGAAGGATTTTCTAATTTTCTAGAAACTTTACTATAGCCACTGCTCTCCGATCTCTTTGGTAGGCAAGTTGGTGCCAGAAGAGGAAGTTCCCTTTACAGGAGAAAGAACAAAGGGGTGAAAACATACAGTTCAGGGTCAGGAGAAAAATATCGTGCTTACAACAAGCTACATCAGCCTTGAAAAATTATTTAAAGCTCTGTGCAACTTGTACAATGTAGGTAGATATGTAAGTATATGAATTAATTATTGAGGGGGGGTCTAAACAGAGAAGCATGTTTTGTATTCAGTTCTTAGTGATCTTCACTGGTAGTCAAGTGTGAATTTGCCCTACTGCTTTCAAAATACTCTCTGGTACACCACCTAAGAGAGTAAATACAGGTGTGTTTTGGTTTTCTGTGGGGAGGAGAAGTAGGGGAAATAATAAACCCCTCAAACAATCTTTACAAGTTATTATTTGATTTAATCAGAGTATTTGGCCAATTCTCAGCTATTCAGGAAGGTAGTTACACAAATGTTAGCTACTGTAATGCCATACCAAAAACTTCTTTAGAGTTACTTGAGAGATATGGTTAAAATGTTAACGTCCAGTCAACAAAAATAAACTGTGCATGGGATTTAGTTGACTAATCTCACAAAAGAAATAGTGAAGAGTCATAAAAAGGTCGTAAACCCACCTATTCATAAAACCCATCAAAATTACAAATATAAGAATACTATATACTACTTAAAGAGTAGCTAGACTGTATGCACTAGTAATAAATTTTCTTTGCTATCAATAGATTCATCAGTTTACTTGAAGGCATGCTATAAGCTTGATGATATACACGGAGAGAGAGTAGTGCATTATGTCAAAAATAAATAGCTAAGTGGAATTTCACAGATTAACAGTTTATTCAGTGGGAATCAGAGTGACAAAATCTGTCCATTCCTGAGTTAGGGTCAGATCAAACTTCCCATTGACCTCAGTGGGAGTTTTGCCATTTTCTTCAATGGAAGTAGGTTCAGATTATCAGTGCTTTAGAGTGGTTCAATAGAAAGTGTTATTGAAATGCAAATGTTCTCTTAAACAGAACTTCCCATCTCCTCATTGGGTGTTCTGTGTAGAGTGTGTTATTATTGCCTGTTACTGTTGGATTTGTTTTAAACAAACATTTTTTTATACTTATCAGAGAAATACACTCTAGTACAGGGCAATACAACTACACATTTGGTAATAACAATTCTAAGTAAATCTAGTGAGTCTGGTTTGAAAAGCAACCAAGCCTTGCTGTATCAACAAGCCTGAACAAAGATGAAGTTGTCCGTGCTGTTGAATGCAGCACATTCACTTAACACTTGTAAGTGTAAAACAGTGTAAGCTGACCTTGTTGATGAAAAAAAAAAAAAAAAAATTATATCAGATATTCAGTTGCCTGGAGACTCTACCTGAGACAGTTTGAAGTAACACTTAAAATTACTATGACTGAAAAAGACCTGTATAAGGAAAACAGAACAACATGTATTTGATGTAACTTCACTGCTTGCTCAGTTACATTTTTTTGTGGGTGAAATGTCAGCAACGTAAATGAGTGGATAAACCAATGAAGTTTCCATTTTATTAAGACTAAACGATACATCTCTCTTTTCTTTGCCTATTTCAAGCCCCCTTCCTATTGCAAATATCTGGCTTTATCTTCCTTGTCTCCAGCAATACTAGTTACTAATACCAAACCAGTTGCACTGGGGAGTTGACATGTCCTTGAAAAGCAGTCTGGAGCTCTCAGCTAAGGCCAGCAGACCAGCATACGTATTTCTTCTAGGCTCAGTCAGAAGTATAGACGCATACACAAAGTTGGTTTCTTGCCCAGACAGGAAATACATACCTTCTAGCTGGTGGCTTGGAGGCAATGCACCGTCTCTCATCTCCAAAAGGGATGGGTGTCAGCGTCATTCTCATTGGGAATAGAGCAAAGGAATTATTTTGTGAGATGCATGTTATACAGGCCCAAACCAGCTATTTCCCACTTCTCTCTGAATATATTAGCCGAATTAAAAGAAGGAAACAATACAAAAATGAAATAAAGCTTAAATTGCAGTTGCACATGCTCCTTGGTACACTAATGGAAGGAAAAAACTAAGTGTATTAGTTTAAACGCTGGGTTTTTTTTCTGCTGACTAGCTGTCAAGTCAATGGCACCACTTAGGGATAAGAGTAAGGAACACTGCTGATGAAGTTACAGTCTGTTTCTATTGCATGTGCCAATCATTACAAATTTAACCTTAGTAGTTGGTATGTAATAAGTGATTAAAAAGACAATTGGCTTGTCATTAAAGTACTACTAATAAAATCTCTTATTTCCCTATCAGTAATATTCTAATTGCCAAGTACACGTGGCAAGGCACAGTGCCACTGGCTTATTTTGCAAGGACCATAGCTTGCATCCTTACTGCAACATAAAAGACACAGGCTTGATTATCCTTCCATAACTATCCTCATTGTTTAGTTTTTAACCTACTTTCTGGCATACTTTTGGCCCTTGTCCCTCAGATGTTTCCTAGATGCAATTTGGGTAGAAGAAGTGCCAACCACCTGTTATCAGCTGCTGTCAGTAAGCTGTAGGGTTAAGGTTACCATGCCCAAGGGAGGCAGAGGAAGCCAAACAGAAAGCATACAAATCATGAAGTCACATTTAGTCTGGAGGACAGAGAGTGATCCCTAAGTGGTTTTGTTTGCTAGGCTAGATTTAGAGAACGAATTCCCACTATTGTGAGACATGTAATCCCCATTAGAACAACTCTTGGTCTTGCAACACCAATAGCGTTCTACAAAGAAGGAGGAGACAGGTTTGGAAGAGGTTCCCTAGGGCTATTGAAAATAATATATTTGTGCTACTTGTACATTTGGCCACAAATCAGTTGGATTTTGTGCAACTGAAGAGCATCCCATGAGCATCATGGGAACAGACGTGTGATTTTCTCCCAAGTTCTTATTTTTTCAGGTGATCCATGCATACCTGTATACTTGCACTTATGAGTTACAGAGTAATGTATTTCACCACCACTGTCTTCAGACACTAGTTGCAGTAATTTTCCTAGTAGCATGACTCTTCTTAAGATCCAACATGGATCCATGGGTCCAAGAGGGGAGCTCTTTCCACTCATTAAAAAAATGGTTGTTTTGTTTTCTTGAAGAACTCCCCATTAAGTACCTTCACTTAGCAGGCTTAGTCCTGCTTAATTTATAACACCTAGCGTGATCACAGTTGAGGTGATGTCACATCTAGGTAAAAGAATAAAGCAACTGCATCTTACACCCATGCAGATATTTATCTTGTAATAAAATAAGGCAAACTAATACAGGAGACTTTTAGGAGAGATTTTTCCAGATTTTTTTCCTTCTTTCTAATTAACTACAATTTGTTCATTATTTGGAGGGAATTTATTTTTAACTTTGGTTGAAAGTCTTTTGTACAGAAGTCTGTATCGTATAAATTCCAGCCTTTGTTAGGGATGAATTAAGTTATGGAGACTCTGACCTTGTGATACTAACATGTTTCTGCTAAACAAAGTCCAGTGTGCCAAACAAAGATGTAGCAAGTAGTTACGAAATGGCATGGCTATTACACATGCTTTTGATTCTCATTGTCTGGTGTTTATTTTGGGATAATTCTGGTTTTGAGAGTGGAAAAACTAGACTGTAAATAAAAAGGAGGCCTACGTTATGCTACACAGTTCTTAAAAGGATAATGGAAGACTCTTCAGTGAGTGTCTAGGAGATAGGAAAATTATTTTCAACAATGAAAGAAGAAGGTAAGAATATTCTGGGACACCATGACAAGTAGAAAAAGAATGAGAGTCACCCACTTGCGCAAAGCCTGAGTAATTTATTGTTGCAGCTCACAGTCTGTGTTGTTTCCCTCCTACGTATGTTTCTAGGTCACTGCCTCTGGTGTTGTTCCAAAGCATGCAAGTCCACTCCCAGCTCACCTCCCTTCTCCTGGACAGTGGAAGAATATCTACTGCAACTTCCAGGAGATGTTGAGTTAGCCGGCACTGCATTTCTGCTCCTGACTTCTCTCCTATATTGCCCCACCCTTGGAGCCAGATGATAGGAAAGGGAAGAAGAGGGAAGGGAATTATGCTGGCTTGCCATGCAATTGTAAATTTTACTTTTGACAGATCAGACTGAAAAGCCAAATGAATCCAGAGACCTAAAAGAGCATAATAATAATTCAGAATAATATTCCGATGGATACTAATGCCATTTTAAGATTAAACATTTGTTAGGGATGTCGATTCAGCCCTAAGTTGAAAAAAAATATCATCTAAGCTATCGACTTATACTTTTATAGCTCCTATAAAGCTTTTATAAACCCGAAGTCTACCCTTCAACACATGTAGGAGTCCATTCATTCCAAAGCGAGTTGCACTCATATCAGAGGGTAAAATCTGGTCTTATTTTCTGGAAAGCAATAGGAAAAAGGGGAAGTCTTTCCATTTTAAAAACATTTACTGTATCCTAGCAATGTGCAGTGATGCTATGCAAGTCTGACAACAGTCAAATGGCTTCAAAAGATATTAAACATTACAGAAATACTGTCAGAAGACAATGTGATAATCCGTGGGAGTCTGTAGGTAGTGAAAGTTCCAAACATTGTCTTAATTCTAGGCACAAAGCAACTAAGGTAACAGAGAAGGAAATTTCTTAAACACTTTTGTTGAGGTTGATGCACAGCTCAAGAAAATCTGACTGTCCAGAAGTAAAAACAAACAGGAATTAAGAGAAGTAAACATTTTGTTCTCAAGGCTTCATAACCCAAAAAATAGTAAAACTACTTTTTTTTTTTTTTTTTTTTTTTGTAGTCTGTTTTTATAAAATCTAAGCTTGGGATTGTTGCTTTACAGCTTAGCGCTTAAGTGATTTTATAGATCATAAAAAAAGAGCAACTAAAATCTCTACATAATCAAATAAAGTATGAATCAGCTATTCTAATTCACCAGGATAAAAAATTAAAACCATTGGAAGAAATGTAATTAATGGACAGCTTTATGATCTTGTTAGCTACAAAGTATAGCTAACTAGAAAAAAAATAATCCAAATTTAAGCTTTGCTATAACTAGACATCATTGTTATTCACTGAGACAGTGTGTGACTGCACATGAAGCCTGCCACAATCCATGACACCAAGTTGACTCTTGAATAGGTTATATAATTACCAGAGGATGATAGATAGGTGGAAGTCTGAAGACGGCAAACAATTTAGAAACTATCAGAAGGCTGTTGGTTTCATCCATTTGTAAAGATGAATAAAGAACAGAGTACAAGAGAAATGGCACCTCTGAAAGCTTTTATATGCAAACCCTGAAACAATTTTCTTTCCATCTTCTATAATACTATGAGATGTGCTCCTAATCTTCATGACAAGGTTCTGCCTCTTCATCAACTTATGTTGTTACAGTTTTGAATAGTACTCTTTGGTCAGTATTTATCACTGTGCATTATTGCTCTACAAAAGTCTTTAAAATGGAATGTCTCCCAAAAGATTGTGCTAAGAGGTATGAAAGAGAATTCAGGAGATATCAGACAAGGAATGACAGTATCTCCAATCATGGTGGCATGACACTCTCCTCAGTCTTTCAAGCAGAGATGAAGTGACTTTTGAAACAACTACATTTCATGTTCCTGCTGAATATTACAATATGTAAATTAACTTTGATGGACGTAAAGATGAGACAGGAACCTGAATGGGTTTTCTTTACACAGATCAGCAATGGATTCAGCACAATTTTTTTGCAAGTATCAGATATATATTTTAAAGGGTAGTTATACAATATTTACAAAAAAAACAACCCTCATATCCAAATGTCCTAATATATTGATCAAATAATTTCAAATGCACATTTGGAAAAAAATAGAGATACAGTACTCAAGACTTCTTTCTTCTAAAATGGTTTAGGAGAGAAAAAAATCAAATGTTTTATGGAAACCTTAAAGCCTTTTTTCATCTAGGTGCTGTAGATTTGGATTCATGGAGAGGAGATAAAGGCATGCCTCTTCATTTACCGATATTTTTACATCTACTGTATGATTGTTTTGGAGACATTGTGGTTGAAGCATTATCTCACTATAAGTCCTCATTGCCAACTTCTGCTGCAAATGAGAGACATCTGAGACTTTTTTTCCATCCAGGATGCTTACCTTCTTATGAGTTTATGAATGCATTTTGTCATTCTCTCTGCCCAGTGATTCTGTGGTAGCTCTTTGCTTTATAGACCACCAGAATTATTGTATGTCTTTAATATAATTATGAAACTTCTTCACTGGTATAAAAATGTGGGCTAAACCCCAAACCAACACTGGCATAAATGGAGTGTCTGTATTTTCTGGCATCACTTTCCAGTACGGTCAAAAAATATTTAAATATCTAGCTGATATTATACCCAGTCTGGATTGCTGTTTTATCACATATTAAATAGCAGAAAAACATACAAAAATAGCAATGGCAAGCTCTGCTTTATATGATAACCAGAGAATGCACCATACAAAATAAGACATTATTAGCACTTACTGCTGGTTAAAATAACATACACACTTCTGTGGTAGTGAAGTCGCTGAATTGATAGCAATGGAGTCCTAATATAATTAGGTTGTGCAAATTCCCCTGGAAGATTTAGCGTTGAGTGTAGCTGTTATTTGGTGTAACTATCATGGAGGTGGACGGGCTGCAAATGGGATGACATTTTCTCCATCCAGTGACTAAGAGAATGTGAAATATCTGACAATGCCAAGCCAGGGGCTGTAGTCTCTTTTGCCCTCATACTTCTCTCTTAAATCTGTGTCTTGCAGTCCATTTCTAAATTACTGATCTTCACAATCAATCCAATTGTTATCCTTCTTATTACTGACCCTGGTCATTCGCAGATCATTTAATCAAACTACGTCCTCTAATTTCTGTTTGTGCATTGTTTTCCTTGATACAGTTTATCTGCATTAATTCACTCCTCTACAACTGTGCCCTGTTCATTTGCAGGAAATGTAGTACCTCACTATGCCCAATGCCTCCAGTCAGCAAATTATGCAGCCTTGCCATGGTGCTGCTACTTCCTTTTCATGTAAATCTGCTGTATCTCCATCTGCCCTCCTGTGGGATGGGATTAATGAAATCTGCCTTGCACAACAGACTCCTGGGTAGGACTTAATTCCCTGGGTGTGCCTCTACTGGTGATTTATTTCAGATCAGGGCATGGTTTTGAAGCAGACTTCTCCATCTTCCCCAGTTACCACCCTTCGCTTCACATCATGGAACGGTCTTACCACGCACTATCTGGGTCCTTCATTGCACTCAACTGGAGGGCACACTCCAGCTGCGCATAATCTGAAGCAGTTGAATCAACAGGAATGGATTAGAGCTAGTCCAAAGTAAAACCCAGAAAACATTTAGCATGAGGGACATTGGGACCTTAGTACTAACTGTTTTGCTCTGTGGGTCCATTTCTATTGTGTGATAATATGTAGTAAAGATACAGACATTATAACTGAAGTTTGCTTTTGTGGTCTTTGGATGAACAGAGCAGCAAGTGTGAGTTTCTGTGTGTGCTTCAGAGAATAAATACAGCCTTTGTGTTTTAACCCCCAATTCTGGCTTTCTTTCACTGTACTATTTTAGTGGGAGATTCCATAGTTTATATAAGAAAGTTTACCTTAGATCTAATAGCGAATGGAACCTGCATCTGCACTTATGTAAATAAAACCTATTCACCCTGAGCTCGTTCTGGTCCAGGGACATTAACCAGCTATGTTTATTTTTTTATAGCTGGCAAATTTCCCTGAAATTTTAATTTTGAATAGATGCAGAACATTAATAGGAGTTTATTTTGATACTCACCCTATACATATCCTCAGATATCAAGCCACACTTTGGGGTTACAGAAAAGTTATGTATAAAGGCTTTTTACTCTGAAACAATATTTCTACTACAAATATATGGCAGTGAATATACATGCCAAGAAAAGAAGAACCCTCATATATGTCATTTCATCGCAGTACTCCTGTTTTACAGCATACAAATTTTACCATTGCTATCTTCTGCTTGATTCTTATTCCACCTTCAAGTCCTTCACTCTGATATAATTCTGATTGTCCCTGAATCATTGCTTTCAATATAGAGTGATATATGAAGAATCGGTTCTAGAGAATTAATTTTTTAATGATTTGCTCAAGTCTCTATTTTTCCTTTTGTCCTGTGCAAACCTGTTCTTTCTGTTTACCATCATTGCTGAAAATGTTACAGAAAACCCTAGTTTTCTGAGTGGTTGGAAAGTATCATTCAGGTTTGTGCATGTGATTTTATATACCAGCTATGCTCAGCTAGCCCTCATACTGGTAAAAGCCTCTCCACTTCTCTTAGCCAGCAGGAAGTGCTGAGGGATGACGCAACTAATATTTTTTCACTGAGATAGGTTCCCTTTGTGTTCTACAAAAAGATTTTCACTATCACTTGAGTTGGATCTGAGCATTGTCACATCAAAGTGATGGTTTAGGTTCTACTTTAAGGGTACCATTTTATGTTTGGCTAGAACAAGTACATTCTTCTTTTGCTTATGTTTTAGTTAAATAACTTTTAAGACAAGTGAGCAGGAACATTCAACCTAAATAATTTTTTTATGTTACTCTGAAAGGGAGCAGTGACAATGCATAGCCTTTATTAAAGACTTTGTTCTTCTTAATCTATTTGAGATAGATGTTAATATATTACAATGATTAAAGAAGGATAACCAAAAGCGAGAGGAAATATTGCTAGTCCTTAAAATAACTGACAAGATAAACTGTAATCAGAGCTTTAGATGTTATATTATGTTAAGCAGTGATCAGAGAAAATACAAAGTGTGTAAGGAAAATATATAAATATTCTTGCTGTCAGATAATAATTAACTGCTGTTTATCATACACACCCCTAGAAATTCACCTTCATATTTGTTAGCATTAGTCCTAACACAATCAAAATGACTACTGAACTTTTTAAACAGGAATCCCCTTCCCACTCCATTGTTGCAGGTTCAAGTTTCCTTGTATTGACTGAGTAAATATCCTTAGAACTTTTCTAGGGAACCATTAGTAAGAACTGGAGAACAAATATTGTTTCTTATGTCACTGTGTCCCTTCAAGTCCTTGTAGGTTTCAGTTCTCAGTGTGTGATGTGGACACCTTTCTTCCAGCAATTTGTATCAAAGCATTTGTTTATTTAACACGAGCACTGTCGACAGGAACAGGCAGACATGTGCATCTTGCAACACATAATCAACTAGCAAAAATCAATCACTGAACCATCAAGATATATTTTAAAGAAAATGTAGAATACCATGGAAAATAATAGTGTCAGAGAATGTCTGCTATAGCATGAATCTGTAAAAATGGGAGCCTAATAAACTGTGGATGCCTAGAAAGATAATCCAGTTATAAGACAGTTGCTACAGTACTAAGTATATAATCAGTTTGTGAACACTTTGAACATTATATAGTGATAACAAAGTGCTGCATGGATTTAGCAGATGTAAATCTATCTTGCTTTTCTTTGACAGAGCAATTGACCAAGGGTTTAATTATGAATCAGTAGGTTTGCTAGATCTTTATTTTAAAGAAGGCTTTCCAAGCAGTTCTACATGTTTTTCTCAAAATTAAGCTAGAAAGCTACTGCAGATTGGTTCACCATAACATACAGTTGAAACAGATGTCACTTCTTGGTTTAGTTCTACTTAATATTTTTATGAGTGACTTAGAAGGTGAAGCAATGGATCTTCAAGTTATGTGAGGAGAAAGAAAATGCCAGCACTTTGGAAGATCGTATTAGAGCCAAAAGAGACAATCTGATATGAGTAGTATGAACTCATAAAAACAGACAAGTGTAATTTAGCACAGATATCAACCGCATGAATTCAATATGGGAAAAATTTATGTGCCGAACAGGACAGGGAAGAAATATGAAGACAATAAAGTCCCTGAAGTCATAAGAGTGATCTGCATTATATGGCTGAGGAAAGATGAATCTCACTGTAGTGTGACTATCTTTTGTAAGTTGTGGATGGTTGTTCTATTTTGCTCTGTTGCCACTGGAGAGAGTCTGCTTGAGTACTTTGTCCTGTTTTGGGCACTGCATTTTTAGAATGATAGAGACAAACTGTAGAGAGTTCAGAGAAAAACATGACAAGTAGTATGGAAAGCTTGTCACAGGTCAAGAGAATTGGTTCGGTTTAGTCTAGGAAGAGAAGATTAGAACAATGTGACAGGAACTTTCCAGTATACAAAACCAGCTGTTGTCCATGTCCATAGGGGATAGATGGGAAGGTGTTAACTCATTTTGCAGTAAAGAAGCTTGCTGCACGATTGGGAAAAAAAGCTGTAAGTTGAAAGAAAGGAATTTGGTGGAATAGGTCCCCAAAAAACTTTGTGCAATGCACTGCACAGGACAGTCTTGTGTAGGGCTTAGATGTGTCTCCAGCATGGTCCAAGTGACTGAAAATGCTTCAAGGCAGGGAGAGACAACATCTGCCCACTAGAGTGTCTGTACTTTCTGTCATTCAGCTTTCCTATGAGAAAAGAAATTCCTGCTGATTTCAACTTACAATATAAAGTTTTTGTGTCCTACCAGTAATTTTCCTGAGCTTCAGTGGAGGTATTTACTCAGTTTCTATTATTTTAGCATCTCCTTTTCTTACTAAAAGTGCTCCCCAAAACTCATGACAACACATGTGTGGCTATCACTGTATCAGTTGGGGTTTATTGCTCACATTCCTATTTTATTTAAATAATAGAATCACCAGGTTGGAAGAGACCCTCTGGATAATAAACATTCTCATATTTAGAAGTATGCAATATGCTGGTAACCGTTTAAAATGAAAATATTGACATTAGTTTGTTTGTAATAATGCAAGAAAGTAAATACTTAGCTGACTATTTAGTAACAGAGTTGTACAACCTAAAACCAGATGCATGACCAGAAGATTCAGTTCCGTTCAGTACTTTCCTGGCTCCAGACCTAGGTGCTAGCACAGCAGCAGAGCTTTTGCTGCCTTCCACATGCTCTGACATGCCAGCGTCTCAACTCATCTTACTCCAAATGCCACATTAAAATACATCTGTGCTGTAATGCATAAAAGGAACCTGCTGTGCAATAACTTCTTATGTAAATTGCGACTTATGGTTGTTGGTGCAGATCCATTAAGCATTACAAATATATTTCACCCCTCCAGTTTAACTGGTCATTGCTTTTCTTAAACACCTGCCTTGTCTTTGAGATTGTAAACTTTTCAGGCCAGAGTTTGCTTAGTGTCTCTACAGTGCCTCACACACTGCCCTTCTGCCTGTGAGTCTCATTGGTACTGTAAGCATTATCCACCCTGTCTCCTTTATTCTACAAATTCAGGTTATGTTTAAATTCTTCTCTGTAACACCTTTAAAAGAAATTATTCCTGGCAATCCAGATTTATCCTCTATGATCCTTATTAATGAACCTTTATACTGCAACATTTGTTTCTCTTTCTTTGGCTAATGCAATGCTGCCCTACACTTATCATTCCAGAAGGCTTCTGCAGCACTTATTTTCCTGTTCCTATGGTGCTCTTCCCCTTTCTGCTCTTCTGCTGGCTCCTCCTTCGCTGCTACATCAAATGAAATAACCCTTGCTCTTCTCAGGCTCCCTCATGGCTTGTTGCCATCCTCCCTAGCAGCTAGTTCAGCTTTTACCACCCACATCCTAGATTTTCAGACATGTACTTGCACATTCTGAGTCAAGGTTTCTCAGCAGAGTAGGCAAAATTAAATTTTGCTACCCCAGCAAGTAGACTGCTTGTATGCTGGCACTGTTGATAGTGCTTTTTGATAGTGTCTCCTACTCTCTTTTGTACTCACAGTCCATATCACCCTCCTCCTTTCTCTACCCTCAAACCCACTCTTCCTACTCCTTTTTGGTTAGAAATCTATTCAGGAAGGAGCCATTCATTTGTTTCCGAATACAGCGCAATAGGGTCTTGATCAATGACTGGAACTCACAGAGAAGTCATACAATCATCATAAGCATCTCAAGATTTCTGCTTTCCATTGCATCATACATTTTTTAACAAGAAGGACAAATAAAGATACTCCCAAACTTGGATTCTGATAACTACACATTTCTTCATTTTCTTTTAACACTGGCAGATCCAACTGTCATTTCTTTATCAGTTCAGCTACTCTAAATCTATGCATTTTAAGCACTGATAAGACTCTAGTTTTCTTTTTATGTTGTTTGCTGGTTATATTGTCTTCTTCACCACCTAATCCTTGAATCACATTCATCCTGATTGGTCATTTTTCCATGTCCAAATTACATTACCAATAATTTTCAGCCCAGTAAATCATATAATCAGTCATTACTATCTCAAATTAACCCTCAGGAGTGTTATATGCTCAGATGAGTTGTCCACCTGTTTCGTAGAGAAGCATACTGGAGCCTGTGGAGAACTCTAATGACTGTGAAAGCCGTATAATGAGCCCAAGAAGAGAAGGATTTCTGGGTTTTCTACCTTTCTCTTCACCTACACAGCACACATGGGAAACTTCAGTGCTATTCTTTTTTACTCAAACTGATGACTTTGTGATCAAAATTAATCCAGTGTGCCCTTTACTGTCACTTACCTTGTTCAACTATTATTTGAGTACTCTAGAGGAAATCATTAAACATCTAGAAGGTCAGTGCCATGCAGGTACCCTCAGCCAGTGCTGATAATCCAGAGGCCTGAATGCCTGGGCAAAATTAGCACGTTCATAAAGGTTAACTAACTAAAACTCAGAGTAAGCAAAACAGAAGCAATAACTTGAGGAAACGGAAAGTATTTGGCAGCACTAAGCACAACATTTCCCACTGTGGGAGCTCTGCTGACAAGATAACCAGCTGTAGTTATTACCTTTATGGATTTGCAGAAGCATGTTGCTTTTGTTTGTGAGTTGCAGAAGTGCTAGAGCTACATATCTGGCAACTTGGTCACAAGGACTTCCCTGTTGTTGGGACTTCGAGCAATTTTCAGCATATTTGCTGCAGCCTACTGCACTTGGGAAGAAGTTACATCCACCCTGGAAAGAGTAGCTACAACTGCATTTGTGCCAGCAGAAAGACTGGAGATGTCACCTCTGTGCTGGTTTTGCCAGATGGCTGGTGTATGACAAGGTACTTTGAAGTTCCAGACCTTCGGCTGGAATGAAGGATCTTCAGCTAAGGTGTACCTGCTCTGTGCATGCAGCATGTAAGCTGTTAGTAAAGGTTACTCGTAATAACTTTTTTCATTTCTTAAAATATAACTACTTGTGCAGGCAGTGGTAAATGAAAAAGAGGTCCAGGCAAAGACTAGAGCTGTAATTTTAACACTATGGCACACAGAAAACAATTAAACCCCCCCCCCCCCCCCAACAAACCAAGCAACCAACAAGTCAGAAAAGAACATACTTGGTAAGTCATAGTTTGTGGTTAGGAGAGAAAATGAGAATTGCCATTACCATATACAACGTTGGACTTAATGGGAAATCATAAGTATTACTTTGGAATTATGAAACTGTGGACTTCTTGAATTTTGGCCAAGTCTCAAAATCTCTTGTTTAAGTTTCGCTGTCTGAAAGACAATTTCACTGAGGACAGAGAATAAACCCAAATGACTTGGTTTAGGGTTGACCTCTTCTGGACTCTTGATCATCTTGTCATTCTGTAGAAAAAAAAAATAGCATATGAGCAATTTGTTGAGAAAAAAAATAAATTCTGCCTTTGCTTTTTGATCAAGAAGTGGGAAAACTTTTCAAGCCTGGTAAAAATTCATTAGTGTCAGATAATCACTGCAAATGAGAACAGCAATCATTTCCTCAATTATAAAGATTAAATCAGAAGTTTACCTGTGTTTTTGCTACTCAAACTCAGTTCTGAGATCTCAAAAGCCTAGGTCTAATCTCTGGACTCCAAAGAGAGCTACTTTAAGAAAATAAGGTTAACAATTGCCTGTAAATTTAAGAGAGAGCCACTATGTGCTTATTAAATGAGAGGACTCATCTTCCATCCTTTTTGATACCACTTTTTGTAAGTACTCTAACAATTAAATTTTACGGGCACAAAAGTTACTGGAAAAGAAATGCATTGGTGGCAATTTCAATTTATGTTTGAAGCCCTAGAAGAAGTTCCAAACAGGATTTTGAATTGTACAGGAAATCCACAGATGTGAGTGTGAGCTAAAAATGGCTCTACTTGTAATAGTGGTTTGGTACAGGATCATTAGGCAGACACAGAAGATTTTATAGTCAGGGTAATGAAAAGAGCTCTGAAAAAGCAGTGAAAAAGTCAGAAGATCTTTACATTAAGAGAATTTTTTAAAAAGTCATATGTTTTATATAATGCCAAACCAAAAGAAAATGTAAAAGACTTGAAGATAGTGTGATTTTTTTTAGTTAGGGAAACACATTCAAAAGTTATTTTTAGGCATTTTAAAGCAGGTCTTCCATTATAAACCAAATATAAGTAATAGTGTGACTGTAAAAAAGACTAGGGAAAAGGCTGCCACTGTCTGACCTGATACTTTCAAAAGAACATTCCTGTACCAGGCAGCTACTGGAAACAGAAATGCAAAAAATAAGGCCTCCAGTAAAGGCATCAAGTTTATGGCATGTACGCTAGTCATGCAAAAGTTTCCAGAGAATGAAAATGTTAAGGATAAGAAATATGCCAAACAAGCAATAATCTATGTGATGTGGCTATCCACATGAGAAGTGTTTATCTTTTAGTGCATATATGGAAACTCCTAATAAGCCTAGTCTTGCAAAAATGTAGATTCATTAAAGACATCAGCTGAACTGAAGAGTTCAAGGACTTAAATGTGGTGGCAGGCTGGAATTTCTTTGTATCAGGTAGACCAGGATCTATTATAATTCACTAGTTTATGCTGGGGGGGAAATGCTTACAGAGAAATATTCCTAACTTAACTGATTGAAGAATCAGATTCAGAAGGATATTAGAAGTAGAGTGACAGGTGACTTTAGTAGAAAAAAAAAGGCTTTAAAGGTTGAGAAATGTCAATTTAAAAACAGAGGGTGTGAGAAGCTGAGATAAATTCAACTTTGCAAAGAAAACTGGACCAATAGCAAAAAGTATTTTTGACAGTTATATAAAGAACAGGGAAAGAAGACACTTCTCATTGAACATGTGGCAGTAATTATTATAGTAAGCACAGGACAGATAATGTAGGTTTAGACCTTAAAGTAACTAAATCATTTGCCTCTGGGCTTGTTGGGAAGGATGATTTTGGACATAAAGGCTGGGATGGAGGAGTCAATGGAGGTGGGGGAGGAAAAGATGTAGAGAATCTGGTTTTTTCAAAGTCTGCCACAAAGGTCAAAGACATGTTACAGAGCAAATTGCACTCTGTCTTCAGTACAGCAACTGGGGCTGACAGTATTATAAAACCTCCTTCATACCAATGAATTCAACCATGTCAAGTGCTGCTGAAGTCATTACCTGCCATTGAGGAATTGCCTAGTGGGAAGTGTTTGATGCTCCTTATCCCCATGCTCTCCCACACAAAAGTGTGTATTTTTTGAAAAAAACACCACCTTTTCAGCCAGAGATGCCAGTGCCTGAGTGAGCCTGAAGTCTGGAGTCACTTCTAATAAATGGGTGAAACATTAAAGGAGAACATCTACTCGCCTTTTGTTATTCTTATTTTTCAAAATAAAAGGAATAGCAGAAGACTGTGGTCTGTGAAGGTATCAGCTGTATTTTAGGAGTTTCCTTCTGTAAGACGATGTGTTCAAGAGCTATTTTAGAAGAAAGAATCTTCCTTTTGAATGCCTCAAAGCAACTGTGCAAGAAAGTACTGGAGAAATGTTAAAAAGAACAGCAAGGACAGTAACAGCAAGTGGAGTAATTTTAACAACTAAAGGAAACAATTACATGAAATAAATACGAGGAAAGTTAAAAAGCATTAGAGCGTAAAACACACACATGAATGCTATGATTAATGTAAAGAGGGATTGTATATTCTATTATAAATGTTTAGTGCCTTTATTTTTTAACATTGTTGTTTATATTATGGATATAATGACCTTTCAGAAATGGCAGATAAATGACAATTTAAAGCTAAGAATTTTTCAACTACTTAAGAAAAGTTTGAATGCCAAGTTTTCTTATGATTTTTATTGCAGTGTATTTACACTAAAAGCTACATATATATAAACTACAGTGAAGAACCCTTTCCTCAGAAAAATAATTTGTTTGAAATTCCCATGTCTCAGCTCACTTATAGTGATATGCATATAATTAAATAATCACAATAAATCTAAAGCATAAGATATCAGTGCTTAACAGCATAATGCACATATTTCTCATAACATATAATTTTGAAAGTTAATTTTAAAATTTGATTGATAGTAAAAACTCATGCAATCAATTGCAAGACCCTATCTGTGAAAAAAAAAATGATTTCCTATCATCTAAGCTGAAGTAGTAGTCCATACATTTTTAACAGCTGTTTGTTTCTTCTGCTGATGACTTTTTTGTGTTTTCATTTAACTACTGTTGAATGCATTTCATAAGACACATATCTCCTTTTTAAGACTGAGGCAAATGGATGTATCGTTGATCTGATAAGATACAGAATACACTGGCATGTGATATAAGATGGCTATGACCTTTTTCAGATTACTGGAAAAATATTTGCTAAAAAAGGAAATAGGCAGTTAGGGGGAGCATGTTATCACTACAGAAGTGAGAGCCAAGTTGGTGAGACCTCTTGCATAACAATACTGGTTCTTTCTTAGCAGTGCTGAAATATAAAATGGCACCATCATGATTACAGATATTGCAAAAGATCCATTATGTACTTAATGGCCTCTCAGAAGTCTGTCAACTTCACTGAGGTGTTCAAGAGAATTAATTGGATCACTGGAATAGATTTTGCTAAGATCACATGGACCATCTGAGCTGCTTCATTATGATGGTCCTGCAGGATGATGACATCAATTCAGAACAAAGAAACATTGAACTTAACAGCCTAATGCAAGTAGTAGCAAACTCATGTGTGCATGTGTGTGTTGCCTGCAGTTTAATATACCTTCCTAAATGTTATGTTTCTTCCTAGCAGTTGATCTGGATTTAGGAGAGATGCTGTCATTTGCTGGAACTCTCCTAGTGTGCTGTGAATGACAGAATTCATCACTGATATGTGAGTTCATGATGAAAAATAGGAGGCTACTCTGCCATCAGATTAGTTCATTATGTTGTTTTTTCAGGTGTTATATAAACCCTCTTGGGCAGTGATTAATCAAGTCAATGCATTGGTATAAGACTGGTTTGCTGGGAGCACTGTGAGGTGGCCGCACTGGGCCAGAACCTAGATTTATGATGATCTAATTCAAATTTGTGCAGCTACATGGCTTTGTATAACTTTACTTGCTTTACGCTGCACTATGTGTGGCGCCACTTCTTTTGGACTGGTAGATTAGTTTGGAGGAGGATCTAGTATTTTCTTTCTAGTGTTCTAATACTTTTTTTTATGCTTGGGAAATGTTAAGTTTAAATTGGGATAAGAATCTAGCAGAGTGAAAAAAAAATCAAAATGACAAGTAAAGTATATAAATTTACCTACTCTTCATCCATCATTTCAGTTCCCAAGTGTTTATAATTTTCTGGCCAGAGTGGCTGCTTTTAACTGAGGCTGATGTTCCCTAACTAACTGTTTCTATAGTAATGTCTTTCAGCTTCCCTTTAATGAGTATCTGTTATGCAAATGCTGGCAGTGGCATGATAACAACATTTCTGTGATATTGCACTTTCAGCAAGCAGGACTTGTTCCAAGTGCAGGAGAACGATACTGTGAATTTTCAGCTGGCATGTACTGTGATTTACATCAAATGCTGTAGTTGTGTTTTACGGCTTTACTGACATCAGTCTTTATGAGGGAAAAATAACTAAGGACTGATTTCCACAGTTAATGTAACACTCCAAATTCAGGGTGGGCTACTAAAAAACTTACAATCAAAAATAAGACAAAATTGTTCAGAAGCACAAATATCATTGTTTTTCAGTAGATAACAACTCTGCAGTTTCTGCTGAAGAGGAGGCTACGTATGGAGTGGCAGTGACTCTCCAGCATATGTAGTGGGGAGCTAGGAGGAATGCAAGTAGTCATCTCTGCCTCCCCCAACACGGGGTGGTCACAGAAAGGGCTGAGCATCAGTACCTTTCTTCTTGCCAAAGAAAATTGTTAGTAGACAAGACTTCATTTTCAGTCAGTGTACAACACTGTAATTGCCACACTTTATTTAATGTTTTATGCAGTGGAAAAACTGGGTAACTGCTTTCCAAATAAGTTATGTTTGTAGAGGGTTTAGTGCTCTTAAGGAAGCAGTCTACAAAGGTTTAATGGGATCTGTGTAAAGAGTCTGGGATCAGTTTCTGTGTTCACTGATCTGTGTATTTTTTGTGGGATTAATTTGCAGTACTTTATATGTTTCTATTTCACTTCTTGAATTGACTGTGCTGTTTCGGCTCACTTCTTGATGAGTGACATTATGAAATTTTCATTGAGAGTGATTAATTGGAGATTGGGGTATGGGTAGGGTTAGAAAGACTGATTTGTTAATGCAGCCTCCCCTTACAAGCTCCAATGTCTTTCAGGTGAATGGAGCTAGGGATACATACAAAACTGTAATTATAAGGCTGCTCAAGAAATTGCAACAGGATAAAAGTGGCCAGTTCTGAGTTCAGCTCAGTTCAAAGACACTTATGCGTAGCTGCTAACTTCAGCGGAGATCTTTCTGGTGTGTATGTTTTCTTTCAACCTGCTTGCTTGAGAAGATGATAAGAAAAAGTAAACACAAGTGTTTTGCTGAATAATAATAGCACTTAAATTGTTGTGTTGAGTGAGTACTTCCAAAATAAGACTTATGCTTCCCTTGACCTTGTCCGTGTTATCAAATTCTCACTTTCCTAACAAGATAATGCCTTGAAGACTGAAGTAAACAAATCAAAGTCCTTGAACACTGATTTGCAGTGTGGCTTTAGGTTTTTTCTGTCTTTCATGAGATTTGCAATTTTAGCTGTAAAGTGTTGTGATGGAAAATCTTAGCAGAGTTACTGTCAGATGGTAATCTGCATTCACCACAATTCAAGCAGTTTGAGTGAAGTCTGGTGGTAAAAGCACTTTGAAATGAGCACTGAGTAATGTCAATTCATTGTGTCTCTCATTAACGGGTTACCTGGGGCAGAGTGAGCTCCAGTCGGTCCCCTGAATCAACAGAATCATAGAAATGTTGAGAAATAGAACGGAGACTAAAAGCTATGTAGTATCAGCCCATTAACAGCTTTGAGTAGTAGGTTATCCTGACACCTAAAAATAACGTAAACCAGCATAAATCTAAGTCAGCATGGAGGGTGACACAGAGGGAAAAAATGAGTTGAATTACCTGTGGTTTCCAAAAATTGTTCATGTTCTGTGAACATATATAATCCTTCCTTTTAAAGGCTAGAGGAACTATTTCTTGCTGGCACCCTTCAAGGTTTAGTGGATAAGGAACCCAGACATGGCACAAGTGCACTTTCGAATGAATCATAAGGATGGCCTCCCCGCAATAAAACTGAACAACAAAACGTCTGATACCAGGTATATGCCTTTTAGACAGTTGATTGTAACTTCATGGTAAATAATTAAAATGTTTGGTGTTTCAGCAGCACCTTGGAATCCTCAAAAGATGTGAGTGAACGTTATCTTCATAAGCACGCTTGGGAAAGGAGAGTCACTGAGTAATATCCGTGTTGTTCCCAAACAGAAACAGCACACCTGGCTTAAGCAGATAGAGTTGTCCTTGAAACCAGTGGGAGTTTCTGTGATGGTCAGAGTAGAATATGGCCTGATGTGACAAATGTCTGAGAACAGAACAGAAAACCCCTATTACCAGGCTTAAGCTTTAATCACAAGACCATCCTCTTTACTGGGAAAATGTATTCCTTTTTGTATAATCTGACAAATATGCCTTAATCCAAAAAAAATGTTTTTTCGGGACAGAAAAAAAAATGTGGAGAAATTCAATCAGTATTACCTCATCTTCCTCCCTTCATCTGAGTGTTCTCAGCTCATTGATATTGCACAGGCTATGTTAGAAAAAACCAAATCAATCATGGCGTGGCACTGTTACTTGTTCAGCCTGTCTCCAGCCATTGATGAGCTACCCACTTTTTTTTTTCCTTTTTAAAGAATACATTTCTTCCTGCTGGAAGAAACATCATCAGTCTTACTAACATCAGCACAGGTGGGGATACTCCACAGTGCCATCCTCCTCTTTCCCTATACCCCTGTATGCCTATATACCAAGAATTACTTTCCTTTCTGCGCTGGGACCTTTCTTACAGGACAATAAATAAATAATAGCAATGGAGATTTCATGAAGCAGGAGGACTGTAGCCAAGTGGGCAAACTGCAGGATTTAATTCCACTTCGGGAAATCAAAATCTCCACAAAGCTGAGTTCTGCAGGACAGTTTTTGTCTGTAATACCAGCTGACTACTGCATGATAGTGTTTTTGCTGCTAACCCAGTGGAAAACTATTTTTTTCTTTTGTGACAGATTTCCCCTATTGTTCTGGGGAGTTTTGTCTGTGTAAGAACTGCGCAGTTCTCTCTTCATCTATTTACTACTTACATTATAGTAAGAATGAATTGGTTTTATGACTCAGATAGTTGAGATCAGTTCTTGGTGTTGGGGTTTTTTTCAGAGATAGAAAAATCTGAATAGTGCTTATGTTATATAGGTGCATGTGTGAGTAAGATTACATTTTATCTCTCTATTTTTGCCTTAAGACATGTACTCTGCTCTTAAAACTTAGAAATGCCAATAATATCTGCTCTAATAAAGTAGAAAATCTGCAGAAGCCTAACACACCCCTCTGCTTCCCAGCTAGAGTGAGCCTCTGCTAAGCTATCTGGAAAACAAAAGATGGACCACTCTTTTTGTGCATGCACCCCACAACTTCGCAGTTGCATACACAGTCATATGGCCACTGGCTGCTGGATGTGAGCTCCGTCTTGTAGCACTGTAGAAACAAGTTACAAAATACGAAGTGGGAGTTAAGCTGTCTGAGGCAATACTTGGCTATTATATATGATGACCTAAAGTCTGGTCACAGAGTTCTTCAGCTAATGTCTCCTTCAGCTTACTCTGTTCCAGGCCTATCTTATTCCTCAGAGCCTTTCCCTGTATTTTGTCATGACAGGAGCAAGTCATTGCACGTTCCAATTTTTTGCCATGTGATTTTGCTCCTGCTCTGCAGCACGCATTCAGCCTAGAGATTTGTCCTTTCTCAAGCAACATTGCCTGTTAAATTTGGATTCTAAACATACATCCATTTCAGCAATCCTGCTCCAGAATTGGGTCCTGTGGACCCAAACCAATGTGACTGATTCTCACATTTTCTTTTCTTGGTCTGTTTTTCCATCAGTATTTCTTGTAACAGTCTTCCCTTGGTGATAATTTTCTGAATGCCTTGAAAGTCACAAAAGCTGAGGATCAGCACCTATCAGCCTCAACTGGTGCATAGTGCTCCCCTAGATGGCTTTGAAAGAGAGAGTAGAAGTGAACTGATTTAGAGCGTGGTAAGTATTAGTGAACTAACATGGTGCAAAAAAACAGAAGAAGGTTCTTGGACCCAAAGGGATACATTCCATTTAAGAGTCTGTTCTCACACACTTCTTGCCATATCTTATCATTGTCCACAGAAAAGGCATTCATCAAAACAAGCAAAAAGAGGGTTGTAATCTGCGGCTGATCTTTGATGGAGATAATGATATATTTTCTCCCACAATCTGTGTGAGGCAGAGTTATTCATAGCTTCATGAAAATGCTCAGCTTAAAAACAGGGTATTGTTTTAAGTGAAAAGGCAAAAAAAAAAAGATTTCACATTTGATTATAATTTAGAAATGGCTCAGTCCTATCCTGTGCACAATAGGGGAGCTAAGTTTATCCGGATATTTAGCAACAGAGTCCTTATAGTGTATGAAGTTGAAGGCTGAGATTGGTTTTATATATATAATATACTCAAATAAGTACATAAAAATAAAACCAGACACAAGTCTGAGTTTTGCATGACTTTAAACATGAGGATGAGAAGTGGAGTCATCAGATCAAATTATGAATGGAGCAAAAGCATCATAAGACTTAGTATTCTTTCTTCTATTTGGACCTAAAATATCTCCCTAGATCATATAACACAATTTTAACACATTCAGAATTCCAGTAAGGCTTCATATAATTTATTTTTATTGAAGAGTTTTTCTCATTGTGTAAAGCACATTGTCTGCCTTTCAACTTCCAAGCTATATTTTACCTAACAGCCCTGATCTTTACAATGATCCTGAAGGGGACAGCCTTAGTCACACTATGCCTATTGAACCAGTCAATGTTAAAATCAAGACAGAGTTTATTAGAATACCTCAATAGCAATCTCTTCATTAATGTCTTCAGTCTGATTCATCTCAGAGAATTTTTATAACACCTGAAGTATCCATGCTAGCAATTAATATAGAAGTAAATTTGCTGGGAGACAGATTTTATGGTCAAAACTGGTTTTAATATTTGTTTTCTACAGTTGTTCAGACTTGTTAATTTTTCTGATGCTCTGCAATACCTCATACAGTTAGGAGCCTTTTTTGTGTAGTTATGTGCTTCTGACAATCAATAGTAGATTTAAATGTTTAAACATCTTTGTGAAGTGTTGTGATAATTTGAATATTGAAAGGGGTATTTGAAGACTGGAGGCTGACCATATGTAAACATTCATCCCCAAAACAGATTAAATGAATTCTATAGGGAAAGTTCTATCCATTAAAGTGTTTAGGAGCTCCCACATTATTAATGCTTCATATTAAACTTGTGTGCTCTAAATATTTTGTTACTGCAAATGCAATAAGTATCTAACTGATAAGGAACTGAGGATAGAGGAAGGTGGGCCAAAGAACCGAAAGTCTGGGTACCCAGATAGTTTAGGAAATGGATTTTGCATTGTAGGATAAACATAGTAGCCATAAATGGCTGAAAAAATAACGAGCACTAGGGTATCAGCTGAGACAACTTTAAGAAGCAATTAAAATATCAGCATTATCACTCAGTCTACATAAACGTGGCAGGCTGTTCAGACCTCTGGGTTGCTGGGTCTGATATTTTACTGTGCGGTGATTTATAGCTGTTCTGAAGCAGAGTAACTAGGTGTGAGTTCTTACCACATTCTTTTTCTTGAAGATATGACCTCTTGTTGAAAAATATGGAAGAATTTTTTCAGGTTTGTGGAAGCACACACTGAAGTATTTTCTAAGCAGACATAGATTTCTGAAACACTGTCCTGGGCAGTAACTAATTAGGTCTCTACTCTACATTGTGCAGTAGAAGTAATGTACTCTTTCAGGTACACGAACAAAAGCTAGAAAAATATTTATTTCAACCTATGTACATCTGTTTCCAAGGAACTAAACCATCAAAAAAGTTCTCCATCAATTCAGGCTTATTGCAGTTTCATTTAGATATTAGATTAAAAAGTTAAAAAGAAAAATCTATCAAATTTTGATGAAATACCCCGTACAAGTTTACATAACATGCCACTAAGATGGTCCTGGAATCTGTTTCCTATTCGTCTCCAAGAAAGACCTAAAAACTTTTTTGTTAAAGTATTATAGTGGCTTTTTCCTTATTTTTGTCAGGATGCAGTCTGCAGGCAAATATAGTAGTTTTAAAAGACTTTGCCCAGACTTCAGTATAAACTCAGAAATAAAAAAGGACAACCCAGAGCAGATGGGAAATGATCCACCAAAATAATCATTATGCGGTGTCTTTTCATGCAACAGAAAATGAAGGGTTCTGATTTCTTGAGCAAAGAAAGAAAACAAACACATTTGTGTGGTTTCTCAGATGCTGTAAATAGATTCAGCTTCACCAACCTCAGCAGCAAAAGCAGGGCCTGCATTTCAGTTTATTATTCACCTTATAGTATCACCATGAAGATATGTTATGGTCCAGAAGCAGAAAAGCGGTAGTAAGGGGAGATCTGTTTCTCAGAGGTAGGTTGTCAGAGGTCATAAAGACAAAGACTTGGCAGAGGGGTAGAGAGTGGAGTTGTACTGCTGTGAAAGGTTGCATGTCTCAGAGCACAATTGCTAGCAGTACAGGTGAGAAATGTGGAAGCGCAGTCCAGCACAAGCTCGAAAGAACAGGACAGTGATCCCTTCAGCAGAAAAGTCCCAGATGAGCTTTCCCACTTTAGACACCACTTTTAATTTTACCATCTCTTAGGCCCTTGGGGCTGTATGTGCAGAGCACAAGCTTTTTCTGTACATGCCCAGAACTGCCCTGGTCTTGACAGGAACAAGCAGCTCCGAGCCAGTGACTCCTGGATTTTTGCTGTGCTGTGGCTCAGTTTCAGTGGGCTGCCTGGGTGGAAAGTTTTATTTCTATCCCACAAGCTGATATGCAAGTTGCTCTTCTGAGGTCAGTGGGTTTAAAACCCTTAGGCTAAGAGGGTAAATTAATTTCATTCTCTTACCATTGGGAGTATATATCTGGGGGGAAGGGGGGAGCCACCCCTCAACAACAACAACAACAAAACCAGTGTGGTAAGCTGTTGTTTTTTAAAGGCAGTTACAAGGACAGCTGCTTGGCTATTTGAAGGAGTTTCACCTCCCAGCTTTCTCAAGGCCTGTTTGCAGGCAGGGTAGCAGCAGTGGGCAGAAGTAACTACGTGTAGCTCTTCACCAGCTGCAGGTTTCAGACTGTCCCCTGCCCCCAGTGCTCCGTGATGAGCAGGTTTTGGCAGCTGCCTGCTGAGTGTACTGATTTTATACATGTCCAAGCTTAGCGTGTTGGCTGTTTTGCATCTCATTCTGAAGTATCTGGCTCTCATTCAGAAGTACCTGGCTCTACTCTGAAGATACATGGCAGCAAAGATTTCATTCCAGACCCGAGCTAGTGGTCAGTGCTTTCCTGGACTAGTCTTTATGTGCTTTCTGGGAAAAGAGTAGTGATTAAAATGGACACTTTAAAAGACTTTCCTTTTAAAAAGATTTGTGAATTCTTGCAGGAAAAAACAGTCCACAAACTCAGTCTTCTCCTGTAAATACACCTTCCATTAAAATAACCACAAAATTCTTAATGTGTATTCCTTTATGTGCAACATCTATGCAAGATCTACCTCTGCTATACCTGAAAATGACAAAAATGGGTCCTACTAGTAGAGATTGTTGTGTAAGGCTTTCATCACATTCTAAAACTGCTGCTCATTTTCCTTTGTCTGAAGATCCTTTAGTCTCCAACAGTAGTTAGCACGAATTAATTGATTTATAAAAGAAAGCAACATTTTTTGTCACTTTATAATTTATAAAGACCACTTTTATACAACTGATAAGCCATATTCTAAATTCATTTAAACCATTTCACCTCTGCTGGCTTTGGTAAAGGCTTGCTGATGTATGCTCGTCTAAGTTCTTGTCCCAAGCGTCTGTTGCCATGTGGAGTGATATGTGCGCTGAAGGGAAAACAGCTCTGTTTAAAGGACTGAATATAGTCCTTTCTGATGGAAATTTCATGAAAATGGAATTATTTTGGAAACTAAAATGGTATTTCCTTAGTCAAAATTTTGCATTTCTCAGATACCATTGCAAATGTTTTCTTTCTCATGCAAATACAGCATTTCCTAAAATTAAAGGCAAAAGATGTCTCATTACTGCATGATCTAACATTATTCAAGCAGTTGTCTTAGCTCTTCACAAAGATCTATCAGGCTTTCCATTTTGTTTGTAGTTTTGCCTTGAACTTCACAAAATTTCACTACCAAAGGTGAGATGTCATAAAGGTTGTTACTGAAATAAGTTGGTCTGTAATCTTGCTAGAAGAAAGGAGACAGTAATTTTAGTCAGTCACTGCAAAAGCTGGGTTGTTAGTCAATCTTACAAGATCTGCTAAATATCAAATAGAATAACAACAAACTTAGTTTCAAGCCATACAAGGCATTGCTTTCCTGTCAGCGCAGCTAGCTCATTTCCTTTATAGAATAATAGAAACTTAGGATCACAGATTGGTTTGGATTGGAAGGGACCTTTAAAGATCATATAGTTCCAACCAGCCATGGACAAGGGCATTTTTCACTAGATCAGGTTACTCAAAGCCCTGTCCAACCTGACCTTGAACAGTTCGAGGGCAACCTGTTCCAGTGCCTCACCACCCTCATGGTAAAAAACCATCTTCCTTATGTTCAATCTAAATCTACTCTTTTTCAGCTTAAAGCTGTTGCCTTTTGTCCTGTCAATACAGGCCTTGATAAAAGGGCTCTCTCTTTCTTTCTTATAAGCCCCCTTTATGTACTGAAAGGCTGCTATAAGGTCTCCGTGAAGCCTTCTCTAGGCTCACCAACCCCAAGTCTCTCAGCCTGTTTTCATAGGACAGGTGTTTCAGACTTCTGATCATTTTCATGGGCTTTCTCTGGACTCACTCTAGCAGATCCATGTATTTCTTGTGCTGAGGTCCCCAGAGCTGGATGCAATACTCCAGGTGTGGTCTCATGATAGCAGAATAGAGGGGGACAATCACCTCCCTCAAGCTGCTGTTTGTGCTTCTTTCTATGCAGCCCGGGATATGTTTCAAAAAATATTTCCCAAGCTGTAAAACCACATTGAAAACAATTGGGTTTTCTGAACTTTCTTTGCTGATATATGGCCAGGGACGTTCTATTTCTACTGGGGAAAAAAAAAAAGCCATTCGGTGCTTTTTATTACAATCTGTAAGTATCAACAAGGCCCTCTAGCTTGAGAAGCCCAGGTGTTCGGTGTATGAAAATAGCAACAGCACCAGTTGAGTAGTAGCTCTGAGGGGTTACTCAAACATGTAGGACACTAGTATTAGAACAAAGAGAAGCTGCAGGTTGCTGGAGATGCTAGAAGCCCTGCCAGGACTGAAATGCTCTTGAAGTTTAAAGGACTGGTGGAGAGGGGTAAACAGTAATCCACTGTACATGCCAGCAGCACCTGCCAACTCAGGAGAAGGTATAAAGAGGGTAGCCTTATTTCAACAGTAGTTGATTTTGCAGCATTAAGTATATTGGAAAGGTTTCTGTTCAGTCATGTAGAGGAGGCTAGCATAAAAGTTTGCAGATACAGATGTTTAACATTCCATTACCAGCATAGTGCTGAGATCCCCCACTACTTTTAAACAGACTTTGATATTGGCAGCAATATGGCCGTAGGACCCCAGAGCTCAGCACAGGCTTTTTTATCCTTGTCAGGAGGAGTATTTGAAATGATTATAGTGTGGTCAGCTTCTATAACAGAAAAAAAGTCATGAATACTGCAAACCACAGGGAAAACAAAGCATATATAGCTGTTGTATTTAAGCAGAGAATACCAAAGTTGGAGAGACAACCTTGCAGTTACTTCATAGTGAAAATGGTTAAAATTTGATGAACTTATAAATGAACAGATCAAAAAGAATTCCACAAACAATGTTACATAGTTATTTATGGGGTGGGTACTGGATCCTGGCATTAGTAATATACTTCTAGACACTCCTGAGGTAGCTATAAACAATTGCCTCCAGCCGGGCCTGGCCCTTATCCTCACTTGGTAAGCTGCACAGGACGCATTCATAAACCTGCTCATGCAGTGCTTGCACTTCAAACACATCATGCATCACATACACACATATTTTACTACAGAAATCAGCTGGCAATACCTGTTGAGAAGAACATGAGAATGCTAAGGCCATATCTATTCTGTCAAATCTGTATCCCCTGTCAGTCTTGTCTGACAACATTAAAAGGAGTCAAAATACACTGTGGATGGCACAGATATGCAGACAGACTGATGTTGCAAGTTTTACTTCCACTGAAAACATGCCTAAGGAAGTCAAAGAAGCACATTGAAGATCAAGAATTAATCTTTGAACAATGCACTTGGTGTATCAAAGAACTCCCTGAAGCTTATGAAGCAGGGTAGTGGTTTGACTTTGTGGGCCAAGGAAGCAGAGCTGTCACATGAAAAAATGCGCAGACTGAAGAGCTCTTGAGTGTCACATATGACTTACTGCTAGAAGCTGGTGAGTCACTGGAGACTTCCAACAGTCAAGGCAAAACAAAAACTCAGCGTGAACTGGGGTCCCAGAGGCTGCTACCACTTCACAAAAATTACCCTGGGAAACAATGGTTGTTAGCAGAAGTGGGCAGCCCCAGGCTGGCAGGATTGTCACTCAGATAAATGCATACTAGAGAGAAATATGAAACTTGTTCTCCAAAACCCCACAAAGAAGAAACCCAGTTCACCATTTTCCTCAATCCATCTGTCAAACAGACAATAGTTTCAGCAAGATGCCAGAGCAGAGCTCCTGGACCATGGGAACTGAGGACAAATGCAATAGGGCTGATGTGTGGAGGCAGGGGTGCCTCTCGGTCTCTGGTGGGAGGGCTACAGCTATGAATGTGTGTGAGATCCCAGCGCTGCTGTGTTGTGGAGTGGGATGGATGCTGTATGTACTCCAAGTGCTGCAGTGGGTCCTTGTTCAGTGGTGGTGGTGTTTTGCTTCTGTGGAGAGAAGAGTTGTTGAGAAACTCAGCATTCATGAGGCTGTCAGGAGAGCCTGTGAGGAGGAAATGTAGCAGTGCTGAGGTTCAATCGACGGTCTTGACTGGGGAGGGGTGACTGTGCACCAGATGAAACGCACCACTTCCAGGCTCCTTGGTATCCCATTAAGCAGAACTGGGGAAGCCCTTTCCCACATATGCTCCAAAACGACCATCTATTAGTTTAACCTAGGATGTAATATCCAGAAACTCCTTAGGGAGGGAAACAGCACCGAAACCTCCCTTGCCTTCTCCCATGGGACCCATAACCTCTTGAAGCATCGTGTTCACTCATGTTCTCCCCAGCTGTTGCAAAGCTGTGGTTTGCTCCTGTAAGGTGGAAGAGCTTCAAAGAGCAGGGTGGAGAGCACTTTCACCCAGAACAGCCCCAGTTTTGTGGCAAGGGCGTGGGTTTTGATCTCCTCAGGCACAGGAGGGTGTAAAACCCAGCTTTCCCACATCTCGGGTAAAAGCTCTGACCAAGGATCTCTCAAACACAGCAGAGGACAGCAGCAACTGCTGCTGCTGCGCTTTGCAAAGCAGCAGCTCTCTGTGTTTTGGGAATGTTCACCCGGTCTACCCCTTGGGCAAGATGGGTGCAGGTGCAGCAAAGCTGAGTTCATTGGATCTGACAGTGCCGGGGTGTGAGCTAACTCAGTGCCATGACATGAGAGGCATTTCTGAACATGCCCACAGGAAAATTTCAAGAGCCTGTTGAATTTTAATGTGAAAAGCTGGTGTCTACAGAGTGTAGGCACCTCCAGGGTGTGGCAACAAATGAATAGAAATTTAGAAGACTGCAATTTTGGACATAGATGTTCAGTTCCATTGGAAATACCTACTGTCCATCTATCAGACTGGGCACAATTACCAAAATTTGCCAACACCAGCAGTAAAACTGGTCCTTGCTACATAGGAACACTTCTTCTCTCATCCAAGAAGCATTATACTTGGTAAAAAAAATGAAAACTATCAGGAGTGACAATGCTGCAATGTTCTGACTCCACAAGATTTATGGGGCTGTGGGAAGCCAGTTTGGATGAATCATAAATAATTGCATGTAATATACTAACTTAGTTGCAGGATGGGAGCGAGTTTAACTTTATCCATTAATTCAAAAGACTCTCCCAGCGAACATTCGCGAAGAGAAATTTAGTGAATTCAAGCATAAGTCAAGGCAACTAAAAATAGAAAAGCCCTCCTAAATGGCTCAAAATAAAGTTTAAAAAGAGGAAGAAATGAAACCTAATGACACAATCTAACAGTTTTTTTTATGCAAAGGAATGTTCCATAGAACAAGTGCATAACTGTTAATATACTACTGAAAACCAAATATTTCTGGATTTATAAAGATACCATGAATAATATTAACACTGATAATAAATTATGCATTTATCAATATGTGCAACACATTTAATGACAAATGTTGTGGGCACAGTGCTAGAATCAGCTGTCTTTGATATTAACTTCACATTCCCCAGACTGTTGTGATAGAAAAATTTGCCCTAATGACTAAACTCTATGCAGCTAAATGGGAAACAGAACAAAAAAACCAACTGTCAAATACTGATGTTTTGTACTTGAGACTGACTTTATCACATTGACCTTGTCTTATGCTGGTATCCCTCTACGGCATCGAAGTTTGGTTGTAAATAGTATCAGTACCTAACTGGAAAAATTCCTGAGGATGAAAAAGTCCCATCCTTTTCATGTCAAAGATCTAATTTATGCAAGCAAACAGAGAACTCCCTGGACAATGGAGATGAATGAGAGGGTTGCACTTGCAACTACAAGCAGATAGCTGTGCTGAAAGCAGCTTAGCCTGGTTTGCTATAACTTGCTCTTAAAAACTGCTCCTAAGAAGGTCTTACTGCCACTGCTGAAGCAATTCATCCTGCCTTTGGCTACTCGGAACTAGGCTGAGAGGTCTCTACAGCTTGACATTGCTAATTTGGAATTACTGCTGTCATGGAGTGTTCAGTGTTTCACTCAGCAGCTAGAGATTTTAAGGTAGTGCAGTTATGCCAAAGTTTTTATAAGTTAAGTAGGCAGGACACATAAGGGATATGAAAAGGAAAAGAGCTGGAAAGTGGCAGAGCCAGGGCTAGAGCATAAATCTACTGCCAAGTCAAAGACTGATTTTTTTGATGACTCTGCTTGTCATTCCACATCTGTTTGTTCCAACAGAAGGATGCACTTAGCATGTGATTTGCCCAACAAATATGGTTATATTTCTTCCCTTTCATTTTTCCCTTTCCAGAAACAAACTTGCAATTAGAACTGGCTGGGAACGTTTGACAATGTATTTTTCCACACCAAAAAAAAATGTTTACAAGCTCCATAGTGTGGGATTTATTGACAAAATTAAAATTAATTCACACTATAATATGTATTACTTATTTAGAACATAAGCAGCTAGGAGTAAGCCTATAGCTTTACAAGGAAATGCAAGGATTTGAATCCTGTTTCTTGAATGCTCAATGAAAGCATGTGCATATAAGCAGAGTAATTTTTTTCTAAACTTTTGCCTGATTACTTTTGCAAGTTCTTTTTGTATTGATTTCCTGGACTGTTTAACATCTAGATAAAGCTTCTGGATGGGAACTCAGAGGAACCAAATGCAGATGTAGAAATACATCTGAAGCAATGCAAATTTGATGGAAGCCAGTTAATCTAGATTCTCTCCCTGCCAAGCAGATATAATGCAGAATTTGATATTCTGGTTTTCCACCACTCACCCCCAACTCCACATTGTGTGTGTAGCCTTTAGGTATGCTGCACGGCTGAGAAGAAAATGTGAGGTTAGTTGAATATTTCATTGGGACCAGACAGATATCTCTGAGGGTGTTTATGTCACTACAAAAGGGCAGACATGAGCAGACTCTGTTCACATTTATTTTAGACCTGGTGTGGGGAAACCGCTTCAGAAACACCACAGTACTTGAGCAGAAGCCATCTGGCACCCTGTAAGGGGAGAGCTAGATTTGCAACACTCAAGCACTGTGTTTTTTGAACAGGCCACCTGCTCCAGTGTTATTTACCCGGTATTCCCCTTCAGGTGATGCAGCCCCCATTCCTGTCTTTCCTCAAAATCATTGGAAAAGATATATTTGAAGATCATGATATACGATAAATCTGTATGGAAGCTGTGTAAGCATATGCAATGCTGCCTTAGTTCTTGGGTAAAGTATTTGCTGCTCAGCAAGGCTTATTAGCCCGGATTCATCATGGCTTATACCTGTGTTCACACAGTTTCTTTCTAGCCCATTGTGAAGCAACACAAGTTTTTGTATACTTGAAGTAGAGACTAACTAATTTTTACCTGTAGATTTATGATGTTAAAATAGTCTCATTGTGTAATCAGTTTCTTTTGTGCAACTCTTTTTTTTTTTTTGAAAAGTCAGATGTAAACGTAATAGAAATAAAATAATCTTTAGTGATGTTTCTGAATCTTCATCTGCCAGAAGCTGGAGAATCAAGAAACAGTCTCATTAGTGCTGATGAGATGGCTTCTATGAATAATGACTATAGCAAGGAATTGCAAAATAAGGCTGTAAATGTAGCATTCTACATCTGAATATTTTTCTTTCACTATATAATGCAAGAAGTAAAAGTTCTAAGAGAACAGTGGTATAATTTTCCCCAGAAGTTATGTATTTATGTTTATCTGAGGCTGTTTTTTTGCTGTAGCAAAGTTGATTGATTGTGCTTTGACTAACAAATGTAAAAACTTTGCCTACTCCAACGCACAGGAAAATACAGTTACTAATCATCCTGAAACAAGCTTGAACTGGCTGAGACAACACACATAAACCATAATTTTAAAAGAAAATGTCTCTTGAATTCACTGGGTTTCTTAATTTCTGCTTTTCTTTGAAGGTGCCAAGGACTCTATCCTGGATTGGTTTTACTCCCAATAGAGGAAACAATAGAGATACAAGTGAACTTAGTCACAGAAGCTTTAATCAGAAATAGTTCTTGCCTATAAAATGTATTTTGCAGAGTTTACATAATTTCTAATTTATTAATGGATCATATTTTTACACTATGTTCATTTATTCTGGCTAAAAGGAAAATGTTATGTTTAGGATGTCAGAAACACTCTCCCACAGACATGCCTGCTAGTGAGCTAAGAAGTATTCCACTGGAATTTCAGGACAGCAACAAAATTGTATTTAAATAATTTTAATTATTTTTCACTTACTGAATGTCAGTCTGGTTAGCCATATTTATCAAATGTAAATTTTGATGATCTAGAAAACTATTGAGAGTGAGTAAATGTTATTTTTAATTCTATCATAAAATTATCAAAGTTATATTATTGTGACCAAAGCCTTAATCCATGTATAATATATAGAAAAGTAATTCAATTTTTGCATAACTATAATGCTGGTGCCAACTACATTCCCTAATAACATTTCACAGAATCATAGAATCACCAGGTTGGAAGAGAACCACCAGATTATTGAGTCCAACCATTCCTATCAAACACTAAACCATGCCCCTTAGCACCTCATCCACCCTTACCTTAAACACCTCCAGGGAAGGTGACTCAACCGCCTCCCTAGGCAGCCTGTTCCGGTGCCCAATGACCCTTTCTGTGAAATTTTTTTTCCTAATGTCCAGCCTAAATCTCCCCTGGTGGAGCTTGAGGCCATTCCCTCTTGTCCTGTCTCCATTTGTTGTAAAACATGGTTTATCAAACAAAAAACTTATTATATCACAAAGGCATCTATGCTGTATATAATGATGGTAGAGTCAGAGTTGTATTTGTGGCTAAAGAACACTTGCATCCTGCTTTGCAAACAGTATAACACAGGCCATTTCACCAATTTGATTCATTTGCCAATTTACTGGATTTGCTGAGCGTTTACAAATGGAAAAAAATTATATTCTAAAATTATACCCTGTTTTGGCTCACAGCAATCCAAGTTTGTTGGGAGCTCAACTAGTCATTATGATTACATGACTTTTTTCTTGCAATGACCTTTAAAGTCTACATAATCCACACATGAATTTGAAGCTTTGGAGCTGTGTACTGTGCTTTTATGGCATAACAGTATTATAAAAGACAGTGAGAAACTCTGTACTCCACACTGACCACAAGTACCATAATGCACTAGAGCTCAGCGGTGATCATATTCTCTTCTAAATCGCAAGAGTGAAGAATTATGTTCCTGGGGGAACATAAGACTGAACATCCAACAACTGCATTCTCCAGGAGCAGGAAAGATCCTTGGGATAACTTAAATGGTGAAAGAACTCTGTAGATAATGACAGATTCCTTAGGTTACTCTTGGGCTGTAGCCGTACTAGGAATCCTACTAATAATATTCATGTTGTCTTCTTGTTGCCGGTCCACACCTCCCATTGTTGCAAATCCCTAATTGTAAGGAGAGTAAGCAGGCAGCAGTACCAGTAAGACAAGTATAGTAAAGAGTTTCTTTTGCAGAAGGTATCATTTGTGGAAGGCAATATGGTCCATCTTCTGGACAGAGTAGTGAATACACAAGGTAAATGTTCCCTGTCTCACCAGCTATCTGCGTTAATTGGAAGACTGTTAAATTTACAGCAAAAGGGGGAAAGAATAGGAGACATGCACTTAGTGGAATGTCAGACTTTCGAGAACAGCCTTAATCAAGGCACGAAGGAATGCGAAGAAAAGAAATGTCTTTAATTACCTGTCTGTGCTAGGATCCAGTGTAATAAACAAGAGAAATGAGAGCTGTGCTTTTTATGGACTTAATTTGACTTCGTTAGTATTAATGAAATCTGGAGAGGAGTTCATGTCTTGAACATTAATATCATAGCTATAGAACAACACAGAAAGAGGCTGGCTGAGTAAATGGAGACTGTGAGTAGCAGTCCATCAAAATGAAGTTATTTGTTTCTGGCTCAGCAATAACTTGGAAATAAATGACATTGAGTCTTTATGGCTTAATGTTCTAGTGATGGAAGCCCAATACCTGCTGCTGGCAACTAAACCAAACTAGTAAGCAGGATGATCATCCCTCTATGCATCCACACTATGCAAGGGGAAAAAACACAGTCCTGATGTATTGTCAACACTCAAGTGTCCTTGAAATTTCATGAGGTTTTAGAGAAATGTCTCATTATCAAATCCAATATCAGGAATTCTCTGTTAGGTCTTCAGTCAACAGATGTAAAGTACTGGTAGTATGACTAACAAAGATGTACTTAGATGTATCATTTTGAGACATTCTCCCTTTCCCATCATGATTCAATGTCAACAAACACAATAGAAAAATCTAATTTAATCCAGTGGGCCTTAATTTTACCTCACGTGTTTATACTCTCCATTTCTGGCTATTATGTTATTACTCATCATATATAGTTTGCCCTGTCAGTTTGCCGTGCTCACGTGAGTAGTTCATATGGGTCTTTTATACCAAGGAGCTTTGGGAGTCACTAACAACTGGACAAGGGACAGAGGTTACTGAACTCCTGGCTCTGTTTTCAGCAGTGGATTGACTAGTATGTTTATATGATGCAAAAGTCAACCACAGGATGCCTAATTCATACTTACAGCATTGCATGTTCCTATTATTTTGTGTAATAATATATCATTTACTTCACAAAGACTTTTCTCATTCTATTTTATCAGTGGCTCAAAGACAAATTTAGAAACAAGTTGAACATCGGGAGCTGTAATTTTTTTAATACTCTGCCAAGGATCTTTTTCCTGTCCATGTTAATTATAAATTGCATTCATCACACTGAAGATTGTTTATTTGCTTCTGTTTATCTCTTTTGACTATCTGTAATACCACACTGGGAATGGCATGTACAGTGGAAAAAAAAATGACCTTTGGGTTAAGGTCAATCAAATGGATGGTTTGCACACAGATTACAAAACAAAAAAAAAAGAAACAACCCCAAAAAACCAAAAAAAAAAAAAAAAACAGAAAAAAAGGCAAATCCAAAATGTTTCCCTAAGAAGGGAAATTGGATTTTAATATCCCAAAACCTTTCTTCAGGATAGTCTGATTGGATTTTTTAAAACTTAAATTTCTTATTCTTTCTGTTGGATTTGTCATTAATACATGCTTTTTCTGTAGATTTAAAAAAAAAAAAAAAGATAAACAGTACAAGTGTTAGAAAGGGAAATGCACGTAATGCAGAGGAACAAAAACCAGTCTGTGAAAGTCAGGGTTGAACAGGTCTAATATGTGGCCAAAATGTAAGACTTCAATCCTGGCACAGCACTGTGATGTCACTCCAGAAAAGCACCTTAAATATAGTGACAGTAAATTTAAACTTGAGTGGAACTGGCAGGTATTTGCCTTTTAGATTTTGTTTGATCACATTAGCAGTTTTGAGGACTGAGTGAATTGTAAATAGCACTTACATTCCCAGAGTGTAATTCAGGTCCAGGAGAGAGATTCAAAGATGTTGGCCCTAATCCATCTGTGTCAAAATGCAGTTAAGCCATGGAATTCCTTCCAGAATTCCAGAGGCTGAAAGTTTACATGATTTCAAAAGGTAAGAAGACAAATTCACGTAAGAAAAATCCATTGACAATTATTGTATGTAAAACAATTGGTTCAGAAAGTCAATGAGGCACGAATAGTTGCGTGCTGGATGAATATTCTTGAGTAGCACAACTTGCACCTTTCCATAGGCACCCTCTTTGACTTTTTTTGAGAATAAGACGCTGAGCTGGATGGACCTGTGGTGTGACCCGGTCAGAATGCTCTCATATTCATATGCACCAAAATATCTGAGATAGCATATGAACATAAGTTTTCTGATGGAAGCTCCCCAGCACATTCAACTCGTTAAAAGTGCAAGTGTCCAGAAGTGTAGCTGCTCATTTGAGATGATCAAGTGGAGGATCCAGGACAGGGAGATCCAGCAAGGCAGTTGAAGTATCTAGGCAAAATTCTGGGGCATGAGTTTGCCCCTAGGTCAGTAGGGACATGTCCTTCATTGGTGAGCAAGAGAATAAAATGTAACAAGACCTCTAGACAGCAAACTCTGATTTCTCTAAAGCTTTGAGGATACACAGAGAGTCTTTTAATGTCTTCTGTTGGCTTCCTTACATTGAGCTCAAGGAAATGTGCAAATGGAAATCAAATCCTTCTTTGTTGAATACTTTTTATGGGAAAATAATAGTTTCCTCTTTAGAGTATAAGTTTTAAAAGACTTGTCAGGTTTCTGCTTCAAAGAAGATAAGGATGTTCTTTGTTTCCCCACGGATGATACCACTAAAGTGCAAACAAGTGGAGGAAAGGGGAAAGGAGAAAGAGAAAGGATAGCTAATAATGATATGGAAATCTACATTTCCACGGGGAAAAAAGGAGTTAACCACAGCAAATTGAAGATTAAACTCCGAACTGTATTTGCTTAAATCTAGAGTAATTTCTAGCTACTACAGCTTGATTTCAAAGCAGTTTGTTGCCAAATTACAAGTTTGTATCAAGTGGCCTTATTGTGATCACAGTTCAGTTCTGGCTAGAGAACTGTTTTAAGATATCCATGTATTTAATAATTTCTACGCTTATTTTTTATGGCTAATCACAGCTACTTTGAAATGTAAGTAATAACACTTGTATATTTTATTTTTGCTACAAGCAGCTATTTTAACCACAACTTTCACAAAGCTTTGCTACACTCATTAACTATGGAGGCGCTAGGGCAAAATGCTACAAACCCAGACAGGTCTAAGCATTTTTTGCCCAAGGTTCAAACAGGTAAAAAGCTTTTCAAACAAAAGGCATGTCTTGACATCATTCCATTCCTGTTAGTTTGTGCTAAGAAAAGATTCAATATTGTTTTGAATAGATTTTAGTTTACACTGTTTTGTTCCTCTTTTTATGTCCTGACTTTATATATGTGTACAGACCCCACGTGTATGGTTGAGGAAAAATACAAGTATATGGAACTAGCCTATATAAATTATACTTATTTTTCATATACATAAAAAAGTATTTCTTTATCCACTTTTTAAATTTTTTGGTCCATGTATACAAGATGTTTCTTTCATAAATACTTACATATGTGCATATATACAAATCAAATCTTACCTACCATCAAATCTTACCTACCATCCTATTTATTTTCTTATTATCAATATGTAAACAGAGAAATGGAGAGGAGAGGAGAGAAATGGAGAGAAATGGAGAGGAGAGGAGAGAAATGGAGAGAAATGGAGAGGAGAGAAATGGAGAGGAGAGGTCTGCAGATAGCCTGCAATTCTCAGAAGCGTTGGAAACATTGATCAGAATCCCTTACCAGCAGGTCCTTCAGATACTGCAATGTGATCTTTGAGGTAAAATAAGGTGGATTGTGCTGGAGATCAATTAGACTGAAAAAAATAGTGGATTTTATCATATTTCTAACAGAACACTGAGCTTATTATATGCTTTTGGGATGAGTGAAAAAAAGATTTCAGGAATTTTCCTTTTTGCATAAAATGCTTCTCTTAGCTGCAGGTCTGCACTTGGACCCCATTTAATTTTTCGTTTAGTTTAGTATTACGTAAAAGCATACAAGCTAGCCAAAACACAGCCTCGCTCACATCTGGCAAATAACTGAGCCAAATAATGAACCTGCAAGTGCTCTTTCTTGGAGTTTCTCTTTCAAGTATGTGAAAGGTGATGGACTTGTTTTGTCTCTTCCTGAGAAAGCATTTGAAAAGGGACAATATTGCTCTTTTCAGATCTATTTTTCATTTCTGGTCTTCTGTTCATCAGTATTTTCACAATACTTTTATTTGGTGGAAGACAAACAACAAAAGGGTTGAAAATTACCCAGTGCCGACTTTCCTTCCGTTGAAGATGTTAGTAAAGTGAAATCGATAATTTTTTTGTAAACAGGCTGCATACTTATGAATCATGGCTATTTTGTTAAATATAATGAGGAATTTCATTAAAAAGAATGTTGTTCTTATTTCTCCTTTGCCCTACAGAAATAAAGTTTTGAGAAAGTCTTTTCTGTGTAGTTTATAGATATTCTTTATTTTTCACTTCTCACTTGATTTTGAGATGGCTGCCACCCCTCCTTCATTCTTCACTTCATTTTGTTAGCCTGTCTTGCTCCTTACCAAGCCCATATCAATTTGAACCAGGATTTCATTAGTTTAAACTATGCAAATTTAGCGTATTATCTTTTAAGATACCACTTTTTTACTCCTGTGACTCTACTAGCTGTCTTACTGACACATTAAACTTTGTGCCAGTAACTGCAGACATACCAGGCAGATATGACTATAACCCAGACTTTCTTAAAAATCCGTTTTCTCTTCATAAAATAGATTCTACAGTAAAGTTGTGTGTGGGAAGACAGGATAAAAGAGGGAACAGAGAAAAAGAAAGCTTGGTGACAGAAGGACATCTCACTCATAGTGCAGTGAGGACTAACTTTATACATTGTTCCTCCTACTCAACATTTCACTAAAACTAAATTATTTTCAGATAACATTCTGTATTTTGGAAGATAATTCTGCCTGCAAGTGTAATAACAATTCTTCTATACTTTTTGCATACCTCCCTCATTCCTTTCTGACAGCCTGGTTTCTAGTTTCCTGAACTTCCACAGATTCTTTCTGACTTATATTTTTGGATCTTACCTCCTTATTTCTGTATTTTTAGATTGACAAAGATATAATTCTTGGTAAATCCAAGAAGTTTGGAGCAGTACAAAAATCTCAAAAGTGAAATAGTATCTTCAGCAGGTTTGTGCTAATTCTGAACATATTCTGCTCATAAATCATTAGGGAACTTCAGGCTTTTCTTAATATTATTCTACAAAAAAAATGCTGCTAGGAATTTGCTTCACTCCTTTGAGTTTGGGCCAATAGGAGTAACAAATCACATAGCGTTGAATGTTCAGCACACCTTCAAACCTCATCATGGAAGGTTTTGCTAATTATTGAAAAGCTGTTAACTATACTTAAAGATGTGGTCCTCAGGACCAATACAGAACATTTTACCAACCAGTGAGAAGAAAGAAAATGTTAATTTTTTCTTCCTTTGTGTCATTAGGGTAAATCTTTACATCCAGACCTGCCTCTGGCCACACACCGGGAGTGGTATAGCTTACAGAACCAGTTTAGATTTGTGGTAAAGAATATCTTCTCCCTAAAGTCTTGCCAAGAGACACAGATGCAGATAAGAGAGACAAGTAGGAGAGCTCTAAGAAGATATAGAGACAAAAAGGAAGTAAAATGCCTTTATTGTAATGACCTTTACCTCAAACAGGACCTGATAGTGCTGTGGGTAGGGCGATTCAGAACTTCTCACAAGGCAACTGAAACCACCTAAAGTATTTTTTGAAACGAACTTTGCCCTGCCTTGATCAAAAAAGTTGTCCGGTAAAAAAGTCTGTACAGTCTGGGAAGGCTCCATTCCCCTATTGTGGATTTCATAAGCCCTATAAAAGCTGACATGTGGGTTTAAGAACCTTAAATGTTTGCATAAACGTCTTTTAGTGACTAAATAATTGCCCCCTGAAGCACCCCAAGAGAAGCCAAAGGAAACAGAAATCACCATCTACAAAGGATTAAAACAAATTTCTGTTTTCTCAGCCAAGGCATTTTGCAGTTTGTAGAAGCCAAAGAAAGTGTTAGGAAGATTTTCTAGAGGTGAAACTACTTCCTTTTTTGAGTCCTCATGTCTCCCAGACATCTTGTTGAATTTATCTCAAACTTTCCACTAAACTTCTTCTTTGGCAGAATAATACAGTTATGAAATTTCAATCAGATTGGTTCAATCTCATAAAAGTCAAAGAGGTAAAAAGTCTGACCTGGAGTGAAAGCCTAATTTCCAACTTATCTGTGGAGAGAATATAAAATGAGAAGTCTATTAAAATGAACAAAGAGTACTGGATTGTGTATGTGATGCTTATTTCTGAATGGTAGTATCTAGTGCCATTTGGACTGCTGCCAGAGCATAAATCCAAAGCTTCATTTAAATCACTTCTCAGCATTTTGCACTACCAGTTGAAACAAGCATTTCAGGAAAAAAAAAATGCCATCATTCAATTTCTTTAGCACGGATGGCAGAAGGAGTTTACTATATCTGTAATTAGCAAAATCTTATAGAAATCTGATTATTTTGAAGCTTGTTGATATGTTTGATTCCCAAATTCAAGTAGCACCCTCTACTGGTCAGTCCACTTTGACCTACTGCCACCACCAAAAAAATGTATCTTAATTAAAATATCTGTATAATGATCTATACTGGAAAACTGGAGAATTAGAGATTAGTGTAGACATGTGGAGGTGGGCGTAAGAAATGGAAATGTATAGAAGCACTGGGAAAAACTATATGCTGTGTTGTGGGGTTTGACTCTTAAGAATGTTGGTAGAGTTTGGCTACTAAATACCAAGACAGAGTTTGGTCACAAATTTCTGGTTAGCTTCTTATTCAGATTTCAACAGAAGCTGAAAGCATGAGCAGGAAGGCATGTGTTCCTTTCATTAGCACGCCTATGTTTCCTCCAGACTTGTGAATGCATAAAATTTTTTCAGAAATCTTTGCAAAGTCAGCTCATGGTCCCCTCCAAGGCAATGCCAGAAAACAACATGTTGATTCTGCAGCACAAGAAGAGTTTGCATACTGAAGTGCTGTGGTTTTGGAAACTTATGCACAGACAATGTTCAGGACGTGCACATACGTCAAGCAGGCATACTAGACAGATTGCCCTTCCTTTCACTCCACTTCAGAGCCCTTAGTGGGTTCTCTCAAGGTTGAGAGAAATTTGGCTGTTACTGTTTAACCTCCATAAATGCCTGATGTCATTTACTCTCACATCCTGGCAAAAACTTCTGTCTGATCTCTCCCAGTTGTTCTCTCTCTTTCTCTCCAAGGAAGTTTCATCTAAGTGCCTATTTTGTTCTTAGTTTTCCATCTGCTTTTTCATCCCTTCCCAGGAGTGCTGTGATACAACCAACCAGAAGAATAACACAAAAGGATAATACCAATTTCTTACAGAAGTTAAAGTGTTTGGTACTGCAGCACAGAAAAGACCTGGTAATATGACACTTGGCTGAAAAGTGATTTTTCTGAGAGCCAGATCTGAACAGCAGAGAAATCAGTGATGGTCTTCCTGTCAGTCTCATTCGTCTTGGATCAGCCCCATGGAGCACATCTGGATGCAATTTGTTCAAATGTGCCTGCTCTATCCCACCTTTTATCTGGTATCACTTTTTGGAAGGGTTAAAGAAAGCCTCAGTATTACATCTGATGCTCCAATGTTTCATGATTCCTTTCCAGTAATTAGATTAATACGTGACTTTCTCATCTCTGTAATTTATTATTACTGCAGATTTATATTTATATTTTTTTTCCTCTGCTGTCAGTGTGTCAACCTCAAAGAATGTGCAACCACTTTTCTCAAATGCATGAGTTGGTTTTGTTGGTTTTGTTTTGTTTTTAGTAGGTATCTATAATTTTGCCTGAGTTTAATATGCCAGCTCACAATATCGTTTAATACTCTGCTACTCTATTTGTAGACAAATCGCCATTAGCTGAGAATAAAGCACATCTAGGAGAAGTGAACTCCTTGGTGTAACTGATACAGAGAATTTTTGTTGGAAAATGTAACTTAAAACATAAGTCATAGCAGGAGCTATTTTGTATTTGGTAAAATCTAGTGCTTCATTTCTTGCTTTTATCAAATGGAAAACTGTGCAATTGTTTTAAAAAGCTAATGTATCCAATAGTTTCTGTGAGAGTATTTTGTTCTTCCTAGTGCATAGTTATAGGTGACAGGAGGAGGAAAGTAAAATGTATTTGCTTTTCATGGCTGAAAGTTTCTCAGATTTCAAAGCTGGAACCACTTAGAAGTGGCTACTCAAATGTGTCATGGAAGAGATAATAACTTCTCTGCCTTAGAAATGTGGCCTATGAGTAATGTCAAAACACTTTTATTTTACTGCAATATAACCTGATTCTGTAATTTTAGCTTTACTTGAGAAGGAATTGGTTTGTTGAAGAATTCACGCAAGCATATTTTCAGTTCTTACAGTATATGGTTGGAATACATCTCAAAATAAAGTACAATTTCATCTTTATGTAGAAGATTTTAATAGCACTTACAGTGGAATGAAGTTCTAACTTGTATTTAAAGTGCAATATTCACATGTCTTCCAAGTCAGTCTTTACATGTAATTTTGTTTTATGCTTTGATGATAGTACAGAATGGTAAAGAATTCTCAGATGCATATAGACTAGGCATACCAAGGAAGAAGATTTAGAATATGACTGCTTTGAGTTGGAAACATTTCAAATAATGAGGAATTTCCATATTTGCAATCAAAAATCAGCAGAAGCTCCTCACTAACCTTTTGGATTGGACACTTAACATGCCCTTACCTGTAAGAAAATCAGATTGTTCTTGTAATATGCTAGCTGCCCAGCCAGAATAATTTTTAAAAATAATTGTCCAAAATATTTCCATATATATTTTCCCCATGGCTTTTGAAAGTAATTTGGCATGTGTAATAAACTGCAAGTTATTTTATTGAAAGCTGTGCAGCGGAAGGACTTTTAGTTAGTTTTAAAGTTTTTAATTTTTGCTAAACCAAGAGAGACCTCTTCAACTTTAGTACCATTAGTGAAGGGAAATTCTGAAGAAACCTCACCATCCTCTTTTGGAAACATTCAATATGTGTTAGTTTTTGGAAATGTGAAAATTTCAATCTTAAATATTTTTTTGGCAGTGTAATAATACACTTTTAAATTACACGATTCTGAAATCAAAATTAAAGGAAATTTTAAAAATAAAATTAGTCTCCAAACTTAACTTATATGATTAATATTCATCACAATTATTTTCTGAGATTTTCAATGGGAACAATACAAATTGATTTCAGAAAAGAAGACATAAGAATACTGGACAAGATACTTCCATTGGATAGAACAGTGAGGAAGTTATGGGCAGGAGGTCAGAAGGCTTTGAGGACAGATCCTGAAGGTAAAGGCTGAAAAATCAGAAGACAGACAAATGTTTAAAACATTGACACAGGAAGTAGATAGTGATATAAACAGCTAACAAGTCAGTGAATTGAAACCCAAGACTAATAATTAAAAAAAAATCCATCATTAATAAAAGCTTATTTCTGTGAACTGGAGGAGATAGAGTAAGAGAAAATGAAGAAGAGGGAAGAGATTACTGTGAGCAGACCAGAGCGGCACTTGGTGACCAAAGTTACAGAGAGATAATATACAGTTTTGTAACTGTTTTCCATAAGTCTTTATTTCTTTTTCTATTCTCCCAAATGTCTACCTACATACTCTTCCTTTTTTTGTTTCTTTTTCATACAACTGTTTCTTCTCTGATATTTATTACTCTGCTTACCCTCCTTCTCTGATCAAAGTTCATGAGTTTTTGTGTTTATTCAGCAGGAAAGGAGCATGTTCACATGAACATGGAATTATCTGTGTAAGCCACCTGAACTGTAAGCTTTGACACAAATCCTACGAAGAATTACATGTGTGTGCTTGTCATGGATCTGACAAGATACAAAGCAGCGCAGAGCTTGTCATAGATCGATATAAGTAACAGTCACTTTTTCAGTATCAAATCTGGTCCCTGGTTTTGTCCCTTTTGCTTCCAAATACTAGATTACCTCAGAAGATGGTGTTAATATTATGCTTACAACTTTTTCTTTAATAGGAGGACTCACAGTCTGGGCCCCATATATGGATGGAGGACCATGCATATATCCAGTCACAGGCTACTTCACTTTCATGTGAGGATAGTCAGTGTCCTTTGGCACTTCCCTTGAGAATTCCTCACAACTTTCAACTCATCCACCCCTAAAGTTGATCTAGAGCCTGGGAGGCCAATGAGTGGAGGGCTGGAAGGTCCATCCCTGAAAATGCAGATTGAGAGGAAGGTGTCCAGCAAATAATGAAGGCAATGGTAAGAGGACTGTTCTTGGGGACTAGTATCTGTACAGGGTTGATCACAGGTACCATGTAACACTGAAGCCAGCTGCAAAGGTCTTGGTACTTTCAGTTGGGAGGTGGATGATGTTCTATGAGCAAGGTCTCATCCTGCAGGAATAGCTTGAGAATGCTTGGCACCAAGCAGCAAAACCAACACGTCAAAGGGCATAGGTGAGTTCTTTGTACAGCAGAGCTTTACGAGTTGGTTGAGTCAGCTGTTCTGGACAATTACATTTAAAGAGAAAGGCAGGCACTGAGTCAGATTTGTGCATCTGAATTCATTGCAGAACAAGTTGATCTAGGCATCCTCTGTGCACTGTCAGCCTTTTTTAAACTCTACTCAACAGATGGATCAGTGTTTGCCGAGATTGCAGCTAACGTGCTAAATACGCTAAGGACTCATAGCTTATTAGTAAGGAAATTATGGATCATAAAATGCAACAAAAGAGCTAGTGTTCAGCAAGCCAGCAACTTTGACTGCCCAACGTTAGTATTATGAACAGTATCAAGGACCTCTTAATGAAAACATAACAACTGTTATTTTAGATACCTTACCAGCCAAGATCTTGATCTAAAATAATACCTGATACTTTAAAAAAAATCTTAATTAAAATTGCTATGCTAGTCTGATAAGTAAGAAAAAGACATGTAACTACATTTGGTTGACATGAAAGAGGTAACGAACTGGCACTCAGTCAATAGGATAAAGGCTGCAAAAGTGAGCCATGACTAAGTTAACATTCACCCTTCAAAATGGAGGGCTAATTTTGCCAAACTGCAGCTTTCACCGACAGATCACCCTCACAGTTGCCAGAACATGACAGTGCTTTCATGTTCCTGTATTTTTAATACATGTAATTTTCAAATTATGGATCTCGCTAATCCACTAATACTGCCTCAGAAAAAACAGATAGGTGCAATAGCTAATGCAACAGTGATTGCTCACATGCAAAGCAAAGGGATTTTTAAAATCCAGAGGATTTAATATCCAATAGGAAAAGCAGTAAGAGGAGTAGCAAAATGGGATTTAACTGCACAGCAAAATTTCAGGGTGGGGAAAGTTCATCATTTTTCTGGCATCTGCAAGGGAACAGCTCTCTGTATCAGCCCTCTTGTCTCTGTGACCAGGAAGGAAGTACTCCTCAGGGATGCTGGCCAGATGCAGAAAAACAAGGAAGTAAAGAGAGGAGAAGGCAGCTGCTCACCATTCAGCAGCTGAGGAGAGAAACCCATGAGCTAAAAATGAGCTACTGGGAAATGGCAGTCAAGCGTCCAGCCAGGACACTCTTGCCTCTCTGCCAACACATTTATATCCATGGTGCAAGGAATGAAATGGTGTCACAGGAAGAACCTAGAAAGATGAGTCTTCATGAAAATAGATCACTAGATGCTCAGTGTGTTTTACAGGTATGAATTGTGTCAGGAGAGTAGTTTTACTCAAGGCTGTAAGTACAGAGCATGCCAGCAGTGTCTGTGTGTGATTGGAGCAACCCACATTCCCCTTGGCTGCTCAGTAAATATGCATCTGTCTATACTACCCTGATATCAAAAATCATTTTTGGAATATAGCTGCATACCTGCTAAGACATTTTTGATGTTTATGTTGGGATGATACTATTTGTATAATATAGGCCAAAGTCACCTTTTCAGAAAAAAACTTACCTATAACGTAGTATCTGTTACCAGGCATTAAACCTGGTTTTTTCATAAGTCTGCACAGAAACTTTCTTGATAACTACATGGATTCCAGATTGCTTTTATAAATTGTTGGTGTTACTTGGGTATCTAACAGTCTTTCAAAACATTTACAATACAACAAGTCTGCTGGATGCACACCTGTGGGAATACACTGCACAGATTAAGAGCACAGGTAAGCACACAATATGCTGGGGCTAACAGGATGGCTCCCAGTAACCTAGCAATGTACTGGGAGTACCATAAATGTAATTCAAGTATGTCTGTTTGTGATGCAATCATAGCTCTGCCTGCAATGTAGACATGCCTTTGTAGTGACTTCTTCCTACTCTTAACACTAAAAAGGCTGGAGTGGCGTCTATAAGTCTGTCTGTGGGAAGGAGAGAAAGAGAGATACTCATTAAGTGTTATTATGTTATGAATGGACTTGGTCAGACAAAGCAATAAGATAGCTGAAGCTTAGGGGAAAGCTCCTCTGTGATGCACTGGGGTCTACATTATTTGCATTTCATCAGAGTCTGAACCAATCAAAAATGTTCTGGTAGTGCCCTTTGAAAACAGAAAGGCAGAATAGGTGAATATGAGGATACACAGGCACAGGAAACATGGACATCACGTAGGAAGGAGAAGTGCTGCTCTTCCAGCAAGGAAATGTTTCTATCAAATTATTTGTGACTAGAGAACCAGAGAAGAAATCAGGTATTTGGACATCTAAAATAAAGACAGAAAAGGAGAAATGTGGAAGATGAAGGATGTCCCCCACCTTCTCAAAAACACAAGAAAGCCAAGATGGATAGGGAAACGTATAATTTTGTTTGGGCCAGTGTATTTCCCATGCAAACTAAAATAAATGAATGCTTAAAAATTCCCTGTGTCTATATGGGTTCAAATGTTCTGTGGATTAAAAGAGTGAATGGCAAATGTAACATACTGAAAAGGCTGGAATTGTGGGATGAGAAGCAGTAGAGAGCCAAGATGCGTGGGCCTATAAGAACTGCTGGGCTGAGGTTAACCTCTGATATACTTTTCAGGATGAGTAAGAGACAGGGGAAACTGTCTGATAAACAGCTAAAAGAAAATATTTGCTGCTTAGAAAACAGGGTGCTGAAGATCATCACACTGATACTACTGGAGGTCTTTGGGATGCAACATATGCTATTATGTCAGAGTCCAGTCATGGGAACTTGATGAAAACACCATAAAATCTGAATAATAGTACTATTAACACCTACTCATAATGTAACAAAAATTAAAACAAAGCACTATTTACAACAAACTGAAAAAAACCCCAAACACCCAACCCAATACAACAATATTGACAACAAATTTTGGAATAAGAAACTAAAATTAGAAAAGACAGTAAACAGCTATTTACCTTTAATTTGTATTTGTTGGCTTTTTTGACACATGCACTGTAGGAGGAAATAAGAAAGATACTAAAATGCACTGTCTAAGCTCAGAACTCAAGACATATTAAAAAGACAAAGGACACTGGCAGTGTATTAGATTACCATATTCGGGTTCACCTTTTGTGCCTCCCATTTATGTCCCCATTGTGTGATGTGTGAGAGACTGAGGTTATCGGGAGACAAAAATCTTCACTGCTGTCATCCTCCCGATCAGATCTTCCACCCTTCAAGGTATCAGCCTACAAGTACTGCTGAAACACATTGCACCAGCACAGACAAAAATAAAGACTTTGTAACATCTTGGCAGAAGTCTGGGAAAATTAGATGGCCATCTAGCACATCAACGAGGAAGGAGGAAGATAAAAGAGAAAGCAAGCAGGTAAGAAGGACAGTGGAGGGACATGAGTCTTTAGCCCCAGGTGGGTATGAGGGACAAGGTCTCTTATATTGCCAGTATTCTCTGTCTGCGCAGCCTTTAGAGAAGACAACTCTGCCTTCAGTCAGCTGAAGTGCACAGAGGGACCCTGTTCACTCCAATGCTATTGAGGATGATGTGTGCAATGCTTTATGGCAGACAAAGGGGAATAGGTACATATCAAGTATTCAGGTCAGTTGTCAGCAAGACTGTAGTGTCATGGTGCAACAGGTGATTTTACTACATGAAGAAGAGAAATAGTTTTAGCTCTTCTGCTTTGACAGTGGAGCAAGGCCTTCTAAAATAGCAATAGTTTAATGAACTTTGTACAAACATGCCATTTGTCAAAATTCTGTTTGCTTCATGGAGGTGATTGATGAATGTGTTATTTTGTTCTAAATATAACAACTTTATGGAACATTCCTTATTGATGACTTTGAACTTCACTCCTTGCAGGTTCAACTGAAGCTGCAGAAGTGTAGAGAGCGTGTTCTTAGGTTGTCATTGGCATCTGCTTCTAGATAAACCTCTGCTTCTACACAAACATTTGCTTTTTGCAAAATGGGCAATAAGGCCATTAATGTGTTTAGAGCAGTTTGTAAAATCAATTGTCTGAATGCCAACTGTTATTTCAGTTAATTCTTGTTTGCATGCAGGAAATCTTAAGCTGTGTCTGAACTATTTGTTTGTACATTTTGAAGGATAAGAAAAGTCACTCAAATAAATGTTGCTGCATCACAGATCTTTTATCAGTATCCCAAAATAGTAATACACTGTTTGAGAGAAAAGCATCTCCCCTGCTGCTGTATCCACAGTTTGGCTAGGAACTGCTGACAACGGCAACATCGGTGAAACTAGAGGACCTTCTGTTACATATACTTTGTGTGGAGAGAATGAGTGAGAGAACAAAAAAACATTTCTAACCTCTTCTGGCATCTCTTTTTTTCTTCACTCTATAATGATCTACAGCATGGTAAATGGTAGCAGAGAAGCAGCAGCACTGGATCTTGGTTATTCTCAAAGGGAGAAACAGGGCATCCATAAATTGGAATGAATATACTGATTTTACAGGGTCTGGTTCTTGCTTGTTTAACATATTGCCATGTGAATAATTTATTATCTGTCATTTCCTCACAAACTTTCACAGGCTTAAAACCTTTGAATGGGCTGAAGCATTATGTGCATCATTGCTATCAAGCTCACAGTTCACAAGCCTTCCTGCATCTGTTTTTCAACATAACTGCAAGGATCCAAGCACTTAGGTCTTATTATGTTTTACAATATAATTAGAATAATGCAGTGTCTTTAATGTCAACACAAAATAAATGAGATGGATGCTGTTTGTAATACCATTACTGGCAATCTCAAGGCTTCTTGGTATGAAAATCATTATTATTTTTTTTAAAAATCTCATTTAAAAAACAGACAGAAAGTCTATACTCCTCAAAAGGTCAGCTTCTCTAGTTGACATTAATGGTATGTACTATGACAATCTGTATTATTGTGCTATTTGTAATGGATTAAATGATCAGTTTCTGTTATACCAGGAATCTTATGCCTTATTTGCTAGAAATAGCACTAAATATTACCCACATTTGCCATGACTTTGAGTCTTTGAGTAAGGCCAATTCTGTTTGTTTCTAATGAACAAATGAAACCAAAACAGAATAACAGGAAATGGTGTTTCAGTTAAAACAATTTTCATTCAGGCCTGAAAATCTCTTCTGATATTGAATGAAGTGCCTCTCACCATGTCCTTTCTTTCTGCTATCCTGAACTCTATAGTTTTCACATTCTTGCTAGTAGAGCATACGGTTAAATCTGGCTCCTGGGCACTTTAAAGAGTCAGTTCTCTGGGAAAATGTTTCCTAAAACCAAGGAGGTAGGCAAAAAACAACTCCTCTCAAAATTGTACCTCTAAATCCAAATGGATCACAAAGAGAAAATCTGCTTTCACCACAAGTGTTATAGGAAAAAATAGTCAATACTAAATTTGCAGCCTAAACATAATAATGTTCCAAACATAGAACTGGATAGTAATGTGAGAGAAACTAAATGATCCCAACAACAGAGTGAATGGCCAGGTATCATCTGCCCATTGTATATCCCTCCAACATTATGTTACACCTGGGCTATTAAAAAATGACCACACCAGCACAAGAGATTTAACAGCAACTACTCTGGCTGTGTTCCCACATTTCTTTATAGTCTCTCTGGATCATATTTTTCTTCCTAGAATGGAAATGATGGAGAAGAAAATGTTGCAGCGACTTAGTTCGCATAGAGTCTGGACTTACTCCCGTACAACACAGCTAAAGGGATCAGAAAACCTTTCTGCCCATTGTTGGCCAACAGAAGTTGTTAGTGATTTGCTCAAAGTAAGCTCTGTGCTCTTATTTGGCTGTGTCTAGACAGCCAAATACTGTGCTGCTATCCAAGGAATGTGCAGCTAATGTCAGTAATGTATTTCCAGGAAAGCTTTGGTTCTTGAGCGTAGGCTTAACACAATCACTACAAAGTGTAGAAGAATAGAGGCAGGGGATCTTCCCTGAGCAGGATATTTACTATGGAGCCTACTTAATTTCCTCTAGGAAAATAAAAAATTATTGAAGTTACTTCAAATCTCATTAATTAAAAAGACAGCTAATATTCAGTTTGAAAACCATAGGAGGGATTTCGTTGAGATGAATTTTAGGTGTACAAACACATATGAAACTTCTGTACACTCCAAGAATTACAAGCAGAAGAAACAGAGCTACCTCCTGTTCTCTACTAGCAAGTGGAACTGTCTTCGGATAAACATTTATGAGCTGTCTTGAGTAACTGTATTAGCAGTCAACGAGTGTTTAGAATAAGCAAAAATGGCAACCCCAGAGGTCAATATAAAAAAAAAGCATTGACATATTTTGGAAAGACAAAGAATATCTAGACAAAAGTTCAGTTGCTGTGAATCCCAGTGGAGTTATAGTCACTTACAGAAATGACCCATCATTTAGTGACACATCTTTGATGGCATCTGAGGGAAAAAAAAGTCAATTATTACTATTGCAAACCACAAACAATCATATGGAAAACAAGGCAACTTTCTCACAAAGATCTGAATATATATAAATAATTTGAGCCAGTTAATTAACATTGCTCCTATTTATCAGTTGTTGAAACAAAAACACAGAAAAGATAACTGAGTTGCCCACAGTCACACAAGGAGGGTTAAATGTGGCAGTTCTTTTCTAGGTGAACGGTCAAGGCAACAGACCAGAAAGTGAGGAACTTGATGTTAAATAAAATACTAACGCTGTAGTAGTTTTGCTTCTATCTCAGTAATGCATTTGACATATTGTATCTCCTATACATCAAGTGCAGGAAGACAATATGCACAGTCTCTAACTCTACCTCATAAACTTCCCTGAACAGACATTGGAGTTACAATAACATCTTTGTTGGCAAACATTTCCAGGCACTGTAAATCTGTCTGAGTCTACAGGAGAGATGGCTGATTTGCAAATCTCTAAGTCACTGTTGTTAAAAGACAGAGCCCTTGTTCATCCATCTTGGGCCTTATTTTATAGCACACCATATAAATGAGAACTTAAAATAGGTCTTTATGTTTCAAAAAGCACGATCACTGGACAGGATAACACAAAAGTTTCAGCCTCGGGAACCTGAATCAGCTGAGAAAAGAGCAACTGAAGGGCACATCTATGTTTTACTTCCCCTATCCAGAGGTGACCTTTGTAGTCCATACCTATGGCAGTGTGCTTTTACTCATTTAAGAAAGTGAATCTGCTCACAGTCCGAGTCAAGGAGTTACAATCCTTATCGCTTAACAGCGGGGAAGCAGTGCAGTATTGTACGGGAATTTTCACAAGGAATGCAATAACATGAGCTGGAATGATCTAGCTTCTTATAACATGAGACCACAGAGAGAAAAATAGCTATTCTTCTTTGACTATAAGCATGCAGGAGGACATGTGGTTACCCTTTGTTATCCATGCTGTAAGTGTGCATTTATTAGTAATAGCAAAAATACTTTTTTGCACAAGGTTTTGGCAGCATTTTTGACACTAAGGCTAGATTAGTGGATTTCCACTTCATGAAGAGGTTTAAAGTTTTGAAAGATTTTGCCAAATGCAAACAAATACAGTATGTCTTAACTGGTGACCTGGAAATGAAAAGAAAAATACCAGAGAGTTAGGGCTATAAGCTAAAATAAAGTCTTTTGATTCCCCGCTCTCCAGTAATATTCTGGACCTGAAAAACTTTCCAAGTGAGTAATTCATCACAATCTAGATATTTCCGTAAAGTTTGAGGGGTTGCACAAAATGCCATTTTTCAGGGGAAAATAGTTTGATTTTTTAAAATATTTTTTTTTCTGCAGCAGCTCTATTGTAGAGCCATATTTAGAAATGCTTGATCGTAAGGTGTTTGGATTTGGCAGGGAATGACTATGATGCACTTTTCCCAGGGCCTGCGGAAAAGAAGCAGGGTACAAAGCAGCTTTCACAAGTTGCTTTGAAAGGTATTGTATAATTATAGAGGCTGGCAATGAAAGACAGAGCAGCCTCCAGGGATATCCCTTTCCCATTCTGCTGCTTACAGGGATTCTTGACTTTGGAGTCAAGTTCTGTCGTGTCCTGAGTAAGAAGCATAGTCAGCAGTGGTTGAAATAGCTTGCATCACCTTTCTCCAGCTTCAGCTAAACTATTAAACAGAGGCAGTTCTAAGCCTTTTTTTTCTCGACGGACCTATGACTCATGAATGTCACAGAAAGGAGAAACCAATAAAAAGCTATTTCTCCACTTCAGCTTTTGAGCTTCCCTTTTAGGGATCACGTAGTTAGAGTGTTCACAGCTTTTGTTAATAGCCCTATTATAATATATTATTATTAACAGCAGCAGCAGCAGCTTGTATTTAGGGCACCTCACATCCATTCTAAGAACAGACTTAAGTATACAGCCTATTGGTCTGATGATGCTTAAAAGCTTTGTGCTTTTAAAAGCTTCATGCTAGGGCCACCTGCAGAGCTTCCTGAGAAATATGCACTGTTACAAAGATTGTGTTCAAAACCAATATTTGCTTCTCACAGCCAGGGCCTGTTCTGCTGAATGCAAGAAACTGCTTGTACCAGCAACTTGCCCCCTTTGTGCTGCGTATTCCTGTAGTATTTCTGATTGTAGAGTAGGGAAGAAACTGCTATGGAGCTTTCACAAACTGTGGTTTTGCCTGTCAGCAGCACCCTCCTCCCTGAAGTTTACATCAAATCCAGTGCCATGTCTGTGGTTTAAATCCATCTCTGTACCGAATGTGCAAAAAATGAATTACTGAAATATTTAATCACCACCACTTCCTTCTCCCATATGCTAGCTATTTCAGACAGATATTATGTATTACATTCTCTTAAAAACAATAATAAAGAGGCATATCTATGGCAGGGAAGTAGCATGAGGAATGAAAAAAGAGATGGGCTAGGACACAGCAAAGCTAAGGAGAATGCACTGCACTTGAAATTGACTTTTCTATTTGTTATTTTTATTACCTTTTCCAAATTAGACCTTCAAGTGTTCAGCTGAAATGTATCTTGACACGTCGCCGTCAATTTTGTGTAGGTTATTAGTTCTGATCTCTGTAAGGGGCATTCCCATTAGTGGTATAATAGAGAGCACTAGCTGGGAATATACAGTGTTCCCAAACCCACTTTTCCTGGTTCTTTCTGGAGTGCACAGTGCTGCAAAAGACTCTCTAGAATTTAACAGTGTTGCACATGGAAATAAATACTGCTGAATAGAAGTGAAGTTTATGTCACATTTATTCATTTCAGCACCTGTTTACTTTCCAAATGGGGACAAAACATCAAAGCACAATGAAGAAGATAAACTATTAAGCATTTTGATTCAGAAATACTAAGCTAACTCGTTTCATCATTTTTCAAATTAGAAGAAGAATTTTGATATTCTGCTAAATATTTGAATTTACCTAAGTGATTATTTTGTTTCAGTTTTTCAATTTTTTTTTTCTGGAAAATTTAACTATTGCCATGAAAATTCAGATCTCTGGAAGCTTACTTTCCTATTCTGAAAAGAATCTGAGCAGTTCAAGAAAAAAAATCATACAATAATATAATATTCTGTTAAATTCTTCTTTACATTGTGCTATATGTTTTTCATGTACCGTGTGTATCCTTCATCTGTCTGTGAAGAATTCTTATTAATATTTGTGTAATTAACTTCCTCCCCTTACCCCCCACTGATATTAGAAGTTCATTATTACTTTTAATCAATCTGTTATAATTCTTTATAGTTGTAGCACAAGATCCTACTCATGATCAAGTCATGAAAAATTGGAACAGGACTTTCCAATGTCATTGTTCTTGTCTGTTACAGAAGGAATGGGAAAAGTAGAAGTTACTCAGCATTTTCTCCTTCTGGTAAGCAATGTAAAATAGAAACGGTGATGTTCCATGTTTTCCTCTAGCTCTTAGGTAAAGGTACAGTTTCCTCTTTAAATATCAATTCATACAATTTTATTAAAACTACCTGAATGCTAATAGGATTCTTTTTCTTGTAAGAACTTATGTGAAAAAGCAGTCTCAATAGTTAAAAATTTTTAAAAAAATCTGAATGTGATTTATCTTCTCAATGTCTGCCCTTTTATCTTAACATCAGTCTCCTTTAGACTAGTGCAAGTAAGGAAAAACATCCCAGTATTCTATAAAAGATTCCTGAGACTGGGCATAGATACTTTACATCACTTTTACCTCTTCTGCAACACCTCAATAAATTCTTTAAATAAGTGTGGGAGGAGCTGGAAATGCTGCAGAAAATGTCCCCCTGCCCTGACTTGGATATATAGCTTAATAACCAAATATAATTGGTATATTAATTATATGTAAATTGTTGAAAAAAATGTTGTAGTTTTTTTTTAATTCTGCAAGTATTCTAGTACTTCTTGAACAAATGAATTAAATGTGGGCCAAACAATGCTATATTCTTCTAAGACACCGCCCAGATTTCATACCTGCATCTTGTCACGTTTGTACATTAGTCAACATGTCTGCTGTAAATTATCCCACTACTGTAGTGTTGAAATAAATAGTTCAGCATAAATTAAAAAATTCTTGATGTTTGTCTTTTATCACTATAGAAGATGTGTCTCTAAACATGCAGTGAAAGAAAGGCACTTAAATTCAAACAACCATTCAGAACAAAAACTGATTGTTAAAAAGATAGGATTTTTTTTTCCTTCACTGGTTCTGTGCTTTATAAATGTCTTGTGCAGTTTAAATGGTGTAATAAATACAGTCCAATGCGAGTAAGAGTGAATAAGATGCCATTTCAATTAGTTGAGTTGATTTTGGTATACCTGAAATAATTGCCAGTGTTTCTCTGGAATCAGCTGCTTAAGGTTTAAAGCATGGTGACACTTGTTACCATGTGAAATGGTGTGAAAAAAAAGAGTCTTTCAAGAGTATTTTAACACTTTTGAAAATGGTTGCAAGCAATAATGATAGATTTTACATGGGAGAATGGTAAAGTTATAAGAAAAGCCACTGGATTAGTCTAGATAAAAAACAGTACTGATATGGTTGGAGGATTAAAATAAGGATAGGATAACTAGAAGTGACATAAAATACCAGACATCTAAATTTAGGAAAGTTTTGAATGTTCCACACTTTATTTTCATTGGCGTATATGTGGTATTTCATAGAGTTATTTGAATGGAGCTAAGGGCCTATAGAAAGGGCAGTGAGTCTTCACACAGTACTATTCTGGAAAGCATTTTAATTTTTTTCCCTCTAAAAGCTGCTAACAGAATGAGAACAAAGATTCCTGTAACTCCATCTCACTTGGTCATGGCTTCCATGACAGCCTAGGTTGTGAGAGTGGCATGTGAGATTACAACTAGCTATTTAACTCAAAAGGAAAATGTTCCTCACACAATTTGGCCCTTTTCTGTTTCATGAACAGAACCCTTAATGTCAAGTGGATCTGTCCTGCAGAATTGTCTGATGATGACTTCTCTTTTGGCAGCCTGTTCCTTAAAAGTTAACTGTGGATAGTTAACACTGGAGCTTTATGGCACTTTGACTGAACATAGGAGGCAGAGCCTATCTCTCTTCTTTGATGAACCGGGTGATCAAGCCCAGCCAACATGGGTTTACAAAAGGCAGGTCCTGCCAAACCAACCTGATCGCCTTCTATGACACAGTGACACGTCTACTGGATGAGGGAAAGGCTGTGGACGTGGTCTTCCTGGACTTCAGCAAAGCCTTTGACACAGTTTCTCACAGCATTCTGCTACAGAAACTGTCAGCCTCCGGCCTGGACAGACACACACTCTCCTGGGTGGAGAACTGGTTGGCTG
>WAAB01018278.1:31444-77077 GCA_013389865.1 Piaya cayana | reverse complement strand
GAAGTTTTTTACGGAAAGGGTCATTAGGCACTGGAATATGCTGCCCAGGGAGGTGGTTGATTCGCCTTCCCTGGAGGTGTTTAAGTTACGGGTGGACGGGGTCCTGAGGGACATGGTTTAGTGTTTTGTGGGAGTGGTTGGACTCGATGATCCAGTGGGTCTCTTCCAACCCGGTGATTCTGTGATTCTGTGATTCTGTGATTCTGTGAACCATATCCTGACTCCCAAAACATGCAGCAGGCTTTCCCTCAGAAGAAGTACACTGGAAGCAGGCTGGTAAAGGAAGAATATATGAAGATATAGTCTGCTGTGCCATTCTTTATCTGAGGTACTATACCACATGCTGAGGCTGGCATGACATTAACCTTGTGAAGGTTAGTCATCTGCTATGAACAAATCACGTAAGCTCCCTCTGGAAACAGCAGAGGAAGATGGGCATGTCTGGAGGACACTGATAGGATCCCTAAGACAGATATCTGACTTACTTATTGGAGAGGCCTCTTTCTTATTATTATCCATAATATAACCCTCAAGGATTAGCCTGTGTTTCAGATGGCTACACCTAGATGAGAGGAACATTATGAAACTGTGTTCAGTTCTGGGCCCCTTGCTACAAGAAGGATGTAGAGACTCTGGAGCATGTCCAGAGAAGAACAACAAAGCTGGTGAAGGGGCTGGAAAACAGGTCTTACAAGAAGCGGCTGAGGGAACTGGGGTTGTTTAGCCTGGAGAAGAGGAGGCTGAGGAGAGACCTTATTGCTCTCTACAACTACCCGAAAGGAGGTTGTGGAAAGGAGGGTGCTGACATCGTCTCCCATGTGACAGGGGACAGGACAAGAGGGAATGGCCTCAAGCTCTGCCAGGGGAGTTTCAGACTGGATATTAGGAAAAATTTTTTCACAGAAAGGTTCAAAGGACACTGGAACAGGCTGCCCAGGGAGGTGGTTGAGTCACCATCCCTGGAGGTATTTAAAAGATGGGTGGACAAGATGCTAAGGGATGTGGTTTAGTGGCAGATAGATATGGTTGGACTCTATGGTCCTGGAGGTCTTTCCCAACCTGGTGATTCTATGATTCTATGATTACCTTCCATGAAAAAACCTACTATATAAGCGAGCCTCCTGATGCTGTGAATCTCATAGGTGAGAAATGTTTCCCTCTGCTATATTCTATTTAAAGTTTTTTGTTCCTGAAGTCCCTTTGCAAAGGTAGTTCAGGAAGAGATGGGAGGCAAATAAACAAATCTACCTGAGTAGCAGCATTGGAAGGAAGAATATTATTCAAATTTGTTCCCTGGCACAGTGTTCTTCCTTGTTCCTTATAAAAATCTCTGTCCAGCCCTAGTTTTTGATTCTAGAAAAATTTATTTCTGAAGAATAAGGATAGTTGTAAATTACCTGGCATAATCTTCTTTCTCAGTGACCAAGTATTTTCAAGATCCTAGTGCCAGAAATGTCTTCACCAAAGAGGAAACTGGAGACAGGAAATGAAGATCAGACTACTGCAATAGAGATTTCTTGCTTAAAAGACATAAACTTGACTCTCAGTATCTTCATGTTATAAAAGGGAACACATTTGTTTGCAAATGTATCAGTATTTGATAGCAAATTTCTCCCTGAGGTGAAACTGGAAGGGAAAACATAGCCTTGGAAGCATCTTCTGATAACTGTTCTCTGGGAAGATGGTTACAATTGCATACTGAAGGATCACCAGAGAAATAAATGGAATGTAGGAAAATAAGACATGAAAGAATTTGGGTGAATTTGTCATGTTTACAAACAAAAGGAGTCATCACTTCCAAGGCTTTTTTACCTCTAATTTAGGCACCTGAGTAGTTATAGCAAAGAGATAGAATAATATGTAATTTAAAAAGTAAATTTATACAATTACGTGGTGGTTATAAATGAATCCAAGATTGTTTTCTGTCTTGTGCAAATCTTGCTATTGACGTCAATATTCATTTTATAAAAGGAACAAAAACGTTTCTCCATACAGTTCTGTATCATACGCCGTATCTTCATGTGCACATCCATATGTGTGTGGCTGTGTATTTACTGATGCTGGTGGGTGGTCTGACAACCTATGAAAAATATTGACATTAACTGTATGGTCCACAGTATATTTTAAAAAAGAGAGATTTTTGGATTATGAAAACTTACATTTTCCCTAGGTACCTGATCCTGCAATTTGAAAATCTATTTGGTTTGACCCTTTGACAATGAGAACAGGGTGTACAGGTTTAAGAGTCAGATAAAATCTTGAAAACTTAAAAGAAAATACTTTTTGCATTTCATGACCACTGAATAAATGAACTTTCCTACTCAGGAAGGAATGAGGATTTTTCAGGGAGGTAGAGATTAAGGATATTTCATTTTCTACTTTCTAATATTCTCTAAATGAAAGGGTCTCTCCTACTACAAAGTATGAATCTATATAAAATTAAATGCTTAAACCTGTTTATTTATGTACAAATATGGATCCATTAAAAGGAATGTTTATATAGAAGAACATCCATGAAAGTAACTTGCTCCTGCACTGGTGCTAGACAAAGATGGGCAATAAGTCATAGTAAATATCTAATCAATAATCATAGAATCATAGAATGGTTTGTCTTGGAAGAGACCTTAAAGATCATCCAATTCCAACCCCTCTGCCATGGATAGTGACACCTTCCACCAGATCAGGCTACCCAAGGCCCCATCCAACCTGGTCTTGAATACCTTCAGTGATGGGGCAGCCACAGCTTCCCTGGGCAACCTGTGCCAGTGCCTCACCACTATCACTGTGAATAAGTTCTTCCTTGTGTCTAGTCTAAACATGTCCCTCTCCAGTTTATACCCATTGCCCCTAGTCCTATCACTACAAGCCTTTGTAAACAGTCCCTCCCTGGCTTTCATGAAGGCCACCTTCAGGTATTGGAATGTTACTCTAAGGTCTCTGCGAAGCCTTCTCTTCTCCAGGCTGGGCAAGCCCAACTCTTGATAGCCTATCCTCATATGGGAGGTGCTTCAACCCTTTGATCATCCTTGTAGCCCTCTTCTGGATCCATTCCAACAGTTCCATATCCTTCTTATTATGAGGATCCCAGAACTGGACACAGTACTCCAGGTGGGGTCTCACAAGAGAGTAATAGAGGAGCAGAATCACCTTCCTTGCCCTGCTGGATATACTTCTTTTGATTCAGCTCAGGATGTTGTTGGCTTTCTAGGCTGCAAGCATGCATTGACAGCTCATGTTGAGCTTCTCAGCAATCTATAAGATTGTTTGGTTTTAAATACAAATTTCTGTTCATTTTCTTCACTACAATTTTTTCAGTCTTTAGGAGATTGTATGAGTTGTGTGGCCAGTGGATACATATTTGCTTCCAGATTCTTGAAACTAAGGATTGGAAATAGCAGCACTTTTGCAAGTATTCAAGTCCCCAGCTTTCTGGTTCCCTGTGGTGCACTAAGCTTTGCAGCTGATGGAGCCTCAGTAGTTCCCTCTCTCCCTTCTGGTTTGCTAAGGCCTTAAGCAGCTGCTCCAAAATGTTATATATCCTTTCTAAAATATTCAGTTTTAATCACAAGGAAAATTGTATTTACATTGCCTTCTAGCTTGCAAATAATAGGACAAAATTTCTGCCATTGAGTCATCTGGTGGATAGACTGCAGCAATGTTCCTCAGGGCACTCCTTGGTTGCACCAACCCATAGGGAAATAAAATAATTTGTATCAAATCCTCCCTACAACCCTTTGCTGGTCAGCCCTTGACCACCTACCCCTGATTTCTGTGGGATGGAAGCGTTTCTGACATCTATTGTGAACTGGCTCACTCCCAAAATATGGAGAACCTCAGTGAGTCTGAGTGAAATTCTGGCCCTGTTGCATCATTGTTCAGCATGTGTGAACAACAAAAAAAAATGAACAATGTAGCATTGGAAATTATCTAGACAAATTTGATAGAATATTATTAATTTGTCTGGATGTTTTCTAACTCCTTCTGTTTTCCTTTTAGGCTCACTTTGGGGCTTATAACAACAACTGAGAGCAGTGTCTAACCTGCCTGCACAGGATTAGGAGGACAAAGACGAAATGTTCAAAAGTACGATAGGACGAGCAGAACAAAGGACAGAGCTTTTGGAGATAATACTGCCCTGCAGCTATTAGACTTGATTTTCTGTGTTACAACACATAGTACTGTGAATCAGAGCACTCTTCAGCAACTTCTCAATTTTTTTTTTCTGTTATTCCGTTTTGAATATTGCTTCTTAAAATCAGGACAGCAAAACAGTGTCTGTTCCCCACATGGTTCCTACATCAATTCTATAGCTATAATGGCAGGCAAGATTTATAAGCACAAAGCCTTTGTACTAACATGAGATTATTTACACACTGTACTGCCAAATGGAAAACACAACAATTATGTCAAGGTTTACCCTTTACCAAACAAGGCTTGAGGTAAGTGGGCAGACTAAGCAATCAAGCTAGTTACAAAGCTGGCAGCAGATTTTCCAGTTTTTTAGGATCCTATGGCAGCTTCTATGACTGAATACCATGCAGAATGCTTAGTCATGCATTTCCCATGAGTTTAATTGCAGTTTTGTAGCTAAATACTCTAAGTAGCTCTGAATAGCTCTGCTGCCTTCACCAAAAGTCATAGATTAAGATCATTGTGCTCTTGACTTCAGAAGACTGATTTCTATTTTTATGTGAAATAAATGAAACTCGTACTAAAAAGCATATTTGGCAACTCCTTCTTTACTTTGTAATATACTTTTTTTGTATATAAGAGGAAAACTCATCTGTTTCTGGCTGTGGTTATGCGATGTCATTGTCTTATTGTGCAGTTAATTATATTTAAAAATTCTTAGTTAAAACAAAAGACAAAACCATGCAGTACAAAAGAAATAAAAAGAATTTTGCCTTTAAGAGAGGATATAAAAGGAATGGTTTGCCCTTCCTTAAAGGTGATAGTTGTATTGAAAAGAAAACCATTGCATATTTTCAGATACTGTAGCATTTTGAACAGGTAAACATGCTTCCATTCTTTAGGATTTAGAGCAGAGTGCCATGGGACAAAATAATTGTGTGAGAAATTGGCGTCAAACTTCTGAAAGACTAGATAGCTGAAGCAGAAAGAGGGCTATAATTTTAGGGAGTTTAAGGATTGGCTAAGATTCAACTAACGTAAGTATCTAAAGCATATTTATGTAGTATTGAGTCTCTCAAGACATGCTGTCACATGTGGGATTTACTTATTTATATAATTTTGTCCTCAGAAGTATGCATCAGAGTAGAGTATATAGTGTCAGAGATCTGTAATTAAAGTACTTCAAACTCATAGGTGCTTGAAATATAGCTGCAGAGGGAAAACTTTAATGACAGTATTAAACAAGCTGAAGGTCTTTTGCAAAAGGCTGTGAAGTCAACCAGCCACATAAACTGCACATGACCATGTGATCCCATAATCTGAACACTCAACAAGGGCTACTTCTGCTTATGAAAGGACTCAAATGAGTTGTAATGTTCTTCCATCTTTTAAATGTAAGTAAGCTATTATATTTTGTATGTGTATGTGTGTGCAAAGATAAGTGTGTGAGGAGGTAGGGGAGGAATATTACCTTGTCAAGTACTCCTAGTATCCTAGTCTGTTTTGTGCTGAGAAGATACAAAACCGAGGGTCTTCTGTGTTTACATGATTAAGTTTAAATTGTAAAAAAGGTGTAAATCAAAAGAAAGAATAATCAGAAAGCTCTGAAGAACTATAAATTTTTATGTAGTTACATACACATACACACAGAATATGAAGTTTATATGATGCTTATGTATTTATACTGCATGCACACAAATATAGAGATACATGTATTTATATATGAACTGAATTTTTAGCAAATTGAAACACTGACAATAGAAATTGTGAATCACATATTTTTTAATAAGTCTTTGGGCATCATTTCCCCACTATCCAAGTAGCTCTCTTCCTCTTTCTTAAATACCCATTTACATATCCCCTCCCCTTCCCTCCCCTTCCCTCCCCTTCCCTCCCCTTCCCTCCCCTTCCCTCCCCTTCCCTCCCCTTCCCTTCCCTTCCCCTCCCCTTCCCTTCCCCTTCCCCTTCCCCATGCCTCCAATCATAATGAAATATAAACAATTACTTCTCCAAAGAACAATAGCTTTTAAAGTAAATGCAACATTAAACTGTAGTATTTCCAATCCCTAGCACTTGATTTCTATTAGTTTGAATTCTGGACTAAAACAGTTTTAAGATTGGATTGAGGAATGTGTCTGGGATATAATCTCATCAATTATGCTTTCCTTCCAGATTCTGAACATGCTTTCATGAGCCCACTTAAATAGTTACTGTACTCCTAGCATGGGGAGGATAATTGCCATCATGAATCAAGCATTATGTGGGCTCTAGAAATATACCAGAAAGTATGATGATTTCTCAGATTTTCAATATTTGTTGCTGCATGACTGTTGTAGAGTTTGGAAGGATTTACAATTTCCCCTAGAAGTGAAATGAGGCAGAATATATCGCAGCTACTTAAATTAAAGTCTTGGGAGGCCCAGTGCCAACTCACTGAGATGCATCTTAGTTTTCCTCTCTCTTCTTTCCCAAATTTTTTCAATTAAGTTAATTTCTTTCTACTTGTGTTGCTACAGAGGATATTTTTATGCTGATGGTGCACTCTAAGTTCTTTCTAATATCGCATGTACTCATGAAGTTTTAGAACCTCATTTGAGTAAATGGTTTAATCAATGTATGTTGAGGGTAGACAGACCCTGCTGCTTCCTGCTGTCACTTGTCTTTTTAACAGAGATTGCTATTAAAACCTTCTGGTGCTTCCTGTATAATATACTCAGATTTATTTAATTTCTTTAAGTCTCCATTCTACTACAGGTCTTGTGTGTCTTGTTGAAGGCCTCTGTTGCAAGGACTCAACTTCACCTCTTGACCAAGTAGTGTAAAATTATTCTGATTGCTCAGAGTTACTACCATCTGCAAGGAATTGAACACATCCATAGGACAAGGCATTTAAAGCATCCTTTGGACTCCAGGTGCAAATATAGATCTCGAGTTCCCATGCCGTGTTTGTTGCATATCTTGAAATACGCCATAGTGGCTTGAATGGGTTCTGGAGGGCACAATGCCCATGGGAATAGTAGTGGAAAGTAAAACTGGAGAGAAGGCAGAAAAATTGAAATATTATCCATTATTCATATATGAAACAGTCCCCTGACGAACTACACTGGAATTGTACTTTGAGAATTGCTAATTTCAAAAAGAAAATAATCCATGGGCAAACTAGCCTGCATGCAGTATGGATAATCAAAGAGAGGAAATGGATGAATTAACTAGGGAACTAAGGTTTTTGCCCTGCAATTTCATGGGCACTTAATTCTATAAAACTATCTTAAACTGAATTTAAAAAATCATCCTTTTTTCTTGAACACTATCATATAGGATCTTGATCTCCTTCTCAATAGAAGATTTCAGCAGGTATCAAATAGTCTTGCCCTTCCAGCCATCAGCTCTGACCTGCAGCTATTCTGTCTGATTTATTCAACTGGAGCAACCCAGTCTGATATCACCACCTCTTCTTACAGCCACCACTACACAGGTCAATCATCCCTGCAGCACCAGCTATCCTCTGAACAGAAGGAAGTTCTATTAAAAAGGGTGTTATTTTATTATATAAGTAATATGTAGCAAGAGTGAATTTACATTGAAAGGGTGAACTTACTATGGTTAGTTTCTAAATATGTTTCAATAAATATAATTAAATTTTAAAATCTCTATCAATTGACTAATCTACCTCAGTTTCTGCAATTAATTATTTCCCTTTCTCTTTATTTTTTCTCCCTATGCAAATACTGTTTTCTACAGACCACTGGCCTGATAAACAATATGTCCTTAAACCAGACAAAATGCTAGACATCGCAAATTGATGTTGCAACAGGGGTGAAGTGCCGCATATTTTGTACATTTAACAAAAGTTAAATATATAGAAGACTAATGTTAACAGATATTAAGATGTACGAACATCTTAAGACATAGATGGTAAATTCTTACTATGTTTGTTTGGGTTTGAATATATGTATGCATGCTGGCATGTTATTTACTGTGAGAATGTAATAATACTTACTGTAAGTGTCTACATACTTTGAAAAGCTGAGTGATTATTTCTGAAAAATATTAAAGACTTTTTTTGTTGTTGTTTTACAGAACGGACCTTTTATGAATTTATCTAAACACATTTTGGCATGTACTGTTTGGATGGCTCTGCAAAAAAAAAAGATAAAGAGAAGAAAAAAACACTGAAATAATTTGTATTTTTCAGGTCCATATACCTTTTGTTATGATACGGAGAGAGGCAGTTACCTAACAGCCTGAAAGACCAACTGAGATGAAAAAACTGTCCTGATCTTTGTATGTACTGTAATGACCAGTGCTTCATTCTTTCATTTTGACTCTATCCAACAGCAATTGAATTCAGTGGAAAACCACCCACTGACTTCAGTGGCGAGCAGATCAATCTCAAAAAAATATGTAATTGGACAAGTTAGCAACTGATTTTGTGCCACATGTTATAAATCTCTCTTCCACAGCAGAAAGTACATCTCTGTTTCAATAGCACCAGATTGAAGTAAGAAAGAAAGAGGCAAGTTGGCATTCAAATGGGGAGTTCTTATGCTCTTGTCTCTAAATATACAAGTAACTTCATTGGTATTGGGTCTAGTACCCACACCATGGAGTTATGACTGGAGGGGCTGAGCCTGAGACATAAACAACTCATACTACAAAAGCTGCACAAAACCAAACAGGGTAAAAGGCAGAGCTCTGAAATCCTAATAAAATTGCTCATCATGCTTTTGCAGAAAAAAGGCTCTACTGGATGGGTTTATACTGCCTTTATAGGATTGAGTCATACATGCTTGGGATATTATTTTGAAATTGGTGTAGCTTGATTTACCATAGTCTTAAGTGACCATAACCTTAGTAAGATCTTCCACTCGTGACTAAAATGTTAAAGAAACAGAGTCAAATTTCAAATCTCTTTCTGTGTTATAAATTTGATAAGAAATTGGCAGACAGTAAAAGAATAATATAAGTTGATGCTCAAAGTGTTCCCTAAGTGGCCTGGGTATGTCTTGTGACAGAAGCATCTGTCACAAGTTATGAGGTTGGAAATGAATGGAGCAAAAACTAATAAACAAAAATTTACATTTCTAATATTGTCAGTAACACAAGGGATTGGAAGGGCTTTCTTCTGACTGTTGTTAAATGCATATAACTGCTAATTTTGATTAATGGGAAAATGGCCCAGAAAACAACAAAAACTCTGTGCAGTCTTTGCACTTCTAGAGTGTCTCTTTCTCTTGAATACCAGTAGAGCCTGGGAAAGTAACATTAATCAGCAACCCCCAGCTTTAAATTATGCATTTAATTATCTTATTATTTTAGCATTTTCTGGTTCTTCAGGAAGAACAATTGACCAGAAAGGATAGTTTGAAAAGCACGTAATTCTTTTGGGCAAGGTTAGACTTCTGTTCACATTGTGCTGAGCAAGGAATAACCCAGATTTCCCAAGACTGACTTTTATACCAGAATCTGGAGCCTTGATGGATGAGGTTCTTCATGGGTTGAGTCTTTCATGGATGACTATGCTTTATATAAGCAAACTCGCAGTACAGATGACATAGATAAATTGTGTGCACTCATTCTACCTGAGCTTTCTCACTCCTTGACTTTCCAATTTATCTCCCTATTCTTAAATATATTCTTAAATCAAGATATCCTTCTGATAGCAGTAGAATGCTTCTCATTGACCTGAATTCCAAAAGAAATTAGTGAATAAAGTAAACTAGATTAATTCCACTTCTCTGCTAGGCTGTTGCAGAGCAGCAGTACAGGTGTGCCTTGTTTCTGCTGCTGGTGCTCGTACTGCTCCCACCTAATCACCTTCATGACCAGTCTAGATGGTGTTTGTTTGCATGGCAAGAAAAGGTCAAGGCAAGACTTTTTCTTCATCTTCTTTCTCACTGGGGGCATTTTTTTTGTCTCTATAGACACAGTTTCTTCAGGCAGTCTGTACAACAAATGCTCCACCAAGACTCCTTCCCCTTGGGAGGTGCTGTAAAGGGATTTTTTTATGAGGCATCTAGCAGAGTCCTCAGCTAAACTTGCCTTGGGTACAGAAAGAGAGACAATGAAGAAATTATCAGAGTCCATTGGCAAGTAGCAGGGACAATAAGCTTTCAGTAGGATGTAACTTAGCCCAGTAAAACACAAGACATGTAAATACTGTTTATATTTGGAAGGGAACTAAGGAGCTGCTGGATATTAAAAAAAAAAAAAATCCAGATCCTGCACTGCTTAGTGAGTCTGCAGAAATGTCAGAGCCTAAATACTTAAAAAATATGTTTATACACATTTATATTTTAAGTACAGGTGTCATAGTTACCTGTGGGGAAGAGAATTTAATAAAAAACAATGTAGAAGGTAGCAGTGGTTCTACTGTCAGAAAACCAAGGATAGTTTCTAGATATAAATGTCCACTTTCTGTGATGTGATGTGGGGAAAAGTATTGCACTAGAAGAGACAAATCTATGTTCATATTCATGTCATCTACATGCTAGAAAGTGCTGCCTATTTCTCCCTTGAGACCTCATCTGGAGTACTGTGTCCAGTTCTGGAATTCTCAACATAGGAAGGATATGGAGCTGTTGCAACAGGTCCAGAGGAAGGTTACAAAGGTGACTCAGAGAGCTGGAGCACCTGTCATATAAGGACAGGCTGAGAGACTTCAGCTTGTTCAGCCTGAAGAAGGCTCCAAGGAAATGTTATAGCGACCTTCCAGTACCAGAAAGGGGCTACAAGAAAGCTGGGAAGGGACTTTTCATAAAGTCTTGTGGTGATAGGATGAGGGGGGAGGGACATAAACTAGAGAGGGGCAGATTTAAACTAGACATTAGGAAAAATTTATTCATCATGAGAGTGGTGAGACAGGTTGCCCAGGGAAGCTGTGGCTGCCCCATCCCTGGAGGTGTTCAAGGCTGGATTGGATGGGGCCTTGTGCAGCCTGATCTAGTGGGATGTCCCTGCCCATGACAGGGGGCTGGAACAGGATGATCATTAAGGTCCCTTTCAACCCTAATTATTCTATTGTATTTGATTCTATGATTCTATGATTGTGCTTACTTGGTTCTCAGACATCATGGTTGTTCTATCTTGAATTGTCAGAACACTCAATAAAACATGCTACTGCAGAAAATGTAGCAGTTAGAAAGCTCACAAATACAGTCTTAAACAGAAGAAATTGCTTAGGAGGAGTAGAGGAAAAGTTAACCAGGATGTTGGCATTTATTTCTCTACTCCATAAATAAAATTGGCATATAGACAAATAGCAGAGGTGTGCAGACATGACCTTAGTCTAATGACCATTCCTGAAGGGCAGCATCTCTTTAAGGGATAGTGCTTAATTAGCATGGGAGAGAAAAGTTCGCACTGGACATAAGCCTACTTCCTGGCATGGAGCTTGAATTGTCAACAGAGAGGGAAGAGGATAGGCAGAGACCTCTGTACCTTCTACATCTGTAGATGTACAAGTAGTTCTACATCTCTTTTTTGTTTGTTTTTCAAAGGCTCTTCTTTAACATAGAATTTTTTACTGAAAACTGCATAACACAGTGTTCCATTTCAGGGCATTTGTTTTCTCTACATAGTGAACACAATGAGCTGTCTGTGACCTGTGCTAATGGAGCCCCCCTGAAGTTCTTGGATAATTCAAACCCAAATAATTTGATTTTTGTAACTGATGCCAACATTTACCTGTTAAAATGCTTGTAGTGTCAGTGAAGGAGTCAGGCAATTGGTACTGATGTGATTTAGGAAGACCAGCAACTCTGATACAGCGTAGACATATAAGAGCATGATTAAATATAGCAAAGTTTACTTAGAGACCTAATCTCAGGTTCAGCTGGTAAAACTATCATGGTTCATATGAACTTTTAGTTTGGGATTGCAAATGCTCCCTTTTACCTTCACTGAAAAATGCGGCTCAAGCCTGAAAATTGCTGTTTGTGGCAATGGTTAAGGCTTCAAAGGGACCTTAACAGCTCACAAGACAAGATGATCACAGAAATAGATAGACCAGCAGTTAGAACATTTAATACATCTTTTATACTTCAGAGAACAGTGCCTGACATCTGGAATGACAAACATAAGGTAATCTGCCCTTAATTGCACAGCCTGACATATACTATTAAGCATGAGGCTGCAGGTCTCTTCCAAGCATTTTTTTCTGAGAGGTGGCATGTCCTGCAAGTGCTAGTCTGCACCACTTTACTCCTGCAGGTAGCTATGCCTCTCTGAGAGCTTGTGGTAGCAAGTTCCACAGTGCAAACAAAATTTTGGACGGAGGAAGAAACATAGCAATGAAATTTAGAAAGGGAAAGGAAGGTCACAGTGGCTCATAAAACATCCGTGTTTCTACAGAGTGAAACTAGCATGCGTTCAAATAGAAGGAAGGAAGAAAGAAGTGTGAAGGTTATTGAGACTGATAAGTTTATCTTGGCCCTGTGTAAATTCAGTCAGGGTCAGACCCTTTTGTTGACTCAATGACAATCACACAATAGCCGTGGGATGCAGTTGGGCTAGACTTTTCCTGAATTACTTAGGGGACTCTGCCACGGTAAAATTCACAGGGAAATTGACTCATCTTTGCTGTTACAGCAATCTAGCACTGAGGTAATACCATTTAATGAAAAGAAGTTGCATAGCAGCCCCACAGAAATAAATAAATATATATATAATATACATACACATACTCCTGAGTGGTATGGTTTATCAAATACAACCTTATGAGACAGAATATTCAGCTGGTATCTAAAATTCCCTCAAGAAAAAAGGAAGCTTCCCACTCAAGATCATTCTAGCACACTGACTTACCTTGCTGGTGGTAATATCAAAGACTCAATGTCAAAAAAACCCAGTGTGACACTAAATCTACCGCTTGATAGTGTGCTAAGGTTCCAATAGTCAACTAAATAAGGTTTTTAAGAACAAAGTTCATATTTCTGTTGCTACAAAGGTACTAAATATGTACACAAAGAAACGTAAGATGCATTACAATTCTGAACTAAATAAGAAAACAACCTCTAAATTGAAGACTTAGCTTTCTTTCGGCATTTGATTAGGGATTTATTTACTTTTCTCAAATATTTTAACATTTTCAGGTTTTCTTCTATATTTGACAATATTTTTTCCTTGGTAGAGAGAGTATTTGAGTCTTATAGAAACTATTTTTAGTATTAAATTCTACTTTCTATTGAATTGTTTCATATGTTGGAAAGAATTTCTAAAGTATACGTTTTACTTAGTGGTGTGCAATTATAGTCTTTAGTTTAAACTAGTCCTTTTCTTTTAATAATGTGGTGTACATGGTTGTGGCTGATGCTGTTTTGACTGCAAGAACAATGGAAATGTTGTGAGGGATCTATAATCCAAAATATATTCGGAAAGGCTTAATTGGAAGTAAGCTTTAACCAAGAGCATACACATTCCAAACATCACACAATCGTAGTATTATACTACAGGGTGAATCTAGATTTGCATACTGAGGCCAGATTGCGACCTTCATTTACATGTTCTGTGTGACACACAGAATCAATGACGTCCTAGCAATCTGCCACAGGCAAGACTAAAGGAAGCACCAGAGCAGCTCCCCACCAGTACTGGGGAGCAGAATGCTGTGGGAGGTGGTGCAGCCCATTTCTCATGGTGCCAGGTTTCTAGTCACTAAGTGTGGGCACAGGACTGAAGTCATACTTGGGTTACACAGTCTGAAGCTTCCAAAAAAAAGGAATGTGTTCAGATATATTTTTTTTGTCCCTAAGCCAAAGTATGCTTGTATAGCAGTCCTTAGCAGACAAAGGTTATTACCTGTAGTACCAAAAAGCCCAGTGTTTTCTCCATGGTAGGGAGGACTTCACTCTCTGTATTCTGATTTATAATTCTTGTTCATTTTCTCTTGAATGTCGTTAAGTAACTGCTGAGGACAACAGACGTTAGTTGTAGGCCAATGGAAGAAATAAAAGCAACAAAGTCTTAATCTGGTTCCTCTTTAGACAGAGCTGGAGACTGGACATTTTTCTCCCTGAGGAGGCTACATTGCTGGCAAGAGCCAGACAGCATACATACCTTGGCCTCAGCTGTAACCACAAGGAGATAAATGGGGAAGATAAGCTGTGCATCTGCCAGGACCATTCAGGTCTGTGATACTTATTCATCCCAGTTCAGTCTGTGCACTTTAAGCAATATAACATTCTGCCTCAAATCAAAAGGCAGTGCGTTGTCTCCATGTAGGAAATGTGCTATGTGTTGTGATACACAGTGAACTCAATATAATATGGGAACAAAGGGCAAATGTTTTGTTGATATTGTTTCCTTGTCAATTAAGCCTGATGGCCCAGAGTACTCGATGGTCTGACACATCCAGAAGGTGATGACCAATTGTTAACAATTCTGTGAGCGACTTCTCCCGGCAGTTCTCAGAAAAAACAGCACTGTGATGACGGAAAGGGACAGGATGTTACGGGATCCGTCTATGGCTTCTGAGATGTGGGAAGCAGAGCGCGCTGTGTTTTCAGAGGATGCATGGCTGTAAACAGGAAGCTGAGTCCTTGGACTTGGTGTGGGATAGGGAGAGAAACCTGCTGACACAGGTAGTCATAGCCAGCATGGGATCGCTGAGGCACAGGTAGCATACTCAAATTTCCTAAAAATGCACCATTCTTCCTTGTCATTACTAGTCCATGACGCCAGCTTGCTTACTATTGTGTTTCTAAACCACTGGGAAAAAAAATTGAGACATTCTGAAACCAGGGGCATTTTGGAAGCATACTAATGGCCAACGCAAGGTCCACTTAGGAAAGCACCTAAGTTACCAATGAGTTGTTAAACCAGTATTATGCAGCACTGCTGCCAGTATTTCAATGAATTAACTTACTGTTAGTTGACTTAATTGGAGACCAAATCATTTAAGACAATCCACAACAAAAAAAAAAATGTTTGACTAGCTGCAGGAAAATTGCATAGGGAAGGAATATTGTCCCTAGAGTGCTTTAGCAGACCTGCTTTGAAATGACCAGCAGTTAAAAAAACCAAACAAAAATCACTTGGCAAAAGAACCTTGCATTTTGGCTTCATGGGGGGGAACAGCCAGCATACTCACAGAGGGTAAATCCAATCTTCTGAGCCTAGACCCTCCCTCTTCCTCCAGAATAATGTTGCAAAACCTATTCCTCAAATAATTCCAGTTCTGCTGCTGTTAAGATGTGAGTTTAATAGCTTAACAAAGCATCATGGAAACAGATAAGCACTCCAGCACGTCCGCTATTATGCTATGTGTTTTCAGCACTCACTGTTGCCAAATGACCACTGAACATAGAATCATAGAATAACCAGGTTGGAAGAGACCCACCAGATCATCGAGTCCAACCATTCCTATCAAACACTAAACCATACCCCTCAGCACCTTGCCCACCCGTGCCTTAAACACCTCCAGGGAAGGTGAATCAACCACCTCCCTGGGCAGCCTGTTCCAATGCCCAATGACTGTTTCTGTGAAAATTTTTTTCCTAATGTCCAGCCTAAACATCCCCTGGTGGAGCTTGAGGCCTCTTCCCTGTCACTTGGGAGAAGAGACCAGCACCCTCCTCTCCACAAGTTCCTTTTAGGAACAGAACAGTGCCTCTGACAACAATGCTTATGCCACAGCATTCATGAGTGGAGAAAAACATATCAATTTAGGAGTTATCATTTTGATCATTTTTATCACAAAGACAACACATGAGTGCAATCCCCTAAGACTTATTTAGCAGAAACCAGAAGAGTGCTGCAAGGTGAGAACACATTTAAATTCAGTGCATTCAGTATAGTGCCATGCATTTTTACCCTCTAAGGCAAGTCCTTTCAGGAGGCTGAAAGGACCCTTATCCTCCAGCTGGCCATTTATTTCTTATCACATTTGCAGTGACAAAGGCTGACTTAGGGAAGTTGATCCTGAATGCCCACAAGTTAGAGCAAGGGATGTAGAAATTACCTGTTGTTTCACCTGCAGGTTGAGCACTGCTGCCTACCACAGAGCCTCCAGAAAGGACCAGGCAGAAGCTGACACACAGAGCCATTTCTGCCACTCAGGTTTCTGACATTTGTTGCCCTGCAGTAAGGCCTCAACAAAATAATTCAGCAGTCTTATTTCACCTTTGTGTTACAAATAAAAGGAATATCTTATTTGGGAGACCAAATAACAATCCAATTTTGAACTCATTTTGAGTTAGAAATCAACAATGATTTATATACTTCTTACAACTGAGTTTTGAATTGGTAAATAGGAAGGCAGAGAAGAGGAGTGACAGACAACGTAGCATTTGAGAATAAAGATTAATAATGCCCAGCTTGCTCTCATAAAAACTCAGAATCATATTGCCTTTTCAGAAAAGAAGTATTTTGTAAAAGGAAAAGTGGTTTTGAGTAGTCTATTTGGGTATCTGTCTTCTAAAAATTACCAGACCACTTGGCAGACAGGGGTATTCCTTAGATTCTTTCAAAAGTAAAACCCTCAAAAGGTTAACAAGAAACAGGACAGGGGCATGAGTCAAGTCCTGGTATATAAGTAACTCTATCCAGTGAATATTAATCCTGGATCCTTGCTCCAGTCTTAAGCCAATATTCAGTCAAATTCATGCCATCTATTTTAGTATCTTCTCTACATCAGCATTTAGTTGTTTCAGGCCCTACCAGTATCTCATTACCTACAGACAGAAGTAGCTTTTTGCCTACTAAAGAAGCCTATAAATCTCCTCTATCTCTCTTCATGTCTTCAAACACCTGGCTCTACTTACTACCCCTTACTATTGCTCATTCCCTTCTACACTATAAAACTTTATCTCTCACCTGTCTCTGGTAACTACTCCCTAATGGGTACCAGGTGGTTCCACCAACAGTTGAGACTGACTCTTCCTATCACAGACGTTAACTCCTTCCTTGTTTTCCTTTACATTAATATTCTATAGATTTAGGTATGTCATCCCACGATAAGAACTTAAACAGGGTGGAGGAACTGGGAAGGGTCTCTTATGACCCCACAAAAAAACTGTTACCACCCTCTTTCTTTTCACTTCAAGATCTTCTATGCAGGTAATGCAAAGTAGTAGACAGAAGAGTGGATTCAAAGGCAGGAGACCTGTACCCTGTTTTCTCTTCTACCACTGAACTATATTCAACCCTGCCACTGAGCAAGAACAAAATAGGTAATCAAACGTGTTAAGCTGGTGGAGGATTTTACAGGAAAAGCAGAGGAATAAAGGCTGAAGAACTTTTTGCTATTGTACTTCCTAATTGTAGTAGCAGTCTGGGAGCTCATCACTGCTAGGATCTGTGCTGGGTAAGTTCTCCTGGTTTAGGAAATTGGTAGTACAGAGAAGCAAAACAAAGAAAACCCTGAAGAAGAACAGAGGAAAGACAGTACTGGAATTAGTTACTGTCTTGTACCACTTACTTAAGAGAGCTAAATCTTCAACTTAGAAGCCCTGCACCCTGTCCACAGCCAGTACAACTGTTAAGATGCACTGCCAAACACCCAGGATATTGTTGGTGTTTGAAAGTAGAAAGATCTTCAAGCCAACAGAGCTGGAGAAGGAAACAAAATAAAGAATTTAAGTGAAGCTTATTCTTTTAGAGTTAGTCTGATAGCATGGTAGCAAAAGATCTTTGAAAAAAAATACTTTTCTAGCGGAAGAATTATCATTTAACTCTCTAGTTTAAATAAACTTAGAGAGATTTGCACTGTGTCACTGGGCTTCTAACCACAGACATGTGTGGTAGAATTAATCTGAGCAAACATAGATGTCTGCAACTTGACCTAATTATCTAGGGTGTCATTTTTTGGAGAACAGTTCTAGAGCACAATTCAGCTTGCCTGCAGTTAGCATGAAAAAATCGTGAGTCTTCTACAGTCAGGTAAGCTGCATTCTGTCCCATCTGCCAAGTGACATTATTCAGTAGTTTCTTTTTCATATTTGAATTCAATGAATCGTGACTTTTTGCTGTGCCCTCTATAGATCACACCTCATATAGTATCCTGGAGGAGATCAAGGCCATAAAGAATTGGTTTCTGACTTTCAGAAATCTGCCCATTGCTTTCTGTTATTTTTGACACCAGTATGGACATGGAAGATGCTTCACCAAAGGGGATATATGGCATACACTATTCTCTGGGTTTTGCCTCTACATAACAGCTTCTAAGGAAAAAAGGGGATGTTTTGACTAACAAAAACACTTATAAATAAAACAATATTTTCACATAAATAAAATAAACGTCAATAAAATCAGGGATAGGGGAACTGTAAAATAGTCTGAATAGAAGTATCTACATCAACAACAAAGACACCCTAAGTTAAGAGGAACAAGGATTACTTGGATTACAAAAAACACAAAGAATTTGTTTTGCCTTGTTAGTGGGATCCAAATGAAATAGAGATATAATTTCTCATTAAGAAAAATGGTTTTTTTTCATATTTAAGCTATACTTCAATCTATTCATAGGTGCCCAATCTTTTCAGTAAAACCCGATGGACTCAACTTGCAGGTAAATGTATACAGTCACATGCTGCATTCCTCATTCTCAGCTTCGTTCTCCCTGTAAATTGATAGTCAAATTAATTTTTAATTGTGATCTGCAGCTGACGCATCCAGGGCATAAGTGATTTCAGTCACACCTGTACTGACCGTTGCCAGGTTCAATTGATTCACGAGTCCATAGCATCCTTTTCCTGCTATGTTCTGCACTGATTCATGTTTACAATGCTTATGCTAATTTCATCCCTCTGAAACTAAAATGCTTCTCTCACTGTGGTATCTTTACACTTGTTCAATGGCTATGAAGTTGAACTCTTGAATATTAGACATATAAGAGATCTAGAAGACATTCTTATGCAATATTTAAATCAATGCGTATTTCAGTATTTCCAAAATTAATGATAAGAAAGGACACTCCCTAGCAGTAAAACAAATAAACAATAACATGACTTCAAAACTTGGCTAAGCTACAAAAAATGGTAAATCACAAATGAGCTACAGTGAGCATTTACTCAAAGTCAATGAAGTACAAAATGGAGGCACCCGCTTGCTGAGGGTGAATCTTTCTGGGAGCATGCAGAAGGAGTACTTGTAATGAGATTGCCATGGTCCCCAACCGTTGCCTGCCCATCAGCTTAGCAGGCTGTGAGTGGAGGACAACATTGTGTTTTCCTTTCCATATCAGACTTTAATTTCCTGTGGATACAAATGGGGATATAGAGTTACAGTGTTCTTGAACCCTGAGTTTAGAAGTGACTGGTTTGCTGGTTTGTGGGGGAGTTTTTTGGCTTTGTCTTGGTGGCATGGAACCATCCACTAGAATGACTACGTCTTTCTTTCCTGGTGTGAATCTCTCACCACAGCAATTAGAAGAGGCTCACAGGCTGGAACCTGATTACCATAGAAAGTATCAGACTGCTGGCAAGTCACTGGCTAAGATGGACACTTGTCTGGAATGTATTTCTTTTTTAGTCTTAAGGCAACCCTATTGCTATCTTTTTCAAGCAAACTGCAAAACTCTAATGTTGTCCCTTGGCTTTAGGGGTAACAAGGTGGGAGATGTGTGGTGAGGCAAGGGTGATTTTTAACCTTTTTAAAAAAAAATGAAAATTGATGGCATTTGGCAACAACTTGTGGAAATTCAATTATTAGATTTTTTTAAGTAATGTGTTCAAACAATTTGGTACACCTTCTGGAACACTGTTATTTTTATAAAATCAAAGAAGACAGAAATAATACACAGATACCCTTTACATGCTGTTTGCCAGGATAGGAAACATACCTATGCTAAAAAAAATAAAAAAAAAAAAAAATTGAGAGTTTCAGGAGAGTTAAAAAGAGAACTGAAAAGAACAGAAGCAGTATAGTAAAAACATCCAAACTGATACTTGGATGCGAAGAGGAATGTTGTGCAGGTATGGATTTTTAATCTTTGGCAAGATTATTTATTCATATCTTTATGATTTTCTGTATATTTAGATAACGTCTTTAGCTGGAATTTCATTTTATGGACTTGATGGAGACTTTTTGGGTCACTGAGTGCTCAGTGCAGCACCTGCTTTTCTGTTTGATTGTATTACCAGAGACAAACCAAGGATGCCTTTCTTGTCTGGAGGGCACTTCCTACATCTGTTAAATACTGCCACATGCAGTCCTTCAGGTATTCTATGATTCTATGATTCTGTAAAATGGCTGAGAACCCATTTACTGCAGTACAATCATCATTTGCTGCAGCAGCTTCCATATGAGAACAGTCTGAGAGAGTTGGACTTGTTCAGCCTGGAGAAGAGGAGGCTCCAAGGAGATCTTATAGCGACCTTCCAGTACCTGAAAGGGGCCTACAAGAAAGCTGGAGAGGGACTGTTCATAAAGGCTTGTGGTAATAGGACGAAGGGGAAGAGACATAAACTAGAGAGGGGCAGATTTAAACTAGACATTAGGAAAAATTTCTTCATCATGAGAGTGGTGAGACACTAGAACAGGTTGCTCAGGGAAGCTGTGACTGCCCCATCCCTGGAGGTGTTCAAAGCCAGGATGGATGGAGCCTTGTGCAGCCTCATCTAGTGGAAGGTGTCTCTACCCATGGCAGGGGGGTTGTAACTGGATGATCTTTAAGGTCCCTTCCAACCCGATCTTTTCTAGTATTCTGTGATTCATGTGTCTCATGTAGCAATGAAAATGGGGAGATAGAAGGAATCCTAACAGTTTTGCAGAATTGTATGTTTCAAGTCACACGTTACTCTAGAGGTCCCTAAAGAAGAAGTCTTGTGGTTTCTATTAAAGCATGAGGTTAGAAGTAGAGCCAGTCTTCAGAGTTAATTGATTCCATAGAAAGCCTGGGGCCTCCTCACTGATCAGAGACCAAATGGCACAACATGAGAAAAAGTTACTTAATGCATCTTAAATCATGATTCATTCTGAACTGACAATTGCTATTTAACAAAACCATTTGCCTCTGTTTGTGGTTAAAGGAAGCTGGATTTATATGTTCTTGTACAATCATTATTAACGAGTCCCAGACATTTCCTCAAAAAAAGCCAGTGTTTCAAAAAGAGGAAAAATATAAGGAAAATTTGGCTTTCTGGTGATAGCAGCTACCCACCTAGACTAAAATGCGTCACTGATTTCTTAACCTAGGCATGCCTAGTATTTAAGCATGCAAATAAGGTTATGTATTTAGTGAAGTTTCTTTACTCTTGGTTACAATGCAACTATGCTTTGCATATAGTTCTAGAGAAGTTTGGTGTCATACATGCTGTTTATTCTTCTTTAATAAAGAGGACCCAGAAGCACTTATGATTTGTAGAGAATGGAAAAGGACAGATGTTATCATTTGCTTTTCTGTGCTGAGAAGTTTTGTATATTCACTAAAAAGCAAACCTTCAAAATGGAATTTTACGGCTCATTATTTATTCCCTAGATTAATGTGAACAAATTTTTGCTGTTAAAACCAGCACATTTTTCAATTCATAATTCAAAAATGGGGTTTTCCCAGGTGCTTTTCACAAAAAATGGAGAAAACTATTCCACTCACAACAATAAGCAATGAGTAGAGGGGCCATCACTATCCAGACAGCTTTTGTAGGAACCCATTCTCTTTTGTGTCATTTAAAAGATCTACATACCTGTGAAAGTATTTACTCCACTGAAGTGGAACCAACTGTAGGACTGTGCTGTTCTAAAGACAGGATTTCTGCTGCTTTGAGGTCTTTTTTCACATGTGCACAAAAGAGAATTTTATCCTTACAAGCACACAACTTAAAAAAATGTTTGTTTTCCTTGAATGCAGAAAAAGTACAGAGACAGCCTTACTCTTTAGAATAATAAATATAATGTGAAGTATTACAACAGTCTACAACATCATAAATAATACTCTGTTTTCATTATAAAATTAAGGAATTTGGTCTTCAAGCCAATTTCAAGAACATATAGAACATTAATGCTCAATTAGGTTCATTCATTAGTATATAACTAGCAAACAAAGTAGAATAAAAACTGGAAAAAATATTTAAAAAATCTGACAATATTATAAAGTACATTTTAGAAAGGGAGACACTATTTTCAACTACTAAAGCTAAAATTAATATATTATAGCACCTAAACTGCATCTGTTCTGTGCTCCTGCTGAAAATTAAGGGAACAAGATAAATCATTATCTAAAGTAAGGGAGCTAGGCAAGCAAGAAATTAAGGAAGCCATGTGCTTTTGACCTCAAATGAACTGGAATGTAAAATGTGCAGTCTTATGTAAATCTAAACTATTCTCGTACCCAATAAAACCCTGCCTTTAATTGTTTGCTTATAACTGGGCCCTATCAACAAAGGCTGAGCTACATTAACTGCTCACTGTATTTACTGAGCTCCCCACATTGCAGTGCATTTCTTATTTTTTTAGTTGAGCAGCTGCTTCTTTCCTCAATTCCCTACTATATCTGTGGAATAGAGTAAGTGAAAGAAAATCTTGCTGCCTTTTTCTCTGGTGTGGGAGTTCAAGGTCATTGGTGCCTTTCAAAGAGTGAGATCCAGGGTCATGGGCTGTCCTTCCGGAAGCTTTGTTTCCTGCACTCACAATATTTGCTTGAAGCTGACGATTCTGTCCCTCCAGCAAGACATGTGTGATCTGAGAGTGTGAAGTACATTCAGTAATTGAAGCCAGTCCCACTTAGGGCATTTGAAAGGAAGTATGAAGTCTTGCATTCAACCAAATTGTCAATGGGACACCAGTGAAAACAGAGAAGACAGACTCACATGCAATCTGCGGTCTGTGTTACTGGGTAGATGGGCTGCTCTGATTTGAAACAGCTGTAAATGTGATCTTAATACTGCAGAAGTCTTTGATTGGAGTGTTTCAGTCTCTGGTTGGCTTCTCTGCAGTCCTACAGCAAGATGAGAGCTGAGAAGCAGGGAAGGCAACCTGACATAACAAAGACCACAGCAAAAGGGATCCAAATCTCAGCTGACAACAATGACATATATCATGAGATATTTTGTCACGTGTTTTCACACCTCTTATACAGACAGTCTATGAACATTTATATGGAAAAAAATAGATGTTCTTCTTTCAGTAAAATCATAGAATCATGGATTGATTTGAGTTGGAAGGGATACCTCCCACTAAATCAGGCTGTTCAAGACCCCATCCAAGCTGGTCCTGAATACCTCCAGGGATGGGACATACACAACTTCCCTGGGCAACCTGTGGCAGTGCCTGACCACTGTTATTGTGAAGAATTTCCTCCTTATATCTAGTCTAAATCTTCACCTTTCCAATTTATAGCCAGTTTATTTCCTGACAAAACATGATGTTGACATTCAGTGCTGTATTCTGTGTGTCACCTGTATGATTTCTATTGTCCCTGTTGTTGCCTTGATGAAAGCATTACCAATTCAGAATGTTTCAGCATTAAAGCAAAACTTTAATTACAACCTTATGACTCTGAGAAGATGCTAAATGGATCAAGTACAGAATATTTTTATTCTTCAGTCTTGTCTTAACTCATCTAGTGAAATTAGTAGACCAAATAGGCTTGCTGTCAGGGTCTAATTTGTTAAAGTCACTGTCCTCCGTGACTGTATCCCAATCTATGGAGACTTTCAGGAAAACAAACCTGTGTAAGCATGTGCCCAGTGGAATTGCCCCTCACAGAGGGTTTCTGTCAGACCTGAAATACATGATAATTTATAAGCAGTCTCAAGGACCACTAGCTATTCAAGGTAAGCCTGAACTAAAGAGCTTTCCTGGATCAGGTGCTGACTGAGGTAAAGAAAAGAAAAGCTAAACTAATACTAGCTTTGTGGCATCTCTGTTTTAAAATGTGACATAAGTAGTGGCTCTGCCAACTGAAGCAGAGGAATGGGGAAACACCAGGCAGGTTTCCATCCATTCATTAGTTCACTTTGCCTTTTGTAGCACATATACAACCTTCTACATCTACACTGCAGATCCAGAAAGTTTCAAGGCAGCCATTAGACGTGAGGGATACATATTTCCCAGCCCTGGGGAATGGAGTGATTCAGGTCTTAATGCTTATGACAGAGGGATTCAGACAAACCAATTTGAAGTGGTAATAAAAATGAAAGCTACATCTGCAAAGCAAATGTATAGAGCTTTTCAGAAAGTGTGTTGTTTGCTATAATGAACAAAGTCTCAGAGAAACTTAAAGAAAAACAACAGAAAAGCAAATATCCTTCCCTTTCCCTACCCACTCCTTTTCTGCAATAACAAATCTCAATAAAATGTGCTTCTGAAAGCTGTCATTTTTTTGTGTATTTTGTCCTGTCTTTGGGAGTGAAGTATTCAGCTGTGACCTAGGTACATCTGCAGCTATTTCATTTCTCTCAGGTTTTATTTGTTTTAGCCAAATGGAAACCCACGCTCCAACTAATTTGCTGAGGCAGCTGCTCCCTTGTGATTGATGGTGTTCAGCTTTCATGTTTGCATACCTGTGGCAGATGCCTTCCATCTTGCATGACATCAAAGGGAGGCAGTGTTGACTGGCATCTTGATTCAAGGCTTATGTTATCCACTTTTGTCTGGGCTGGGAGTGCTGCATTTGCTGAATTTTCTTCCTGTCACTTTGTGTGTGCCAAGCAAGTGACCCCATCATGCCATTTGCATCCTTCCACGTGGAGAAAGTTGCCAAATGTTGAGTAGGTTCTTCTACATTCATCTGCCGATGCCCACAAAGATAAGGGCTTGTTCATATTCTAGGTACAGAGGACTGGAGAAGACCATCTCATCTCCTAATCTTAGTGCAGCACAGCCATGGGCAACCAGATGTCCAGACACCCACAGGCCATCTACTTCAGAGAACAAAATCACTGAGGTTCAGCACACGGCTTGTGTGCCAGGTGTCTTTAGTGTGAGACACCAGAGCCAGCAAAGAGGTTCAGGACAATCTTGGCTAAAATTCCAGGGAAGAAATATCTCTATTCCATTGCCTACTTAATGGATCAGTGACACCTCTCTTTTCTAGGGTGACTACATAGATGGATACCTCCACTCAGATATGGTAGGGGTTAGATTGGTAGCTGGTAAGTGGAGAGCACCATCAGCCCCCCTGGTCTTTACATGCTTTTCAGCATCTAGAGGTTTCGCTCTCCAGTACAAGATACCAAGAGAGTGACCGTGACAGAAAGCTATGAGGTTTTCTAAAACTACTGCCCATTTCCCCAGGGCAAATCAGGCCAACATAAATCAGAAAAGCAGTATTTCTGGTCCCTGGATATGCAGGTAGAAAAGGGAGACTCTGCTCTGTACAATACATTTGATTTTTGTAGCAGTGGTCTGATGCAGGAACACAGAACATAGAAACAGTCTCGACAGAAAGCTATAGGTAAAACAGATGAACTGTAGTCAGTTCAGACTGTGATGGCCAAATTCTTATAAATTCTGCTGAAATAAAGCATTGAAACATGTATTCAATCCAATCTGGAGCAGATGTTTGAAATCTGTATCTCCCTTGGCACTTCCTACTGGCTTTCTGAAGCATCCCAACTTCCAGCCATGGCTACCGAGTATCCTAGTACAGAATCACAGAATCACTAGGTTGGGAAAGACCTCCAGGATCATAGAGTCCAACCATTCCTATCAAACACTAAACCATACCCCTCAGCACCTCATCCACTCACCTTTTAAATACCTCCAGGGATGGTGACTCAACCACCTCCCTGGACAGCCCCTTCCAGTGTCTAATGATCCTTTCTGTGAAGAATTTTTTCCTGATGTCCAGGCTGAACCTCCCCTGGTGGAGCTTGAGGACAATCCCTCTTGTCCTGTCCCCTGTCACTTGGGAGAAGAGACCAGCTCCCTCCTCTCCACAACCTCCTTTCAGGCAGTTGTAGAGAGCAATAAGGTCTCCCCTCAGTCTCCTCTTCTCCAGGCTAAACAACTCCAGTTCCCTCAGCTGCACCTCATAAGACTTGTTCTCCAGCCCCTTCATCAACTTTGTTGCTCTTCTCTGGACTCACTCCACAGCCTCAACACCCTTCTTGGGGTGAAGGGCCCAGAACTGAACACAGGATTCAAGGAGCAGTCTCACCAGTGCTGAGTACAAGAGGGAGAAGAACTTCCCTGGACCTGCTGGTCACACCGTTTCTGATACAAGCCAGGATGCCATTGGCCTTCTTGGCCACCTGGGCACACTGCTGGCTCATGGTCAGTCGGCTGTCAACCAACACCCCCAGGTCTTTCTCCTCCAGGCAGCTTTCTAGACAGACTTCCCCTAGTCTGTAGCTCTGCTTGGGGTTGTTGTGCCCCAAGTGCAGAATCCAGCATTTGACTGTGTTAAACCTCATGCCATTGGACTCAGCCCAGCAGTCCAGCCTGTTCAAATCCCTTTGCAGATCTTCGCTACCCTCCAGCAGATCGACACTTCCACCCAGCTTAGTGTCATCTGCAAACTTGCTAAGGTTGCACTCAATGCCTTCATCCAGGTCATTGATAAAGACATTGAACAGAGTTGAACACAGCACTGAACCCTGGGGACCCCACTTGTAACTAGCCTCCATCTGGAGTTAACTCCATTTATCACCACTCTCTGGGCCCAGCCATCCAACCAGTTATTCACCCAGGAGATTGTGCGCCTGTCCAGGCCAGAGGCTGACAGTTTCCTAAGAAGAATGCTGTGAGAAACTGTGAGGGTCATTGGGCATTGGAACAGGCTGCCCAGGGAGGTGGTTGATTCACCTTCCCTGAAGGTGTTTAAGGCATGGGTGGACGAGGTGCTAAGGGGCATGGTTTATTGTTTGATAGGAATTTTTGGACTCGATGATCTGGTGGGTCTCTTCCAACCTGGTTATCCTATGATTCTATGAAAGGCTTTACTCAAGTCCAAGAAGATACATCCACAGCCTTTTCTTCTTCCAGTAATTGAGTCACTTTGTCATAGGAGGCAATCAGGTTAGTTTGGTGAGACCTGCCTTTTGTGAACCCGTGTTGACTGGGCCTGATCACCCAGTTCCCTTGAATGTGCTTCGTGGTAGCACTCAAGATCACCTGTTCCATGACTTGCCAGAAGCCTCACTTCTTCCAGTAAGAGATGTGTCATATAATCACCTATAAAAGTGAGGCATCTCTGCATGATTAATTCTACTCCTAGAGCTGGGAGACTGTATTGTAGATTTTGCTATACTGTTATGGTGTCCTAAGTCCCCTTATTAAAATTGTGCTTCTGCAATTAAATGACTTTTTAAAAGTACTATTAGAAGAAATGAGAAATTTTGTGAGAGACTACCAATCTTTTGCTTTAATCACAGTGTCCTTGTTCCTTAAATATAATCCCAATTTTTTATCAGGTTTGGGCCCACATAATTTTTATATCTACAGAAGCTCTTTCAACATGCAGTTTATAAAGATAATTTAAAAAATGTTATGCTTCCCTGCAAAAGATCTAAAGTATATGTGTGATAATACTTGCACAAACAAAGAGGCTTGGAAGACATTTTGTGTCTTATAAACTAGGATACTGAGTATAAAATTAGGAAATTTGTGGTCTGTTGATGAATATATGACCTTTGTATTTTCTCTGCTGCTAGCATCTTAGAGTTTTGGTCTCAGAGCATCAGGTTTTGACTAGGAAATCAGTGAGGTTTTCTTAGTTGTAAGTGGGAATATTTTGGCCTAGATTTTGGGTTTTTTGTGTAATCTGATATTTTTGGTTGAAACCTTCAGGATGCAAAAAGTATGAGGAAAGGAAGCCTCCCTACTCTTGATCACATCTTCAAATCCGGCTCACACTAACACTGATTAAACATCTTTTCTCTCTTGTAATAGCTGTTGCAATTTATAAGAGAATGACAGATAGAGTCAGTTGAATTCCAGGTGGAGAAAACTCTCAAAGCTGCACCTTACTGGTGAGCCACCTCAAGGTCAACCACTGCAAAAATAAGAACTGCTTACTCTCCCAGAAATGTAAGATCCTTCAGGTTTACTCTCAGAACAATGTTCACTTGCCCTCTTGATGCTCTTACTGGACTTCTTCTGAGATAAATATTTCTGGTTTCCAAGACTTTATTCATAAACATAAACTTAACTTTACATTTTATAAAAATACAGAAAAAAACCCCCATATTCTAAGAAACCATAAAGAGAAACCCAGAGAACAGGATACCAGAAGAGAAAACATAGCATCTCCACATGAATATTGGTCTTGGCAGTGCAATGCAGTGTCACTGATCTTGTTTAAATATGTAAAATTACTACTCCCTTGGTATTATTACCTGCAGAGGAGGAGAGAGACAGAACAAGAAGTTCCTAGCCTGGTTCAGAAAGACATGCTATCAAGCAGAAGAATTGTAATGGACAGGGGTAGAAGTTTTAAAATAGGGATCATGTGATCCATATTGTCTCTTACAATTTAGGAGTGAAGTCCAAGCTAATGACATTATCTGACTTCACACATAACTGGGGGGGATCAGGTGTTAGCATATTATGGTTTATCCTATTTTTCCTAAACATGAATTAATGTTAGGAAGGGCCTTGTTTTGTCTCGCGAGCTTAAGTGGCTATTGCAGTCTGGACGACCAGTTTTCAATTAGGTTAATTTTGACAAGATGAATTCTGCTCCGTGTGATTTTTTTAGAGCACAAATCTCCTCCTACCAGTGGCACCTAGCAATCAGGCTAACCTGATAAAGTAGGTTCGATTGTACAATAAATAGCTTAGCACAATGAAATGTACAGTCAGTCACCTAGGAAAAGCATGTGTAGTCATATTTACAAGAGAGATTATATCCTGCAAAGCAGTGATGCGACATGGATTTCATATTCTTTGGTCAGTAACACATTAAATATGAGCTCTTACGGAGAAAGCAGCACTTAGGGGGAAAACAACAGTTTTGAGTGCATAAACAAATGAATACCTTGAAAAAGTAACAGGCAATATTATCTCTTAACAGGATATTACTGAGAGTATTAGTGCTATCTCTTTCTAGTTTTGTTACCCCTACTTCAAAAATTACAAACAGAACTAAGAAAAGAAATAGAGCATTACTTATTTTACTGAGAAAAGAATGGCAAGCTGTTAAGACCCGGGTTTTATTTTAAGTTGATCCAGAATGTGATTAAAGGATTACTTCCTCATCTGTGAGAAAGAAGGAGGAAAATTAAACAGTGAGAGAATGGCAAAATGCAACTCAGTAAAAGCATAACATTTTTGTCAGGTTAATTAGCCACTGTTTCTTTCAAGACAGCTTATTTGAGATGTGGCAGATTCCTCATTGCTGGTTTTCCTTAAGGGAGAGCTGGTAGTGTGATAGAGATACTATGAAATACACAGATCAGATTACTTTAAAGAAGTAGGTAGATTGTATTCCAGTCTATCATTGATATGTGCCATCTCTCCAGAAAAATAAGATTAATACCAAATTGACCCTAACTTCTGGAAAGATTTGGTAATTAAAGGCTTATTTTAGTTCTGGATTGCCCACAGTCTTCACACTTCATTGCTGATTTCTGCTCTTTGCAAAATATGATACAGTGCCATGATGTTGAGAAATCCTGTTCAGCTGTTTAGAAATTAGGTGCCAAACAGCATTCCTCCCATCCCCACTTTGTATCATTATTCAGATTTCTATCTTCAAAAGGGTGCACATCTGGAGGAAGTGACCTTTCCTGGGGGACTATAACATCTTGTTTTAACATCAAAGAACAAATAAATGCACAAATGTATGTGTGTGCGTATATATATGTATACAGATAACATAAATGTAAAGATGTGGGGGTGTGGTGCTTAGGGACATGGTTTAGTGGTGGACTTGGTAATGTTAGGTTTACAGTTGGACTCGATGATCTTAAAGGTCTTTTCCAACCTAAACGATTGTTGATTCTGTGATTCTGTATGGCTGCACATGTACCAGTAGTTCCTTGAAAGCATTACTTTCAGTCCTTGCATGTTCTTCAGTTAACCAAGATAATTGCGCCATGAGTCATATATAGTTTCATCATTGTAATCTATCCACAATGACTTGGGGTAAATATTTAAAAGCAATGAAATGGAACAAAAGATTGCTTCAATTCTTAGGATCATTTTCAACAAGATACATCTCTTTGTTTTTCCTTTTGTAAAACTATGCTGGCATTGACTGTCTTAACTAATTTATCTGGCATAAACTCATATTTGAAGTTTAAAAAAATCATTAGATTTTTGCCTTGTCTACCAGAATTCATCAGCTGTATAAAAATCCTGTCTCCTAGATAAAACACAAATCTGCCTATACCCTTAAACTAAGTAAGGGAGGAGTAAGGAGAAAATATTTAGAGAAACCCAATTCACTTGTAAGAGAAGAAGAAACAGAGAGAAGCGGAAAAGAAAAAGAGGAGATTGGTGTAAATTTTAGATATTATTTTTAAGGGCCTGGTTCAATTCTCATGCCTATCAACCAGATTCATTTTTATGACTTTGAGATACAGACCACAGATAAAACTTCCGCAAAGGTTATACTGTATTTTTCCTCCGTCATGGTGACAAGTTCCTTTCCGGTTTATATCCTAAATTAACCCCACAAACAAAAATAGCCCAGAATGAGATCTATGAAGGTCATCGACAGAAACCCCCTCAGTAGGGAAGGCTTGTGAGGCTGCCTGCACGCAGTGGACATCCTGAGCAGACACAAAGGCAGTGTACATGCAGCCAAGCTTCCTATGTGCGCCATCAGCTATTGTTATAAACACAATTAGCTGACAAAATGATTTCTCCAGTAAAACAAGTAGAAAACACTCAGTGATTGGAGAAATATGAAAAGTGGAAAAGTGCATTTTCTTACTTTTTCTCCTATTATTGGTAATTTCAGGAGCAAGATGCTTTTTTTTTTAAATTCTTTTCCTTTATCTGGCAAAGGGAACTTGCAACTTTTTTCTTTTTTCTTTTTTTTCTTTTCCTCCATAGCAACTATTCTGCTTACTAGATATCTGTTCCTTTATTATCAGCCAAGGACAGATAAGACAAACACGTCACACCCACAGTGTGGACTCGCAAGCACAGTGCAGTATTCCTTCTCTTCATGTGAACAAACACCCATCCCATCTTGAAGTAAAATACTGAGGACTTATAAATGAGATTGATTTGCTGGACAATTCTTTGCCACTTCAGGTCAACAGGAAACATCATGTTCCATATGGATAAATGTTGAAGAAACTGCTAGACCAGGACCTCTCAGCCTAAGTCTCCAACTGAGGTGAACTGATAGAAATCCTTTGCTGCCAAAGGATTTTCACAGGCAAATCATAGAATCATAGAATCATAGCCTTCAATTTCTAAAATACCCTTCTGCTTAAAACACCTTTGAATTTACAGGTATTCTTGGTCAGGAAAGCATTAGATCAGGATGGTAAAATACATCTGAATTTAATAACAATCTCCCAGTAGCTATGCCAGAAACCTTAACTTGTTTGCAAGGTTTTAGAAAGCTTGAGAACTTAAACATAATTGCTGTTATGATTCTTACTACTTCCTGTTTAAAGTCAAGACAAGAAGTGGAAATTGCTCAAAAATAGCTTCTTGGAAGTTGTTTCCATACCAGACTGAATGTGTTTTTACAATATTTGCAGCCCCATTTTCCATATCAACAAGTTCTCATAAATAGTACTAGAACAGTACGTTGCTGGTTAGAATCACACTAAACTTCTAAACCTTAGATCCACTCACAAATGCGAGGTTGGAGTTGAACCTCAAAGTGATAATGACAAGTTAAAAGCAAATTATGAATTCTTCTAGGTATCAGAGTGGAAGGTAAAAATTCTTCAATGAAGAAACAATTCTTCAACAAAGAAAGCTTCTCACTTAGTCCTAGACGTACATGGTGATTTGTATTTTCTGAGTTCTCAGGTGGTTGCTACAGTATGTTTTCTGAATAATGGTATTATATTTCCAGAAAATTACTTTTTTAAGATATTTACTTTTCAATTACAAAACACTGGAATATGATCCTTTTTCATAAACCTATAAAAGTGAGTGATGATATTTATGCAAATCACCACTAACATCTGCCAAGATGATATAAGGGAAGGTATATGCAAAGATGAAGGAAATCTATTGCTCTTCATGATCTAGGTACATGTTTCTAGCATGACAATCATCAAGCAGAAAATATAGCTCTCGCAAATCTCATTACACTTCTGGGGAATAAACAAGATTGACTCAAAGATTCATCCATCCCATAGCATAATTTTCTTCACAGGGACAAAATTTCAACTGTCTGTTTTAAAGGTATTGTCCACTCTACCTTTCTCTTTAGGACAGTAAATCAAACTTAGCCCAAAGTAAATAGTAAAAGAAAAAGAAGTAAAAAAAAATCCCACAGCAACAATATGGCTCTGATGACAACAGTGGCAACTAATATTAACCATGTACCAGCCTTATGCTAGAACTTGTTGGCTGTGAAGACACACAATACTTCAATGGACCTGACCAAGACCACCTTTATCACAGTTTTCTGTGTCATCAAACTCTCTTCTTTCCTTCTTTTTGTTCTTGTTCACTTTCCTGCCTTCCCTAATGCAGATAAATATTTTGAGTTTGACTTCCATGGCTGCTGTTTCATAACATTTGTGGTTTAAACCAAGTCTGGCAACTGTCTTAATATTCAGTCAGCTTGTTTGTGTTTTTCTTCAGAGAGTCTGAGATGGGGAAGGGAACCCGAACAAAACCTGAATGTCTGAAATGAAATCTTTTGGCAGGCTGACTTTATTCAGCATTTGTTCAGTTCTGATGCTCAACCAGACGTAATAATCACTAGGGTGACTTTGGAGGATTAAAATCTTAGGGCCTAGGAGATTAGTATGTTCAAACCTATATCTTTCAGCTGTCAGATTGAAGAAGGGTTGCTTCAGGAGCAGGAATTTTTTGTAAGTGCTTGCATGCAGAGAGCCCAGTTTGTCAAAGTACTAAGTAGCTTCCAAGAATTAACAGATTCGTGTCCCAGAGGTGCCTGGAGAAGTGGAGAAGGGTTATCTCCTCTTTACAGATGTTTGTGGAAGGAATGCAGAGACAGATCAAATCACGTGTTTCAGATCATACACAGGGCACTCCAGACTTCAGGGGCACTTGCTGATTTGGAGCAGGGACAAAAGAAAGTGCCCGTATGAGCTTCTTCACTGTTTTATTTCCAGGTGGGGAAAACATCTTTCTTGCCTACTGAAAGTTTTCGGACTGTTTATGTGAACTCCTTAGCCCCTGATAGCAAGGTCTCTTAGTAGTAATATTGATATTAGCCATTAAAAACAGCAGAGAAAGACCTTGGCTTCATCCCATGGCTGTAAAGGGATGAGTGAGTCGAACTAAGCAGCCCACCCTAAAAGGTTTTGATTACTAATCTGGCCCACAAGTTTTCTTAAACTAGACCTGTTAAGAAATGGAATGCTGTGTAATTCATATAAATTAAAGCCTTGGGGAAAACTAATTCAGAGGTATCTGTCTCAGATCTTCTATGTGTGATACATGCATCATGCCAGATATTTTAGTGCTGGGGATAACGGAACTGTACTGAAGCATTAATTTTAAATGCCTTTTGTTCTTTCAACTGTTCTTATTATCAATGACAATCAAAATCATCTCCTTTCAACTTTTAAAATATCTGACAGGACTGGCAATGATTCTGAAAGTGTCTTTGGAGTTCAAGCATCTGTTTTCCATGCTGTCATAGCTTGCCGTTCTTGCAGGTGTTTAAGATTATTCCCTGAAATACCTGGAAGTTTTGGTATTTTCTTCTAGAGAAGAAGTGTGGAAGGTGCAGATAGTTGCAAATGATTTCTTTCAAATCTAAAATTTAAAAGAATTTCCAGGGCATCCTTTTGAAGCAAAATAGATTTAAAGTCCACCATAAATGAGACAACACGTATTATTAAAAAAAAAAAAAAGGAGGAAAAAAAAAGAAAAAAAGGAGGAAAACCTCAGTTTGGATATTTCATGATCTTTTGCCATTCTAGACTTCTGTGTAGACTGACATATACAGTCTAGATGACATTGTAGCACTTCCTTTCCCGTCTTTCTGTGTGACTGCCAAAAAGGGAAACAAATCATCTGGATTATCTGGAAGCCAAATCCCTTGCAAGATCTCTCTGTGTTATTCAGTTAACTCTTGCAAACAAGCTTGTAAAGCCTCACTAATTTTGTCCTTTTCCAAGGATGCCCTGGTAGCATTAGCAGAAGTCATAAATATTTCATTTAAATTCCTGAAAGTAATGCAAATATAAATAAATTTTCTTCATATTTTGAATTTGATAAATGAGTCCTACATCAGTTTTCCCCACTCTTTCAGTTCCTTTTTTTAATCCTAACTTCATCTGGCCTCACAAGCATGAAGTCTTCTGTCTGGATACGTAGTTTTCCTGCTAAAACAAACCCACACCTCTTTTATCCTAACTACTACAATAGCAGAGTGAAGCAAAAAACCATGAACTTTCCCTCTCATGCAATGGATGTCTATTCACCTTTAGAAATATCAGTAGTCTTATAAGATGTGTGTAGTGACCTGTCTCATATCAGGTAAGATATATCCAGAGAAAAGTATGATTTGAGGATGTTATATTGGCTCTGTCTTTTGATACACTAGTGACAGGATAAGTGAAAAACATGCTTCCCCATCCACACTTGCCGGTGAGAACAATTGTTCTGGTTGCTGAGATTGCTTTTGAGGCTTCTTTTAAGATGTTAGAGCTTAACTGGGTGTGAACAGCAGTGCTGAACCATTTTCCCTTCACAAATGAAGCTTAAAGGTGCTTCTTAAAATGGAAGAAGATGAGCAACAGAAAAAAATTTTTGTACCATTATGTCATCCAATACCATGGAGATTTTCTGCATGAGTTAAAGAGGATCTCATCAATACAGTACTGGATTGCTTTTAAGGATTTCCTTTTGCTTTGCTTAAACTATCTCTCTGTCTTTTATGTGAAGCTGGTTTTGGAAAGTATTTGTAAAGTGTTTTATAGGAGCTGGAGAAACAATGGAACCTCACAGGCCCAGGCTGCCTGCTGTTGGCCTTAAAGGTACTCTCAATTTCCCTACGAGCGTGCAAGCAGTTATCCTGCATAGGCAATCCGGATAGTATTCTGTTGACCGTGTGGGACCCACTGCATTTAAGTACATCCTGCTACACTGGCAGTGTTTTGGCTGTCTGTGAAGCAGCTGAGGAATGGGAAGGCAGTCAGGTAACAGAGCCCCATGCCCCTCCACTCTGTCAGTTGCTGCCTAGATGTAGCCACAATTTTATCCCCAAAACTGCTGGTATCTTTGAGCAGTGCTAGGGAACACGTTATATCTCTCAAGAGCAACTTAACAGCTAAAGTATCTAAGATTCATTTTTTTATCTCAGTATAAATCTACAAGTATGGCAGGAAAAACAGGAAGAAAGTAAGTTTTCTCATCCCCCATGATGTTCATTCATTGCAAAGATGACACCAGGAGGCTAGTCTGGTATATATTATATATTATTTTGTGGTACACAGATAATTTTTCAAATAGAAAAGCAATCCACATAACCATTTATTCACATCTGGATATAACTTTTTTGTCTGACTAAAAATCACCTAAGCATCTTTATGAATTTAGGAATAATTCCAATGCATATGTAAAGAGACGATGCTTCACTTTGGTGATTTTTCAAAAGACTTTGAAATACCAGGCATTTTTTCCTTTAAAGGAGTGAAATCAATTTACCTCTGAATAAGCCCCCTTGGTGCTACTGTACTTTTGCCAAAACTAAGACTATGTGAGCATATCTGGAATTTACTGGTGTGTTTCCTGGACTAACAGAAACATGTCTGTAAGAAAAATAAATGCCTGAAAGCAGTTGCTTCCTCTTTGTTCTATTGGAATAGACCGTTGCTCCAAACTATTATATATACATAATATGTATAAAGAAGTCTCCTGCCTCTCTCCAGGTTCTAAATTTTTTTCAAATGTTCATTGGAAATTGCAAATACAATGATGTTACCTCAACCTGCTGCAACCATATGGCAGGATCTGGGAGCAAATTCAACTGTCAAGTGAACCACAAAAAGTCTAATTTTAAATGATATATATTCCCAGGGTGAGATTCCACGTTGAATTGCACCATATATCTCTTAAGCATAAATTTTAATTAATGAGTTTTTATCAGAAGTCACAGAAATTGCATCAACATACATGGATCAAAATGTTTACACTTACTCAACGAAGTGAGAATATTTTGAGACTCACTGAAGGACTGTTTGGAAATTCATATTTGTATTGCTATATTTCAGATTGTTTCCTACTGTATTCTTCAAAGAATCTCCAGGAAAATTAAGATCAATGTCTAGGTATAGTAGAAGACAAAGAGGTACATCTTTATGCAGAGATTTCATGGGCTATGGAAAAACCGGAGGGCTAAACGGTAGGGAAACTTGATACTGAAATGTGCTTTCTTTCCCTTTTGCTTTTCTGACCTGTCCAACCATTGTGATTCAGTTTTCAGCAGAAGAGGACAGCACGTGGCAATGTTAATGCCCAGCCATTACTAACAATGAGAGCAATTTCTTTTTCAAAGCACCTAAAATCAAACCGTCAACTATTTCTGAAGAACTCAGACCCTCTGGAGACATTCTCAGGAGTTTAGCGCTCTCCCTGAGGGAAAGGTTTCAAAGTGAATCTCGGATCCAAGCTTTCCAGGTTGGACAGGAGTCTGCATAGANCTAAAATCAAACCGTCAACTATTTCTGAAGAACTCAGACCCTCTGGAGACATTCTCAGGAGTTTAGCACTCTCCCTGAGGGAAAGGTTTCAAAGTGAATCTCAGATCCTTTCTCAGCTTTCCAGATTGGACAGGAGTCTGCATAGGAAGTTTTGGTCCGGGCATGCTTCTAGGATGATGAATTATTGAATCAATTTCATCACTTCTGTCTCTCTTCATTTTTCAACAACTACAGATATCCATGTATCGTGAGGTATCCCAGTTGGGTGCAAACAGAAATTCTTAGCATAATTTGCCAAAGTATGCAATGAAACGAACATCATAATCGGATTTAATGAAAGTAAGAGGAAATAGAGCCTAGCAAGTAGGGACATAAGCTTTCACTGATGCTGAGCTAAGGTGTTAAATAATGATAAATAACAACAAAGAACTGAAGGGACAATTTAGAAAGATGGATCCCATTTCTATCAAATTGTCTGAACTTTCATATCTAGTAATCAGCCAGGAGAAAAGAAAGTCAGTAGAGTAGCATTCATCTGATTGCTACAATGCAATGCATTTTAAAAGATCATTATATATATATACATACTGTACAACACTTTATGTCAGTCTATGGTTGATGTACCTATGGCTAAATTATGTCTAGGAACAAAAAAAAAAAAGCAAATTAGCCACTGAGCATTTAACAGATCTCTTCCCCAAAGGGTTTATAATATAGCAAGAAAAACTTATTTTCTCCATTCTTATAGGCTGGGTTTTGAGGTCAGAGTTGGCTACAGTGTCAAGGAAGAGGTGGAGGCTAGAGAGAAGGTCAGGAAGGGTTGTATAGAGAAGTAAAGCATCTCTCTGCCGCATGATCTAGGATGCTTGCTGAGTTGGGTGATGGTAACAGAGGCACATAGTCTCTACATTGTCATATATATTTGATTAATTATAAATTAAACAAGTAGAAAATAGCCTCCTCCTATTTACGTAGACTGTGGCTGATCTGATAATTGTATCTCAAAGCAACCAGGCACCTGGATGGCAAAAGTAATATTCCTTCATTAATCTCATTGCTTCATCACTTGTCTTGTGCTTTTCTCTGTTTCACCCTTAGTCTCTTTCTCTCTGCCTGGATATAGAGGCAGAGGTTATATATATAGATATAGAGGTGAGGTTATAGAACTGTAATTTTATAGGATAGAACAGCTCAGCGGATTCCCTGTTAAGTTTTGTAGGAAAAAAGTTGCATTTTTTATATGGTGCTGGATTTCATGAAGGCAGTCTTTATTTCTACCTATATAGCTTGAAAGAAGAATTTGTATTAGAAACCATAGAATATGACAGCTAAGTAAAATATTTATATATATATATATACACACACACATATATATAGCACAGTGTTTCACATGTAGCAGTCTTGCTGCAGTGGTTGCGTAGGCAATGACGGGATGCGCACTGCAGAAGCTGCTCTGCTGTATGATGAGGCATGTGTGTCCCGCCCTGTGTCTGTGATTTTGACAATAAGAATGGGAGCAAACTTTTAAAACTTTATGTGAGTTTAAATCCATGCATGGTCAGACAGGCACGCAAGTAAAACATGAAAGAGGAGGGTAATGAGATGCAAAACCCCAGCATAAGAAAGATTACAGAATATATAAGGAAAATATAACTAAGGGGTTAAAATCCTTGCAAATGAGATCTAGTATTTGAGAAGGAGATCTGTCATTTTGAGAAGGAGATCCAGCATTAAGGGAAGACTAAGGAAGAAGAGAAAAGGGAATTTCATGAATAAGGAGAGAGGTGAAAGATACAAAACTGAGACAGAAAAAAAGGGCTGAGAAAGTTTTATGTATTTGTATGGCACAGGAGAGAAGGAAGGCCAATTGTTCAGATATCTGATGAAGTATTCTGGAACACAGGAATAATGAATTGAATGCAAATTAAACAAATGGAAAAATAAATATTGTATAATGTCTAAAGAATATTTCATAGACTTTTCACACATATTTTGACTTACTAATTCAAGATAGAACTAGAAGAGAAATAGCGGAAATAGATTGCAAAAAAGAAAAAAAAGGATTCTCACAGTGTTTTCCAGGCAGCTACCAGGAAGGAAAGAAAGGCCTCTGGGAAAGCTTGTACTGACAGGAATTCAGATCTAAGATATAAAGGTATACAGAGACCAACTTTGAACTTTCACATGCTTCCTTGAGCCCAGTTTTCCAGCATTTGGAAAGGCAAGCAGTGAATATTGAGAATATTCATTGAGAATAGCAATACAGAAGAAGAAAGAGACTTCACGGAGAGAAAAATATGTAGTTACTGAACAGAGAATATTGGAGGATGGGGGGGAAAAAAAGAGTAATAAAATATAATTACTCCAACCATATTTGGTTCTTTTGTGCATGTCTCAACACTGTACGTATTCCAACCCTTACATTAGAGTTCTTTTCTTTCACTTATAGTTGATTATCTGAAACAGGTAAAAATAAGGTAATAACTATATATGGCAAAATAAAGTTGGCAGTAAAAGAATAGTTAGCAATTTGAAATCAGACTCCTTGGTTACTTGGAAAAATATATGATGTGTGTGAGAGAGTATCCAGTATATTCTCTGTTAAACTGCTGTCAAAATTTATATTTAGAAAGAGAAGTAATTTTATCGGATGAATACTTTAAAAACATAACTATATATTACAGACTTAACTGGCAGGCTGCTAACTAACAGCTATGACAGTACCTTCCTTCCAAAGATAACCTGAGCCAAACAAATGTATCTTTTTATTTAAAAGCCAAGGAGAAAGTTAATGAGTCTTTCATAGCCTTGAAAACATAAATCTTAAGATGCCAGGATCAAATCTTGTGACTGCTAATTGAGCAAATCTCCCACTTATATGCCTCATGATTAATCGCAAACCCTATGCATGAGCAGTCTCTACTTAATGATGCAAAATCTGTCCCCGGACAACTTTCATCTTTGGGGCATAATGATATGGGTACATCAACATTTCTCCCAAGAATGTTTTGGACAAACTCCAGCTTGGCGGGTTTCGTATGCTTGCTATTTGATGAACACAATAATCATAAAATGACTACCCATTTCATAGAATTATTAGTGGTCCATGTGTATGAATAACCTTCATGGATATTGAAAAGTTTGTCCACATTAATGGTGTTCATTATAAATACAGACACAGAATAAGGCTTTCCATATAATAGTCAACTAAAGAAACAGGTTACATTGAATCTTTTCTCCTGGTTCAATTGTTCATCAGATGTGGTAGTCTCCATGCAAACTTTCACAAAAATAACCAAATCAAGTTATTACATGCTTCCTAAGTCCACTCCTTTCCCATATCAGTCAGCAATTTTTTATCACCGTGGCAGAACTGGCAGAGTTGCACTTGCACAAAGTAAAAGCCTTTTGAAAACTGCCTAGAGTGCATGAGCTCTATTTTTCTGATCTCAAGATGAAAGGCAGCCCCTCATTTCATAGGTAATGTTATTTCTACTGCTGGCATCCCATCAACCACAGGAATGTGTGGCACACAAAGCAAATAAGTTACAAGCATATCTAAACACCACCTTCTGCCTCCCCTCATTGTTATGAGAAGGGAACGTATTATACTCCACTCTCCTTTGATGAGACAGATTTTGCTCTTTGTGCCAAAAAGCATGTTTTGTACAGAAAACAGAAATAAAAGCACATATTTAATAAAAGCAAGATTCTGCATGTTGGTGTTGGAAGTCACAGAAAAACAAAAAGCTCTCACATAACAAGTTAGCGCTAGATCTGTAGAGATGGAGAAGAGGGTCTGAACTACAGGGCTAGTGGGGAGGGGACTGGAACCATCCTGTGAAACAATACTGAGAGCACGAAAATGAACCTCTGCCAGAACAGCCTAGGCCTGGTGCTTCATCTTTTGCAGGCGACTCAGCCTCTCCTAACAAGGCTGTTATTTTCTGGCACTGAGCCCTGAAAGATAACTTAGTCTCTAGTCTCCCGTTGAGAAAGTGTATAAGGAAGGTAAGAGGCAAGGCCCCAGCCCTAATTTAACACATGCCTCTGTAAAGCTGAATCTGTATCCAACTAGATGATGTGTTTAACTTGAAGCATCCCTGTGATATGTGTTACACAATCTACGCTAGAACCAACTTGAACACTTGGCTCAAGACAAGCACCCCACATAGAAATACTGCTTTCTTACACTCATACTGGGCAGGAAGAGAAACAGAAATATGACCAGAACCTTTTGCATATTTACTTTTAAGGGGAGGAATGAAAAACTTCTATCATCCAAGCACTGTGTGTATAATACTTTCAGTCAATAACATCCTGTTTCCAGGAAAGCTTGATACATTATAAAGATCCCTCCTTCACATCCCATTGAGCGATACTTATTTAGCAGATGTTAGCTGATATTTAAGATGGTTAGCAAAAGAACAGATTTGAAGATAAGGAAAAACCTTTGCAATGCTTCAGTACATGAGCAAAGCTATGCCAGCTACCATTGTTCTATAAGTTATGCAATATTAAAAGGCATAACGATATAGGTAAGAAAATGACAGCTTGTCTCTAGAATCAGCTTTGATATCTATGGGGTCTGACTTTATCAAGAGAAAGAAGTCAGGGATATACTCTAGTATCTTCTGATGAATACTTCAGCTAGTATAAAATCTGTTAATTCTGTCCTGGTTTCCACTAAGAGTGTGGTTTGCTGGGACTGCAGAGACTTTTCTGAAAGACAAATCAACCTGATGGTAATACAGTGTGTAGAGCATCTTGTACCATATCAGTGACATCTATCAGAGCTTTCCTCAGCAGTCATGTACGAAATGCAAAGATTGGTGAGATGCATGCTAACAAAAAATTACATTTTTCCATGTGATAAAAATTCTATTTATTTTCTTTTGCTTATTAAACCCAAGTAGAAACAAGGAATGTGTATGCATGTTTAAGCAGCTGTAGCTTACAATAGTAAGGTATATTTGGAGCAGGAGTTTCTTTAGTTCACATGCTTTTGGGAGAAGATGAAATATTCTGCTTGTCCACTCTTCCCCATGTATGTTATTAATAACAATAGAAGAGTTCCTTGTCAGCTCTAAAACTCGGTTCAATGATGCCCATATCATGGCCCTCATACATAGTCCTCTCCTATTGCAAAAATGAGGAGAAATTATCTTTTTGGCATAGGAGGATATTTGCAGGCCAGAAGAAAGGTTTGGATACAGAGGAAGGCAATAAAATATCTTGTTCAGCCAATTAGGTTCCTTTTCAAGGCGAAAAAAACCTGATGGTTATTAGGTTAAGCAAGTTATTGTTGTTAAATGGGTTAACAGTTCGCATTTCACTGCTTGTCTGAGCATTCAAAAGAACCGACTTCATACATAAAAGTCAAGACTTGTGAGACTGCCAACTTCATTTCACAGATTTGGTTATTTCAAGTGAGTTTTAAGAAATAGTAATAAACCCTGTTCAACAGGATATCAACCTTCTGATATATGAATAGGTTTTCAAAGTAGAGCACACTGGATTTTTGAGTGCACGTACCAGTTCTCATGTGCACAGATGCCTGATTTGCTTAAGCACATGGCAAATGCCAAAGAATTTCTTTACAGAACTTTTTATTTGCATCCTCTGTTTTAAATTGATTGTAATATTTGCTCATGCAGTTCAGTTATTCAAATGCACAAATCAAATCATATCAATGAATGAACTTGGGTGAAGAAGTAATTTACCAAACCAACTAAATTAAGAACAAAAGGTAAAAATAATGTTCACTCTTTTATTCACAGACCTTGTATAATTAATCCCTTGCAAATTCCAAATGTGACAAGATTCTTAGTCTCTTGTACCCAAATTTTCTTAGAAGTTCAAAACCTTCTAATGATACCAACCTGTTTCTAGGAATTTACTCAAGGATTTTCAATAGATCTGAGATTTTATCCACACTAAACCCTATCATGTGGTCCAGAAATTGTTCACACTACCAGATTATAGCATGAGGAGGATCAGGTGACTTAGAGATCATGCTGTCTACAAAGTCTTAATTCTTCAAGGAAGACATCCAAGGAAATCTCCTCTCGCATCTCCATGACTGTAGATTTTACTTGGTAGAGTGTTATGCTTAGCATGGCATGTTATGCTTAGCACAGCATATTCCTGTAAAATGTTGATTTTCAGTTTAGCCCATTGTTGAGTTTGCTTAAGGTTCAGCTCTTAATGAAATAGACATACATTTAATGACAAAATAATACAAGAATCTAATTACATGACAGCAGGGAATGAAACCACCAGGGTTCACATTACTGCCTTTGTTCACATTAAGTAGATGTACCCATCCTCTCATTCCTCAGAAAGTCTTATTTATATCTTTAGATGCTTTGGACTTTGTTCTCTTAGAAAACTGCCCAAATATAGAGTCATAAAGAAATGATCTGAAAAAAAGCACACAGTGTCCTGCCCACTTCACTTTATCTCCTGGATGCTCCTCTGGATGCCAAGGTACACAGCTGGCAAATGCCATTATTATGCCCCCTGCAAAGAGATTGCTGCCCTCTTGAACAGTAGAGCTTACATTTTTTTTTTCATGTCTACTTAGCAGAAAGACAATGAAACAACATCCTTTTAAACAACCCCAAATTAAACTGTAAGCAAAATCCAACTTTTGCTGTTGCCAGGGTGAAAAATTGTAGTTTGCTGTAAAATATGCTTTTCTCACATCCCTCTAAGAACTATATTGGAACTACATTTACAAAGCAAGACCTCTGAGAACTTCAAATACAGTTCTTGCCTACCCATCTAGCAGGATTAGAATTTATCCCCATACACACACACACATATACACACGAAACCCTATGTTATGTATAGAGGTAACATGAAAACTTTGTGACACTGGAAGATTTAACAGACTTCAGAAGTTCACTGGCCTTAAGTTTGACAACTGAATTTCTAAATATAAGCACATTTTTTTAGTGGGTCAGACACAGCCAAATATGTTTTTCATGTCTATTTTATGCACAAATTATGTTGTTCTGTTTCCTACATTGAAACAATCCAAATTCTGCCCTTGCAGATGTGTATGCAGTTTCACAAAAAGACGATACAAATTATCTTTTGTGTATTTCAGAATAGGCTCTGAGCCTTAAATTGGGCTTTGGAGGAGTTTGGGGTGAGAAGACATTTTTATGATGATACAATTATTTGTGATTGTTGTTTATGTGTTCCGATATGAAAACTTCATAAGTGACTGATTTAAGACTCTTGAAAACAGTCACTAAAAAAAAAAGATTTTAAAGTATCACTATATCTGACTGTGTAGGAAATACAAAGCACAAGGAATGCACACAATAATACAAATTTCTGTCAGGCTTTTGCAAGGGTAAGTATGGTACAATCCATTCCAGATATTAGATGGCTTATCGTAATTATTTGGACACATGGGGCAGAACAAGTGCATGGAAAATTATGTAAGGTCTATAGAGTTTGGACTTAGGCATGTGATCTACCCAGCAGTCATGTCACAGAAAAAAAAACCCTACAGGGCTTAGCAGCATTTAGGTCATGTCCCTGCTCACTCTGAGAAAGCATGGAGGTTTTAATTAGTCTTTCTGAGGTGCTTCTGTTGGATTCTTTTTTCTCAGTTACGTTCATGACTTTGATCTCATGAATTGACCTGCCCAGTGGGAAAATCTTAACCAACATTTTTAAGTAGAATGTAGTTAATATTTTTGCCAGTCAAAGATGTTGTATTATTCTGTATAGGTGGGTTTTTTTGCTTGATTAAGGAGTTTTACTGAATGTAATCTCATTTCAACAAAATTTCCTTTATGGGGCAGACATATTCCACAGTGCCACATAGCTGCAGTTAAATAAGGTAGAAAGGGAAGAATTTGCCATCTGTGCTTAAGGTAAAGAGAATGCCTCAATTTTAATTTTTTTTAACGAAAAAGATACTTTAAAGTTTAAGTTAGAATAATTTAACTGTCAGGCCATATGAGAGTTTAAAAAGTTCTAAAAGATCTGGCGTTTGGGGAATTTTTTTGCCAAGAACATAACAAGAATAAAGAAGGAGGAGTGACCTCTCACAGTTCAAAGATAAAATCAGATAACCATGTTTTGTTATATAAAGTAATAAATATAATTACCAGTTTACCACTGGCAATGTTAACTCTTCCGAGACTGAAATAATACTCAGAATTTCATCAGGTTATAAATAATAATCTAGAAGAGTTTTGTTTAAATTTTGCAGAACCAATGAAGAACCATTAGAGCAAAAAATACAAACACAAAGCACGTTAATAACCTCACAAGCATATTAAAGCCATTGTGAAATCTTAATGCCAAGAACTGAGAACACAGGCTGTGATCTAACAATTGCATGTTCATGGACAAGTCTTTATCATTGTGCAAAAGTCTTTGTTGGACTCAAATTTTAATCATTTGCAGAGTTGAACACAAGATCTTCCAGGAACAACACACTTTCTTCTACCTACTGTATTCAGAATGACCTCTGGTTCTACCAGGATATCGAGATCACAGAAAATGTGAAAAAATATTTAAGAGATTGCAACTTAGAATCATAGAATCATAGAACAACCAGGTTGGAAGAGACCCACTGGATCATCATGTCCAACCATTCCTATCAAACACTAAACCATGCCCCTTAGCACCTTGTCCACCTGTGCCTTAAACACTTCCAGGGAAAGTGAATCAACCACCTCCCTGGGCAGCCTCTTCCAGTGCCTAATGACCCTTTCTGTGAAAAATTTTCCTCATGTTTAGCCTAAACCTCCCCTGGTGGAGCTTGAGGCCATTCCCTCTCGTCCTGTCCCCTGTCACTTGGGAGAAGAGACCATCACCCTCCTTTCTACAA
>WAAB01018278.1:1130-24672 GCA_013389865.1 Piaya cayana | reverse complement strand
TTTTTTTTTTGGGGGGGGGGCAGTAATAACTATAATAAGTAATAATTACGAACCTGTTACATTGCATGTGCTATACAGGATGTACATTGTTTTCATTCATTGAGTTTTATCTGCTTTTTTTTTAGCTGGCAGTTTTATGCCTTCCAGTTTGGAAACTCTGTCTATTCATTACCTGTTCTTTTCTTCCTGTGTTTTAAACAACATCTTATCTATGTTTATCTTTAAATTCATTAGAGGACTTACTTTTTCCTTAACCTGATTTCTTTAACCATCTTTGATGAGCAGTCATCTGAAAGCCTTCTGGAAACTCAAGTCCACTATATTAGTTTGATCTCATGTACACACCTCTCTGCCTCCTCAAAGAACACAAGCAGTTTTTGATGCTTTCGAAGCAGCAAATTGCAAGCAACTTGTTTACTCTTTCCTGATGTGTTAATTTAGTTACATGCCTACTATGCCTACCTTTTTGACAAATTTTTCCAGTTTTGCAAATATAGAAATTAAAGTTACTGGGCTATAATCTACATAAGTCTCTGTCTTTAAAAAATAATCAATTTTAGATGGATGATGACTGAATTGATAAACTGTATAAAACATTTAATAGCTTGACAGTATAATATGACAATCCTTTTAGAGAACTTGGACGGCTGCTATCTTCACCTTCTGACTCATCTTACTTCATTTAATGATTTTTTTTTCTAAGCTGCTTCTACTCCGGATGACTTCTCTGCCTCATTCCCCAGAAGTAATGGTTCTTGGATGGAAGCTTTCTCCGGTTCCTCACAGTCAACAATAATGCACTGAATTAATTCTGTTCTACTCTTATGGTCTTATCTTTTCAGAGCAAATCTTTGACATCTTGATATTCTATTAATACTGCAGACTTTCTCAGACTTCTAGTTCCTGGTAGAGTTGCTTTCTAATTAGTTGCTTTTGATTAAGAATTTTATGCCTTTAATAAGTGTATTTTGGCCAGTATAGTAATTGTTCTGCATTTAATTCATCAGTTTATGCTTTCTATTTTCCTTTTAGCTTTAACACAACATTGATTTTATTAGAATTCTTTATTGTAGCTGCCCCTTCTATGTCATTTATGAATTTGGGTTTTTTTATTTTTTTGGTCTTTTAAAGTCCTTTTTGATATGCACTACACATTCAGTTTGAGGTCCTGAAAGAGTGTCTTCAGAAGATATACCTTTGCCTCTGTAAACACTTGACTCTGTTCCCTGTATGCTTACATTTAATGAAAAAAAAACCAAAAAAAATCTGTGGTTCCTCATCCTTACACTCTTTCCATTTTTTTATTTTAAAAACTGCTCTACTGGATTTCTGTGGGTAATAAAAATCAAAGGAAATTTGCTTACATAGAAAAGCTACTGGCAAAATGTTTCATTTCAATTGTATTCAAGTATCCTTATTATTATTAATTATCATCTCATAGACTACTTTTAAAAGTGATATCTGACAAAAAGTTTTTGCAGACAATGTAATTTGGCTGGAAAAAGTCTATCTAGATGCCACTTGCAGAATATTTGCTGGCAAGACTCTATCCCTTTGAACAATCTCCTATCTTTTCTGCAAACAACAAATTCTGTTTTTCTATCATGACTATGAGTGTACTTCCATCTGTTTCTAGCTAGACTTGACCAATAAGTTTTTTATTTGGAACTGTACCTCAATAAATTTCTCTGAGTACTTCTAGTGACACCCATCCATAGCAGTTTTCAGGACCAGTACCTATTGATAATCTCTTTGAGCTTCCTGTTGTCTCTTGTGTACCTGGAGTCCTGCCATCCATTGAATTCAGGGCTTCTATTCTCCCCCAGTTTTCTCTCTAACTTTTTGTTGCACCACCGGTATCTTATTCAGAGACATCTTACCTTTCCTGTTACTACCATTGATGGTAGTCCTCGGTCCACCTTTGCTATATTTTCTCTAAAATTTTCCCTAAATTACTATCCAGTTAGATACGTCTGAATTGTAGAATTGTCTGAATTGTCTGCAAACTCAGAGCAAGTGAGAAAATCTATGAAGACGAAATATCAAATTTCCCTTTTAACCCCAGTGCAGCACTATGCATGTACAGCAAGTTTCTGAGTTTCTGAACTGTCACTGAATAAATACTGAGACTATGCAGCAGTTTGTGCCTTTTCTTCTTGCATTCAGGTTTGCCTCCTCTTCCTTACACATAGACTGTGTTGAGTAACAGAACGCATTTCTTGTTCAGCTTGTCCACTGGCAATCCTTGTCATGTGTTTTCAATATAACACATAACAGACTATACTGTTCCCCAAAAAGATAAAAGATTTTATAAAGCACAATATTATTATATTTATAGAAACAACTAAAATCAATCACATTATTGTTCTAAAATGAGGTAAAATATTGTAGGAAAAGGAATACTGTCCCTCTGAATACTTCATAACCCCCAGTGTGACACTCAGAACTTTATTTGTAAATGGAAAACACACACATTTTCAAATAATGCCAGACAAGTTTGCTTATGAAGACTTGGAAACTCTTCAAATGTTCATGTTTATAGCAAACATAGGGCTCTTTCAGTAGGGAATCTATCCAGGCATGCAACTGTCATTTACTTTTAAAGCCCACAAGATCTGAAACATGCCAGCTCTAAAACTTCTGGCTTTTCTAAAAACAGGCTTGATCAAAGATCCTGTCTTTGAAGCTGGTGATGTCTGCATAACTGGAAGACCATGGCCAACCTTACTAGAGGAGTTGTGAAAGGCAGTGAGCCAAGGACCATTCCCCAAGGGGTGTTTTGGATGTTCCCATCCTGCTTCTACAGTCAGACAGATTTTAATAGCATGGAAGTGGCCAGGCTCTTCAAAGTAGCCTCTGAATTACTTAATTATCTGGCAGAGATGTTGTCAGTGCTGCTGTGGATGGTCAGAGTGCTGGATGTGACAGTGGCTCTCTTGGAGCCATGAGATGGGGCTAGGGGATCCTAAGGCTGACTGATCCCACTTTCCCAGCCAGAGAAAAAAGGCAACTGGGGAGCACCAAGGCAGATGAGACCTGAGCCAGGGCTCATGGTCAGGCAGGGCAGGGCTGTGGGAAGCTGGAGTCAGGTCTTGCTGCACCATTGCTGGGGCAGGGGCTGATGGTGCCAGGGGTCTGATATAGTGTCATGGGCTTTCTGGGCTTTGGGAACACCTAGGGCAGGCCTGGGGAGCTGAAAGGGGGGCCTAGCCTGTCAGTAGGTGATCAAAGACCCCAAAGAGTTGGGCAAGGACAGCCAGGGCTGTGGGTGTACTCATGGTTGTGATACTCAGGCTTTGCTCCCCTTCGTTTAACAACTTAATTATCTCATAAACTCCTCTGTAAAATAGTGAGTGTTTTTTTAGTATAGAGGAGTGGTTACTTAAAAAATATCAATATGTGCCATTAAATACTAAAAACAGAGCCAGGACAAATGCTCTCTGGTTATAGCACCTAGTTCTTTCGCCTTTCTCCTGCCTGGCAGGAGGTGGCTGTTATCTTGACCATCCCAACTCTTCCCACAAACACTGCAGGGCTATGGGGACAGAGCAGACCTTTTTTGTTTTTTTCTTCTGACGAGTTACTTTACAGAGCTTAAATATAACCAGAATGTACAGTACAGACAGTCTCAAACCCCAGAAAACTGCTTCTGACTATAGGGAAGTATCATATTAGGTGAATGTTCTATTATTTTCCCCCAGACTGTCTGAAATCTGAACATAATGACACTTTGTACCTGTTTTCATAGCTGTGAATGCCTCACAGGGAAGCATTTCATAAGTGCTATCTGTGTTCTTTTGAACTTTAAACATCTGCCTTAAGCATCTGCTTTTGATCAAAGAGCAACCAATGACCTCCTTCAATGGACTATTTGGTACAGAATAAAAAAGGCTGAATGTATACTGACTGCGAAGCCCTCAGCTTTCTTATTGCCACATCAGATCAATTTCAGGGAACCTTTCTTGTCATTTCAGTTTTCCAGCAACAACCCAAATTTAATGGCCAAAATTTAAATGAAAGTTTATATATGAATGCACTCTTTGGGATTAATTTTCGTCTTACTCTTTCTATTAGTGATATGGACGTACTTCCCTGAAAGAAAAAAAATAAAGTTTGTTTGTGCAAGGTTCTTTCCATCATCTACCAGGAATCCTGGTTGACTGGGGAAGTTCCACTTGACCGGAAATTGGCAAAGGTTCAGGGTCAAAGGCAGGATCCAGGGAGCTACAGGCCTATCAGTCTGACCTTGATGCCAGGGAAGGTCACAGAGTCATCTTCAGTGCTATCACACAGCACACATGAGACAACCAGATGATGAGGCATAATCAATATGGGTTTATGAAAGGCAGGTCCTGCCATACTAACCTGATGTCCTTCTATGACAAGCTTACCCACTTACTCGATAAGGGAAAGGCTGTGGTTATAGTGTACCCAGACTTTAGTAAAGCCTTTGACACTTTTTCTTACAATATTCTGCTTGAGAAACTGGCTGCCACTGACCTGGGCAGGCGCACCCTTCTGCTGGGTGGAAAACCGGTTGGATGGCTGGACCCAGAGAGTGGTGGTAAATGGCATTAAATCCAGCTGGAGGTCAGTTACAAGTGGGGTTCTCCAGGGCTCAATGCTGGGTCCAGCCCTGTTCAATATCTTCATCGATGACCTGGATGAAGGCATCGTGTGCACCCTTAGCAAGTTTGCAGGTGGGTGGAAGTGTGGATCTGCTGGAGGGTAGGGAGGCTCTGCAAAGGGATCTGAACAGGTTGGACCACTGGGCAGAGTCCAATGGTATGAGGTTTAACAAGGCCAAGTGCCAGGTCCTGCACTTGAGGCACAACAGACTACAGACTAGAAGAGTGACTAGAAAACTGCTTGGAGGAGAAGGAACTGGAGGTGGTGGTTGACAGCCGACTGAATATGAGCCAGCAGTGTGCTCGGGTGGCCAGGAAGGCCAATGGTGTCTTGGCTTGTACTAGAAATGGCATGACCAGCAGGAGCAGGGAAGTGATTCTGCCCCTGCACTCAGGACTGGTGAGGCCACACCTTGAATATTGTGTTCAGTTCTGGGGCCCTCACTACAAGAAAGACATAGAGGTGGTGGGGCACGTTCAGAGAAGGGCAACAAAGCTGGTGAAGGGGCTGGAGAAGTCTTACAAGGAGTGGCTGAGGGAACTGGGATTGTTTAGCCTAGAGAAAAGGAGCCCAAGAAGAAATCTTATCACTGCCTATGGCTACCTGAAAGGAGGTTGTAACGACATGGATGCTGATCTCTTCTCGCAAGTGATAGGTGATAGGATGGGAGGAAATGACCTCAAGTTGTGCCGTGGGAGATTCAGATTAGACATAAGGAAAAATTTCTTCACTGAAAGGATTATTGGGTGTTGGAACAGGCTGCCCAGGGAGGTGGTTGAGCCACCAACCCTGGAAGTATCTGAAAGATGGATAGATCAAGTACTTAGGGAAATGATTTAGTAGTGGACAAGTACAGTTGGACTCGATGATCTCAAAGGTCTTTTCCAACCTAGCAATTCTATGATTCTAAGAAAATATAGTTAATTATCTCTGAAAGGAGTGGAGATGGTTATTTAGTGTGGTATGTACTGAGGGGATTTAACAATTAAAAGCAAATAAGCAGTCTGAGTACACAGTTTAAAAACACTGAATGTCCCAACTATATATATATGTATATATATACACACACACGGTCATTCCAAAGGCCACATTACCTGGGGATGTAAATAATTGCATACATGTATGTGACAGCTTTTAAAATGTTCATTTCTTCTTCAAGAAACACTTTTTGCAGTAAAACTAGGTTTCTTCCAATTCTATTGAGCATAAATATCATATGCTGTTTGAATCACACAGTAAGCTCTTTGAAAGCATCAGACTTAAATCAATGGAAATGAGGGCATGTCCTGAATAATTACAGGTCCATTTTTACAGTATTTTCCATTGAAGATGATAAACTTCAGTTTTCATTTGTCAGTAAAGAAATCATAGACATTTCTCCCAACCTTTGCACTGGCATGTGAAATGCCAACTGCTCTCTATAATTGTCATAATAAAATGGTTTCTGATTGTCAGATATATTTACAGTTTCTTGGGGAAAAAAACACCCTCAGTGAATAATTAGTGTATCAGAGAAGACAGGAATTTTCATGTCTATTTTTTCTGAGTCAGGTATTTTAAAATTCCTAAAAACTCTGGCCTACCTTGAATAATATACTTAGTCCCATGCAAGAACCTAGTTAAGCACACTTTGTTATTGAGATAAAGTTGAGCTTTCTTCTAGTTAGAATGGGCAGCAGGAAACTGGATAACAGCTCTCTGTCTTTGCTAATGAATTGAACTGCTCCAAGGCATGGATCCGATTACTGTCTCACAATCAACAAATTGCTGTCACCAGCATGGCCCCTGGCACACTTTGGCCAGCTAGCACCCTCCCAAGCAATGCCTGGACACAGCTGAAGGTTTAGCACAGTCCAGTGATGATGCTCAACAGACAGCACACATCTGGATGTTCTGTGGGGTGTAAAAGCTGAGATTGTATATAAGCCATGTGAGCTGGCCTTAGTGCCGAAGAGAGATCCTTAGGACTTTTTTATTTACTACTGGAAATAGCCCTAGAGTCTAGTCCAGGTTTTGCTGATAAACTACTGTCTAGCCACTCCAAGCCTCAGGTTCTCCTACTCTGTGTAAAGTCAGTGAGAAATGCAAATGCTCCCTGACATCTGATACAAAAATTGCTAAGAGTTCTAAGTTATCAAACTAAAAAGTTATGTCAGCAACATGACCCTGAATAAAGTTATAACAATATTATCTTTATGGTATAGGATATCAGAGTAATGAGTAAATTATACTGAAGACAGACTGGGTAGTTTTCTAAGATTTGTGTACATAACAGATCCTATTTTTTAAAAAACATGAATAATTATTATCAGATACTCCTATTTTATTGTAGACCAAAAACTTTTTAAGGTAAATCAGGACATGATTGTCAGGTACCAGTGTTTCTCACTGTTGCTGGCTGAAGTTGAAGACAGTGCCTGCCCAGATGAAACACTGGTGTATCTTTTGACTTTCTTTCATCTCAACTTGCTGTTGGTTAACAGTATGATTGTATACCGAGACGTGGTTCATGTCTCCTTTCTTGCCACACAGATAGATATGTGGGATCAGAATTCATTGTAAATCAATATGTTTGACAACTTCTAAACCTTCTCTGGGAATTTTTAGGGAGGTTTTTTAGGTGGTCCAGACAAAATGTAGGCTGAGAACCGTTCAACAGCTAAATAATATAGACACTTGGTTCCCAACTCTTGTTCCAGTGCCCTGGCATTTCTCATTTACTACTATGGGTAGGTCCATTGTGTGGAATGAATCATAAAAATGTTACATTGGTTTCTTAGCGTCAGAAGCCATACCGATGTATAATGAACACAACTTCCTGCTCTTTTAATACTATTGTTTCTGAAAACATGACTGGTCTTATAGGCAGACATTACTAATTTTCTTCACTATTGATAGTTTCAAAATCTTTATCATGTTTTTTTCCTCTGAAATAGGGAAACTTTCGGTGTTACTGAAAGTAACTTTATGTGTTACTGAAAGTTTCTGATGCTCTCCTTTCCTGGATTCAAATAGACTTTCCACAGCTTAGTTCATAGTATTTAAATTGCACTTAGAAGGCTTGTAGTTGGTAAATAGAAGAAGAAAATACAAAAAAGAAAAATGTATTCTACTATACTGAAATATTCACATAAGCTCTTATTTATTAGTGCTTACCCAGAAATATAACTGTTTCTGTTACCTAGATGGTGGCAAAGACTGTTCCTAGATAACCATTTTATGCACTGAGATCTGCCTACAAGACTTGATTCTTTTAAAATTAGGTGCTGACAGCTGATGATTAAAGTTGACCTCACTGTTTCCTTTTACCATTCTTACCAGATGAACCAAGATTCCACACTCAACGTCTGCTTGTTCCCATGAGGTTACTAATGTCCTGCTAGAATTTGGTGGAAGCAGCTTTCTCTCAGCTAGGTCAATTCACTCTTTGTTAAACTGGGATATGTTGGTAAAGTAACTGCAGCATATCTATCAACTGCAGCTGCCTGGGATATGGTAAAATCCATTCTAGGTTAACAGAATAAGTAATTTTGCTAGTTTTATGGAATATATGTATTTCTCCCACTAATCCAGCACATGCCACATGCCTCTCTACTTTTTATATTTATATTTTAACTCTTTGGTTGACTTTTGTCTTATTTGGACTATTCTGTCTTCTCTGGTGCTGAGTTGTGAAGGTTGGCTGGAGAAGCAGAACTGATTTTACTGTGGCTCAGGATGTGATCAACTATTACTTAAAAATAAGTCAGCAATGTTGGTTCAGGAGCACTGGGCAAAATCACAGTGTTTTCTTATCCTCTTTCTCTTGTTGCTCTGCACAGAAAGAAACAGGAGAGTTGATTCAGTAAGTCTGGTTTGAAAATCTGACATTGTGTAGAGATAATACAGATTGCCTTTTATATTATTGTCTGTCCTGGAGCACAACTACCATTACAGAAAAATCCTATAGAAGGCTAATGAACCCCTGTATCTACAGATCTTTATTTTATGACTTCTGCAGAAAACAATTTTAAATTTGTAGACCCTTATTTCTTTACCTTCTTCAAATTCTGTTCCTATTGCATTTCCATAATAATGTTCTAATCTTCTGAAGATCAGTTGAGGTGTTCTACAGATTTTTTACTTGTATCTACCAAACAGATCAGTTCACTACAAAGAAATCAGTCCAACATATGAAGATCTTCCTATTTCAGTTGACAATGGAAAGTAAAATAAAGTAAAATAAGTAAAATTTATATTTTCCAGGTCATTTTGTATGTACTCTAAATCAATTCAGCTGTAAACCATGCAAGGAGCACAGAAATGTAAAGAACCACTTTACCTCCTTATCCCTTGCTCCTGTATCCCAGTCCTGAGTGCAAGCTCTGGGGAAGCCTCACAGAGAGGTAATTATTCTATCTTAAGTTAATTCCCAAAGGGCATATTATTTTGAGACAACAATAGCTCAAAGGATAATTAGTGGACCTGATTCACTTATTTACATGTACATCTAGAACAATTCCCTTAAGGTCAACTGAGGCAGTGATCAAAATGATTATATGATTCAGCTACCACTGAGTAAGATTTCCAAAAACTCCAAGCAATGTATTTTAAAAGAAAGCAGAATGACATTGTTTCTCCTCAATTTATAAAACCCGAGTGAGATGTCTTACTTTTCTCCCTGCTGTGCAGTCCAGATGCAATTTCCCATTAGAGGACAGGACACAAAGGCAGATATATCCTTCTTTTCCAGTTATAATCTTTATTAGGTTTTGAAGAAAATCCAAGTATAAATGTGCTAAACAATAATGATAATAGCATAACAGGGTGAATGCTTTCTTGGCAACAACCTTACAGTTACATTCTTATTGTTTATATCTTCAAGTTCTTGTGTGGCATCACACTGGCATCCTATCACTATCAGTCAATTTGCAACAGATTTCACTGCCATATGTCCAATAGCAACAAACTCTAAAGTGTGCTACAGAACCACTGACAAGGATTGATCAATTCCTCTTTTTCCATCATTTTGTTTCTAACCCCAGTTCAGAGGGCATTAAATGTTCTGAAAGGAATCTTATCTTCTTTCAAACTGCTTTATAGCCTCTTAAGCGTTAAGTCACTTCAGGGATTTACAGACACCCTTTTGGGTACCAGAGACACTTTCCACTTTTGCAATTAGGATGTTGGGTGTTTGATATCCTTCTTCCCTTCTGGTTTTCTCTGTTTGTGACTTCTTTTTCAATCCTTTCAAAAATATGAATGGATAAAAATAGTAAGCAAAGTTGCAAGAGGCAAGGTCAGGGAAACTCTCTTTAAATTAAATATTTCACTTAATATGGATGTTTTCAATAAACTGTCAGTGATCAGGCAAAACAGATGTATTCATGGTATTTGTATGTTTGAAAAAAAAAACCCAGTAGAACTGTTTCATTATATTAATTCAGAGATGTGAAATCTTGACAGAAGAATGGCAAATGATGTCATGATGCTGAAGATTCCTGTCAAGGACAAGCACTTTTCATATTTCCTTCTCATACTGGTAAGAAAAATACAACAATGGTGTCTTGATCTCTTGATTATTATTGCAATAAAATCTGCCTGAAAAAACTCAGAGTTTTCCAAAGCATCACCAAAAAAATCATTACTCTCATTGAAACAGTTTGCAGTAAGAATGACAGAGAAGATCAGACTTGATCTAAAAAGTTTTCAGCTGAAACTGGAAATCCAAAACTCTTAAATGTAGGGCCTTATTTGACATCTAATTTTCATGCTTGCCTCTCCCAGAGTGGTAGAGGGAGAATGGAGCAGACAAAAAAACGTTGTATAAAATGGTTTCATTTATGTCCCTGGTGTTTCAATAGAGAACAGATAACATTTTGTTTCATTTAACCCAAGCAGGTACAAGATGCACTAGGAACAAGGCAGTTAAAGGATAAGTTACAGACGTTACTTTCAACCTTGCATAATATTTTATGCAGAACTGGATAAATTAAGACCATTAACTTAAATGAAGAATTAACCTTTTTTATGCCTGTTTTTAATTTATTATGCTCCATATATGATTTGTATGGATGTCCTCCTTAGTGTGGCATGTATCTATGTGCAGAGGCCAGAAAAAAATGTCAGTAAAACCTTCAGCTTTTATTGTAATGCCTTAGAAAGCAAATACCATTAATTTTGAATGAAATTAACCATATTTGATATGTAGAGTGAATGAGAAGTTGCAGGGCTGCCCACTTCTTTTGTGATCAGGAACAAGACACACAATACTTGTTGTAGAGAGGAGTTGTAGAGAGTTGTAGAGAGTTGTAGAGAGGAGGTCTCTTCTCCCAAGTGACAGAGGACAGGACAAGAGGGAATGGCCTCAAGCTCCACCAGGGGAGATTTAGGCTAGACATTAGGAAAAAGGTTTTCACAGTAAGGGTCATTGGGCATTGGAACAGGCTGCCCAGGGAGGTGGTTGATTCACCTTGCCTGGAGGTGTTTAAGGCACGGGTGGGCAAGGTGCTGAGGGGCATGGTTTAGTGTTTGATAAGAATGGTTGGACTCGATGATCTGGTGGGTCTCTTCCAACCTGGTTGTTCTATGATTCTATGATTCTATGTTTCTAATACAAACAGCTACAGTCCCTTTTCTCTATGTTCTCCATCAGTCCATGCCAGCAGTTATAAGAAGCTTGAAGTTTGATTTTTCAGCATTCCACAGTCACAGCTAATATGAAAGAATAATTTATTCAAGTTACAAAATATTATTGATGGTCTGGTGGCTTTTAAAAATACCATTTATATTCTAGAGAAAGCAACCCAAGAAATTTCAAAATACTGAGACTAAAATATCTTTTATTTTAGAACTTACATGTTTATAAACATTCTTCATACATTCACATCATGCAAGTAAACAATCATATCTACTACTGTCTGCAGAAAGCAAAAACTTTCCAGTTGTATTTAAAAGGATTAAATCTCATTAATTCTACGTAATGAAAAAACTTTCTCTTTTCAGAATTCATTCCTGTATCAGTAACATGGGTTGTAATGAACTTATGCAGAATAAATGATTCTTAAGTAGTTGTTAAACCAATAAATAACTCATCAGTATTGTTTTCAAAATGAAAAAAACACTGTTCTTTTCTAAGCAGTGTACCTCATGAATCTTTGCGAAAAAGTCCATGTTTTTAAGCTATGGTTATTCAGAACTATGGCAACTGCAGTATTCCTTCACAAGTATTGGTTTCTGGGTCAATACTTGTGGGAATATATTGTTTCAAAGTAATTCATAGGATAAAATTTTCAAAGGGATTTATGAAAGCCATACACTTCCGATTAACGTTAATGGGGAGTTGTGTGGCTAAATACAGCTTTGAACATTCTGGTTAGAAATTTTTATTTTAGTGAGCTGCACATGGTTCCTCCAGTCTAAGCAGATGGTGTTTTTATAGATTGCAGAAGAGCCCTGCTGTGGATCAGCAGACACCGTGTTACATATTTCTCTCTAGTATATACTTCATAGGTAACTCCACCAGGAGAGAAAGATCTTTTCTCTATTAACTATCATATTTCATAGGTTTAGCTTGTTAATTATACAGCATAGCTGTCTACTATAAAACAAGAAACTTCCTCATGCAAAGTCAAAACAGTTCATTGTTCACAGTAACTCTATCATGCACTGCCAAGTAGCCTAAATTACTTTATTTTTGCCATTCTTATTAAATGTCCAAACTACTCTGGAAAATGCTCAATTAGCTTTACTCACTAATTGCATCCTCAGTGAAAGATTTTGCTATTTGTTTGTGCCACAGGTGCTAAATGATGACACACAATCACGTAATTACAGTACCCATCACTTGAAACTGTGCATAGAATTACGGGATGTTGTGCAATGCAGAGTGGAAAAAGGCTAATGGCAATGTGATAAGGTAGTATGAAAAATTATTTCTTGAATAAGTGCATACAATGATTTGGCATTTGCATTTGCCAGCTGTGAGCTGGTAGCTGTATGAGTAAGCCCTAAACTACATCAACTATACCACGTGTCATGGTGTGTTACATTTAATAGCTCTAATTATCTATTCTTGGCTGCTGGATATCTAAACAAATAATCCTTTTGAAATATTAATTGATTAATCTTTCTTTTTCCATTTGAGGAACACTAAAATATAATATGTGTACTGCAGAAATGCAACTCATCTCCTGGTTAGGTGATCATTTTCAAGATCAGGATAATAATCCTAATATATAATATGAGGTTTCCATGTTAAGTTTTTTTTTTAAAAAAAATATCAACAGATCTCCTTTCTCCTCATATCTCTGCAGGTGTCCAAAGAATCCAACTTATTTTATTCCAGATATTAGTCTTGCCAACTAATTGTTCTTATAACAATAGCTTATGCAGAGCGTGGGAAACGAGGCTTTTATGTTTTCACTGCCTGTGCTCTGATTCAGGACTCAGCATAGAGATCCAAGATATGTAATAACACTCTGGTATCATAACAACTGAAATACAAGCTCAGTAACACGTGATAATGCATAACATAGAGCTGAATTTAATGCCTCATATTTTTACCACTTCTATGACAAGGGACAACAGAAGAATAGCTTTACGAGAAGAAAAAAAAATGTAAAGGATACAGTTCTCTGATCATCTTTTGCTTACTGTTCCACTGGATAAAATTGGTTGCCATATTAAACTGCTTATAAAGTTGCAAAAAAGCAACTTAGCTGCATGCAGTTTACCTGCAACTCCAGAAATCATTCAGCTTTTCTAATTTGCTGGAAATCACAAAAAAGGTGGACAGAATAGCTTCAATAGCTTCACCAGTCTGGTGTTTCTCTCTATTGGAAATAAACTAATCTTTGCCCTAAAATCAGCAGCCTTCAGATCAGTCTCTAAAGATGGCATTTTTACGAATCACCCTGTGGAAAACAAATCATGACCCTGGACCAGAACATCACTAAGCTCAGACGAATTTAAAATTTGACTTTGTAGTGGAATCTTATCTTGTATCTAATCATTAACCTCCTCATCAAATGTTACCTTCATTAGTGAATCATTTGTACTAATTACTTCTGGAACAACTAAATTTTCACTGGTTTTATAATTCTATACATTCTGTCAAATTCAGAAAGTATCTTTATATTAAGAACTTTTTTGTCCTAGAATTGTAATCTTTCACTTTGATTATCAACTACTGCAACCGAAGCACAATTTTCACTATGTTCTCAGTTTTATAGGTCAGAAAATGTTGTTGGAATTGTAGTTCTATCAAAACTTTAAAATGATATCATATTTTTCTCAGAAGTATTACTGACGAATAGCCTAATGCATAAGTTATATAAATGCCTTTTTTTCATTCAGACTTTTTTTAACATGCAGCTCCTCTAGAAAACAGATCACTTGAAAGCATGCTGGGAAATACCGCTCTCAGTTTTTAAAAAGTAAAAAGAACATAAGACAGCAAAATAAGATTCTTAGTTTGCTAGATAAAACTTTCATCTACTTTTTTAATGCTTAGATCTTGCCTAATTTACAAGAAAAAAAAAAAGGTAAATTTGCCGTTTTAAAATTTTGAAAACTGGTGAACTTAAAATGTCTTACTAGGCTTAATTAGAATTTTCTACTCATAATCCAAAGAAGAATAGACATTAATATACAAAGGAAAAAAACCTGAGAATGTTCATCATTTTTCCATATTTGTTCAATCACAGATTATTAGAGGTGTCACTAGCAAGCAAAGATAAGTGAGCTGATAATAATGCTTTCCTAGCAATTAATATGATATTTGTGTTCATGATATCCTTTTTAAATAGTACTTAGATAATATATACTTATGAAGGAAGATAATGATAGAGATAAACATATATATAGGCCACAAAAGACTCGGAAATCATGCCATATGATCCTAATATTCCAACATAGTCAGTTACAGTCTTAATTAGTCATTTGATCATTTGAATTTTTATTGATAAATCTCTTAAAATAAGGGAGTGCGTATTTTTGAACTTCATTCCTAGTAAAATGGGCCTTGGAATTCTTTGATTCATATAAGCTGACTTTCAAAATTCATTTTTATCTTTGCCACCTGAGAATGAACAGATTGTGTCATGGTAGAGGGTAATTCTGATAAACACTGAAAAAATGGACAGGAAGATACGGCCATCAAATTCTGAACATGAAGTAGCAAGTAGGTGACTAGAGGCTGGAGAGGTTTAGTCAGTTCTGTTGATTAAAAATCTTCTAACAAAAACATGTCACTGGTGTAAACAGGTACTTTCTGTCTGTCTTTCAGAAGAAAAATATAGCAGGTTAAAACTCCCAATTAATTTTCTTCCTTATATTCACACTCTAAGCTCCCCCACCACTCTGATATAACCTTCCTAATTATATCCCACAGTTATCCTACTGTTCCTTGTGCAGCCAAACATATTTCTGNCTGGTGAACTTAAAATGTCTTACTAGGCTTAATTAGAATTTTCTACTCATAATCCAAAGAAGAATAGACATTAATATACAAAGGAAAAAAACCTGAGAATGTTCATCATTTTTCCATATTTGTTCAATCACAGATTATTAGAGGTGTCACTAGCAAGCAAAGATAAGTGAGCTGATAATAATGCTTTCCTAGCAATTAATATGATATTTGTGTTCATGATATCCTTTTTAAATAGTACTTAGATAATATATACTTATGAAGGAAGATAATGATAGAGATAAACATATATATAGGCCACAAAAGACTCGGAAATCATGCCATATGATCCTAATATTCCAACATAGTCAGTTACAGTCTTAATTAGTCATTTGATCATTTGAATTTTTATTGATAAATCTCTTAAAATAAGGGAGTGCGTATTTTTGAACTTCATTCCTAGTAAAATGGGCCTTGGAATTCTTTGATTCATATAAGCTGACTTTCAAAATTCATTTTTATCTTTTCCACCTGAGAATGAACAGATTGTGTCATGGTAGCGGGTAATTCTGATAAACACTGAAAAAATGGACAGGAAGATATGGCCATCAAATTCTGAACATGAAGTAGCAACTAGGTGACTAGAGGCTGGAGAGGTTTAGTCAGTTCTGTTGATTAAAAAACTTCTAACAAAAACATGTCACTTGTGTAAACAGGTACTTTCTGTCTTTCAGAAGAAAAATATGGCAGGTTAAAACTCCCAATTAATTTTCTTCCTTATATTCACACTCTAAGCTCCCCCACCACTCTGATATAACCTTCCTAATTATATCCCACAGTTATCCTACTGTTCCTTGTGCAGCCAAACATATTTCTGTTATTGTTTGCTAACTAGGGATTTCCTGTAAGCATGGTATAAAAGATCAGACAAAATTATGTATTCTGCACAGAATACTCATCTGATTTGTTAAGCTGAGCATTAATAAAGTTCAGTGTAAACAAGATTTGAAAATTGAAATAGCTAGGATGCCATTGGGAAAGAGTTGGCCATCAGTGGAAAAATTTTAACTGCTAAAATGTTATCTATCTATCTTGCAACACACAAACAACATGCAGTTGGAGCCATATAAAATATTTCCTTTCTAATCTGTAAAATCAATCAGACAATTCAATGGCTGAATGGTTTGTTCTCTGACTGGACAGCCAAAAATTAGATTATTCACTGTGGGAAGTAAGCTGCTTTCTTCAATTCACCCTAGCAGCTCAGTAATGCAAAAATACATTTTCCACATAGGATGAAGCGATTTACAGGTAAATTATGCAGAAGGGATGAACACTACTCTACTTCATCACTTGCTTTCTATTCATTGTTTTATGTGCATGAAAGCTGAACAAAAACAATTGTTTGGAATTACAGTAAATCTGCTTCTTAGTATGACTGTATACAATATCTTTTATGATTTCCATATGATTTGGAGGTATCAACTTTCGTTATTACATTTATACCAGTGCTGTAATACATGGGAGGAGTTACTCTTAACAGTGGGAGAAATTGACTGAAATGTTTGAGGCTCAGACTCCAACTGACCAATATGCTGGACAGTACAGTTTTTAGTCATCCTCAAAAAGTGAATTATAAAGTGACTCTGTAAATATGACATCTACAAAAATAATTTCAACAATTGGTGTGGTCTTAGAGCTTTACCTGGAAAAGCTGTAGCACAATGGGTTAAAAAAACACTGAGGTCAGAAGACATTTCATTACTGGTTTTATAAAAGGTTTCAATAAAAATATTGTGGCTTGCTGTTTCAACATCTCATGCAGAGCAGCAAAACCAAAGATAACAAAGTAGAGTTCCTGGTGAGGGGCAGGAAGTAAAAAATCAACACTAAACAGAACTGGGCAAAATTCGGTTTTATTATCCAGACAGACACAAAATGTGAACAAATACTTTAAATAGTGGAGAGCATATAGGATAGTAGAACATGTTTTTAACTAATACTTTTCCATACCAATTAACACGATATTTTAATATGTCCTTTTCCTAGTGTTTCTTCTTACAACCATCAATAACATGGGGTAAAGAAATCTCTTTTTTTTTAAATGTCGCTTTTGAGTTGTGGAAGTTGATGGAGGTGATGCAGTCCCATAAAGATTTTACCTTCTGATCTTTAGAACAGTAGTTTTATTGTTTAGGTAAATCTTAGAAGTTAAGCCTTTGCATTAGCGGGTAGTACAGATCTATCCCATCCAAGAAAGCTGGTGCCTGGAGGTACACATTCCTTGCTAACTTTTTGAAAGCTGTGTGAAATTAGTCACCTTTGCTAAATGACATTTGCAAAACAAAGCACCCTGTTTTTTTCAAAAGCCCATGCCTTAGTTTTTAGAAAAGAGTAAGATCTCAGGGGTTCTCATGACTCAGCAGTGAGAAGACGAACTGGCACAGAAAATTTGTTCTCTTTCCAACCAAATACTTAATTTCCAATTTCTGCAGGACACAAACTTACCTTCAGTGGATTTCAGGGAAAGCTTAATTAATGAGTATAGTAGTTCTGACAGAATGCTTCTTGACAGGAAATGCCCATACTATTTCCTGCACTTAGTGCTCAACCACCAGACGGATAAGCAGGCGAACTTTTACAACACCAATCTTCCCCTTCCAACTTTCTCCCAATCAATCTCATTTAACTTTAAGTTTAGTTTAGTGTTTGATAGGAAAGGTTGGACTCGATGACCTGGTGGGTCTCTTCCAACCTGGTGATTCTATGATTCTATGATTCTGACTTGCTGATGTATTATCATCTTTTATTCATATTTTGCTCTGAACCATTTGGGATCATAAAAATTGTATATTCCTGTTAACAAAGTGACTCAGTGTTTGATATGTCAGGAACAATGAATATTTATTTCCTTAACCAAAGGCAAAACAAATGAACATTTTCCTAATAATTTTCAGTATTTTACATGTTTAAACAAGTCAACTTGAATCCTTTTAGTATCTGACATTGACATTTTCTACCGATAAAGGCCAAGAAAATTTATAGTAAAATTTTGTCAAAACATCATCTTACAAGGTAAAAATTCTAATCATCAAGAGACAGTTAATTCTAAAGTGAAGTTGCCTCCAACTATATGACTATGAACTGTAACAGAAAACAAATATGTTATGCAAAAATCAGAGACAGAACTATACTTTCTGTCTTGCATTAGCATGTTGAATGAGATATGGGAAGGGAGAACAGAAAGGAATAAGTTCAAGACTTAAGACACCTCAGTAAATCTTGTTTCCCACCTACAATAGGTTCTAAGCAAAGACCAATGTTCATTGGTTCATCTAATATCATAAAAATACAGAATCATACAGTAATTTTCATTGGAAGGGACCTGTGAAATCATCTGATCAAATCTCTCAATGAAAGCAAGGGCAATTTTATGAGGTTGCTCAGGGCCTTGTCCAGTCAACTTTTGAATATTTGCGATGGTGGAGATTCCAGAACTTCACTGGTCAAAGGGTCAAATAAATATTTGACCACTCCAATAGTGGTTTTTTTTTCTTCTCAGTATCTAACTGTAATTTCCATTGTTGCAATATGTTTCCACTAACTCTCATCCTTTCACTGTGAAACACTGAGAAGAGTCTCATTCCATCATGTCTCTCACTCTTCCAACTGAAGACAGAAAGATCTGCCTTCAGCCTTTTCTTCCTAACATTGAACAGACCCAGCTCAGTCCCTTCATGCATGTCATGTATTTTAGACCCCTAATCATCCTTTGTGCTTGTTCTGGTATTTTAGGGCATTTCATTTGCATGGAGAAGCCTTAAACAGAATCATTGAATCAGAGAATGGCTGAGTTGTAAGCCACCCTGGAGACAGTCTAGTAAAACCGGCTGCTCAGAGCAAGGTCGCCTAGAACAAGTTTCTTAGGGTATGTCCAGTCAGTATGTGAATAACTCCCAGGACAGACACACCACAACATTTCCTGGTAATCTGTTGCAGTGTTTGATCATCTCTATAGTAAAGAAGTTTTTTCTTACATTTGAATGGAATTTCTTGTATTTTAATTAATACCAATAGCCTCCTTTCCTTTCACTGACCACTACTGAGAAGATGGTCTTTCCATCTTCTTTACCACCCCACACTGGGTACTCATACAAACTGATTGGATCCACCAGAGCCTTCTCTTCTCCAGACTGAACAATCCCATCCCTCTCAATGTCTCTCCATATATCAGGTGCTCCACCTATTCCTTTAAACACCTTTAAAGCCCTTCTCTGGACTTTGTCCAGTATGTCCATGTCACTTTTGTACTGGGGAGCCTAGAAATGGACCCAGAACTCCAAATATGTTTTACCAGAGCTTAGCAGAGGGCAAGACTTGCTTTCCTTTACTTGCTGGTGATCCTTTTCCTAATGCAGCCAAGAAGCTGTTGGCCTCCTGTGCCATTGCTGTCTCATCGTCAACTGGTCATCCAATAGGATCCTCAGGGCCATTTCTGAAAAGCTGCTTTCCAGTTCATCTGCCCCAGACTGTGCCGTTGTATGAGGTTGTGCCTGTGCAGGTGCAGACTTTGCATTTTTCTTTGTTAAATTTAATGAGATTCCTGTCAACTCTTTTCTCCAGCCGGTTTGAGGTTCCTCTGAAGTCCAGATTGGCCCTCCTGTGCATTGACCATTTTCCCCAATTTGAAATAATCCATTAAAATTCTGAGGGTACATATCAAGCAACCTGTAAATACTGTAAGCAACCACTCCTTTTCTTGGAAGCTGTAGTTTGATATTCTCTTTAACTACCAAGGGCCAGAGGCAACACAAGTGTGTCATAAAAATGTGGTCTTCAATGTATTTTTTGTCACTTTCCTGTTTATCTCCTATGTTCCTCGAGAGATTTTGCCCATGCACATGCAAATAATGTTCCAACAGGGATTAACAACTCAGCATCCAAATTTGATCAGCATCTACAACCTACATGCTCTTCTGTCATGTCCCTTGTAGGACTTTTTCCAACACATTATTCTGGAGAAGGCTCCCCACAGATACAGGTGCTACTGTCACTTTACATGAGTAAACCAGAAGACAACGATGTTACCTGCCTTGCCTGTGCAAGAATCCCATAGACAGACCAGTCATTTTGAGGAAAGGGCCTGGAGGTCTGTGTCCACATTACTGCTAAGGGTAAAAAAATCCATCTCAAGTTGAGTGTCTTGTTAAATCTTACCTTTTGAGCAGAAGAAAGCATTCAAGAGCCAACGAGCTGAACAAAAATGTGCGATTCCCTGTTTGCCAAAGAAAATAAGATTCTGAAAATCACTATGGAGACAACTGAAATTTCCAAACCTGAGCTAACCAGGAAAGCTCTACTGACTCAAGTATTACATGACACAGGGACAGTATGAAGTCTGGCTGTAGGCTAAGGGAAGGTGACTACTCTAATACTGCTACTTCACACTGTAGAGAACGTGTTGAGTTCCCTAATGCAGAATTCTCGATGAAAGGAGTAGAATGGTATCTGCATGTCAGCAGATGCTAAAAGAATAAGCACACAAAGCGCACAATAAAATTTGTTCTTTCCACTGCTCATATCTAATTGTGATGGAAGAATGTGATTTTATAACTCAGAGGGAAATGTTGTCAAAGATGAATCCCTGGTTATGAAAACAGAAGGACTAGGAAAAAGAAATATAGAATAATCAGCTTAGAGTTTTGTTTGTACTTGAACTTGGTCATTTTCTTTATGCTTCCATACTTCTGCAACAAGAATCTCTAAACAGTACATACAGTATCATAGTTAACAAGGAGGATGAACCAAATACTAAAAAATATTACTGGCAGGCATATGAAGGGATAAAAGACAAAGGGAACATGAGCATAGGCAGTGTATAGACTTGTACACAAACATGAGGTTGAATTTTATATCCTCAACTCATATCTGAGACTAAGAAAAGAAAAAAAGTGATAATATATCTTAGAAGGGGGTCAAGTCTAGAGCACCTGCTGTACCTACATGAAGGCAGCCAGTAAGCCCAGAAATCCACTGAAGTTGTTAAAGTAATTATTTAATCACCATTTACAGGTCAGCCAGTCATCTGTGAACAAAAAAAAAAAAAAAAAGAAGAAAAAAAACCAAAAAGAAGCAGTGCATGTCAAAAGGCAAGGGAATGAAAACCAGCAGAATTAAAGTGTCGTTCTCCCATGCTAAGGGGACCAGGCAATTCTTTTTACTTTTAGAAAAAGAGAGGTTCAAAGGTCAGCTGGTATTAAACCTGAACACTAATGATCTTACTGTTTATTCCAAGGGGTCTGATGACTGGGCAAGAGGCCAGGGTATCTTACCCAGTAAAATATCTCAATTAGCTGCAAATCCTTTGCCAAGTTACTCAGGCATGTAGTATGGCTCCCCCTAATTTCTTCTTGATCTCATTCAGTCAAATATTTTTTCGAATTCAGCAAATGAGACTAGACGGTAGCAACTGGAAGCAAGCAATGATGGCAGACAGTTTTCCTTTTCTAAGGAAGAAAGAGGGATTTTCTTCCTCATAGAAATACAGATCTCCACAAGGTACTGATCACAAATATATAATAAAATTTAAATTTACACAACTTTTAAAAGGTTTTATATTTTGTTTCACTGCATGCCAAAGTTCTCCAAATCTTTCAATCTGTTTAATGCTTCTAACTGTAACTGTTACCTAGCAGCTTGATAGTTCAAATCCTGAGACTGTTTAATTACAAAAAATATCCCTGTCCCTTCCATGTCATCCCAAGACAACCTGAACTCTATTCTTTAATATCATGAAGTCTAACCTCTGAAAAAACCTTACTAAAGTCAAGGTATCTTATGTCTCTAATTTCTTTGTGTGATAGGTCACTCCCTTTCAAAGAAGGAAATTAAACTAGTCAGACATGATATGGTTTTGAAAAATTTAAGTCTGCTTTTTTTTTCCCTTACCTTGAAGCATTTAAGTATCTTTCTCTTTACTAGCATTAGGCTGACTGCTGTGCTGTTCTCAGGTCCTTATTCTTCCCTTTTACCTCATTCATAGACCTTGCTGAAGAATTTCAGATCATTTAAACTGAGTCCTGGCAATCTGATTTCTAACATGAAAAGCCTTACTGGATAGCCATAGTCCTTCTGTAAGCAAACAAAGTCATTTGTCTGGTCTTTGGCTAGATGGTACAAAAGAGATGCATCTAATGTTGTTTTGATTCTTTATTTGAAGATAACCTTTGGATCAACTATATTTGCTCTTTCTGAAATTGAAGGCAAAGTGTCACAGAGGCCATCTGCAGATTAGCTTTAATCTCAGCACCAGCCTCTTTGTATACATGACCTCACTTGTGCTTTTTTTGTTCTGGTTATGGACAAAGCAGTATTTTAATTGATTGTAATTTCTATGTAACAACTAATTATTTTTGTTGTTTTATTTCCTATGTGCTGAGCCTTCTTGTTTCCCAAATAACCATTTCAGGTTTTGATTTGTTTGTGGGGATGTGGAGCCTTTGTTTAAAAGATTTTTCTCAATTTGGAGACAATTCACAGATTATTTCTCTGTATATCTCTCATTTAAAGGAGTCCCTGTTGAATTTGTCATCTATGTATAAGTCTCTAAATTCTCCTGCTTCTTAAATACTCATTCTTTTAATTTCTCCAAATATACCCTTTGAAGTAACAGAAATAGTCTATATCATAGATATAGTTTTGTTTATCCATTTATTTAATTTAAAAGCACTGATCTTTATGTCTGAGGATATGAGTTATTTTCTACAGAGGACTTATGATTGTTAAAATTAATTCTAAAATAATATCTTCTTGTGATCACTCCTTGACTACTGAACAAAGGAGTAGGGTTTTTTCCTTAGTCTCTGTCTAATGATAGAAATCCCTTACCATAATAAAAACGTGTCCATTAAAGAGCCTTATCTAGAATCAGCACAGTCATATAGACTTGCCTCTTCCTGACATCTAGGTTTCTCATCCTCTTTTTACTAATTAAAAGCTGTACAATAACCAGCAAGCAACAAACTGCTTGCCAGTTCCTCTGTCCTCTTTTCTTTCCTAGTCCCTCCAATTTTTGCATTTCTTGGTGCATGTGTGTGGATGTGCATTTCAACTGTACATGTATGTATACATATGCATGCTTACTCACATCTTTCTCCAAATACACATTTCATTGTGTGATGTGATCACTCATAGTGGGATTGTTCATGTCCCTGTGGGTAATTATTTCCTTGAGGTGACAGGGCCTGGTCAACAGGCCTAAAGCAATATACGTGACCCATGGATTATTCATAGGGTATTGCTATGTGTGCTGTTTAATCTGGAGGGAGCTGGCCTCTTCTCCCATGTGACAGGGGACAAGACAAGAGGGAATGGCCTCAAGCTGTGCCAGGGGAGGTTCAGGCTTGACATTAGGAAAAAGAATTTCACTGAAAGGGTCATTGGGCACTGGCAGAGGCTGCCTAGGGAGGTGGTTGATTCACCTTCCCTGGAGGTGTTTAAGGGACAGGTGGATGAGGTGCTGAAGGG
>WAAB01018276.1:656-29840 GCA_013389865.1 Piaya cayana | reverse complement strand
CCCTGGGCAGCCAGTTCCAATGATTCATCACTCTCTTGGTAAAGAAATTTTCCCCAATAACCAATCTAAACCTCCCCTGGCACAACTTGACACCGTTTCCTCTCATCCTATCCTTTGTTCCTTGGGAGAAAAACCCAGCACCCACCTCACCACAACCTCCTTTCCAGGAGCTGCAGAGGTTGGTGAGGTTTCTTCTCAGCCTCCTCTTCTCCAGGCTAACCAGCCCCAGGGCCCTCAGCTGTTCCAACAACCCCTGTTCTCCAGACCCTTTCCCAGCTCCATTCCCTTCTTCAGATGTGCTCCAGACCTTCCACATCTTTATTGTAGAGAGGGGCCCAAAACTGACCCCAGGATTCAAGGTGCAGCCTCCCCAGCACCAAGCCCAGGGGGACAATCCCTTCCCTGCTCCTGCTGGCCACCCTATGGCTGATTCAAGCCATGCCATTTGCCCTCTTGCTCACCTGGGCCACTGATGGCTCATGTTCAGCTGCTGTTGACGAGAAACTCCAGCACCTTTTCTGTCAGGCAGGTTTCCAGCCACTTTTCCCAAGCCTGGATCATTGCATGAGTTTGTTGTGTTTCACATGCATGACCCAGCACCAAGCCTTATTGAACAATTTACCTAGGACCATCAATCCAGCCTGTCCTGATCCTTCTGCAGACCCTTTGTCAGATTCACACTCTTGGCCAACTTGGTTTCATCTACAAAATGACTGAGGGAGCACTCGATCCCCTCCTCTAGATGACTGATAAAGATGTTAAATAGAATCACGCTCCTCCTTGGATCATCTGAAGCTGGCTTTGTAGCATAGAATCATAGAACCACCAGGTTGGAAGAGACCCACCGGATCACTGAGTCCAACCATTCCCACCAATCTCTAAACCATCCCCCTCAGTACCTCATCCACCCGCACCTTAAACACCTCCAGGGAAGGCGAGTCAACCACCTCCCTCAGCAGACCGTTCCAACACATCAGGAGGAAGTTTTTCACAGAAAGGGTCATTGGGCATTGGAAAAGGCTGCCCAGGGAGCTGGTTGATTCACCTTCCCTGGAGGTGTTTAAGGCATGGGTAGACGAGGTCCTTAGGGACTTTAGTAAAGCCTTTGACATAGTTTCTCATAGGAAACTGTCACCTCTGGCCTGGACAAGTGCACACTCTCCTGGGTGGAAAACTGGTTGGCTGGCCGGGCCCAGAGAGTGGTGGGAAATGGAGTTAAATCCAGCTGGAGGCCAGTGACAAGTGGGGTTCCCCAGGGCTCAGTGCTGGGTCCAGCCCTGTTCAATGTCTTCATCAATGACCTGGATGAAGGCATCAAGTGCTCCCTTAGCAAGTTTGCAGATGACACTAAGCTGGGTGGAAGTGTCGATCTGCTGGAGNAACATGAGCCAGTAGTGGCCCAGGTGGCCAAGAAGGCCAATGGCATCTTGGCTTGGATCAGAAACAGCGCAGCCAGCAGCCTTTCCCTCATCCAAGAGTCTAGTCACTTGGTCACAGAAGGAGATCAGGTTAGTTTGGCAAGACCTGCTTTTCGTGAACCCACGTTGACTGGGCCTGATCACCTGGTTCTCTTGCAAGTGCTTTGTGATGGCACTCAAGATCACCTGTTCCATGACTTTCCCTGGTCAGACTGACAGGCCTGTAGTTCCCCGGATCTGCCTTGTGCCCCTTCTTATGGATGGGCACGACATCAGCCTCCAGTCCAGGGGTACCTCCCCAGTCATCCAGGACCGCTGGAAGACGATTGAAAGGGGTTTGGCAAGCACATCTGCCAGTTCCCTCAAAACTATTGGGTGGACTCCATCTGGCCCCATAGATTTGTGGACGCCTAGCTGGGCAAGCAAGTCTCTAAATAATGGCCTCTTGGATCGCAGGAATCTGTTTCTGCTCCTCCAACCCCTGGGGTTGTGCACAGAGGGAACAATTTTCCTTACTATTAAAGACTGAAGCAAAGTAGGCATTGAGTACTTCAGCCTTGTCTTCATCCCCTGAATGAAGGGATTGATGCTGTTCTAAGTAGGGTCTTGGTCCAGAAAGTGCATGTGAGTCACCACCTAAATCCACCAGCCTCTCCAGTCCTGTGCAATCTGGGCTTTTAGGGACCACGTCCCAGAATCATTCAGCCTTTCTCCATTTCTGCAGGCAGGTGTGAATCTACACTACGGCTCTGAAGCTGCATAAATCCAATGCAAATGTTGTGACTTGGACATTATTCAGGTCTTTTCAATAGCAACGGCTGTACAGCCAGCATATCCTATGGGTTTCTTGCATGAAAGTAAGTTTTGTCTTCACGAATCATATGAAAGGTATGTTTTCATTTTATTCCTCAATGGGCTGTATAAGTGCAAGGGATATGGACAGAGAAACAGTTCTTGGAAAACAGCAAGAAAGCACGTGCTGGGAAGGTAGCATGTGAAAGTCTCCCCTCAGCACTGGTGACAGATGGTCGTGTTGAAACCCCCTGGACTGACAACCTCAGCTTGCACAGAGCCAGGAGCCCACACAGGGCCACGTGCAGGCAAAGATCATGGGGTACATACACCTGAGGAAGGAAGGAGCTGCCTAAGGGGCTTTCCAAACCCAGAACCCACCGATTCTCTGCACCTGAGCTGCAAGCCTCTGCTCCAGCAGGGCCACCCTCCGACTGGGAAACTGCTTAGGCACCTGACCAAGGACAGCAAAGCTGCCTGGATAGAGGAACGCCCATCCTAGGCCCGGGTTTGTCCCCAGGCTCCGGTTTGGCCCTAGCCCCGCTCCATCCTTTCCTCCCCGTCCCGGCCGCTCTCGCCCCCGCCAGGCGGAGCCCAAGAAAGCAGCCCTAGCGCCTTCGCTCTCCAGTCAAGTTTCCCCCTCCTCGACCGCCGTAGCGCCGCCGGGGTGCCGGGAAGCGGCGCCGTGACGCTGGGCCTCCTGGGAGTTGTAGTCTTTCCGGGCGGGCCCGCTCATTGACGCCCCGCTTCCCGGCGCCGCCCGGGAACTACCAGCCGGCGGCGGCCGCTGCCCGACTGCGGCCATGGCGGCTCCGTTGGTGCTCGCGGTGCTGGTGGCCGTGACGGTCCGGGCCGCGCTTTACCGCTCCAGCCTCGCCGCCTTCATCTCCGAGAGGGTGGAGGTGGTGTCCCCGCTGAACGCCTGGAAGCGAGGTGGGCCCGGCCCGGGCGGAGCGGCCTGAAGCGGCGGGGCGGGAGGGGCCGGGCCGAAACGCGCCCCTCCGTGGAAGAGGGACCGGTGGGCTGGAGCGCGTCTGGAGCGGGGAACGAGGCCTGGGAGGAGCGGCTGAGGGCCCGGGGGCTGTTCAGCCTGGAGAAAATGGGCTGAGGGGAGAGCTCATCGTTGTCCACAACTGTCTGAAAGAAGGTTGTGGAGAGGTGGGTGCTGGGCTCTGCTCCCGAGTGGCAGGTGGTAGGACGAGAGGAAATGACCTCAAATTGCACCAGGGAAGGTTCAGATTGGATATCAGGAAAAATTTCTTCACCAAAAGGGTTCTCAGACACCGGCAGAGGCTGCCCAGAGAGGTGGTGGAGGCCTCATTCCTGGAGGGGTTTAAAAGATAGGCAGATGAGCTGCTGAGGGATGTGATTTGGTAGTGGACAGGTACAGTTGGACTCGATTTCAAAGGTCTTTTCCAACCTAGGGATTCTATGAAATTGTGCAACACAGTGGGTGCAGGCTGTCCCGAGGACAGTTGGGTGCTGTGAAGGGATCCAGCAGGCTTGGCCTTGCCTGTGCCACAGAGGTGGAATGGAAAAAAAGACCGAATCTGGCCCAGGTGTAAGACATTGGCAGCCAGGGCTGAGCGGCTCTCGTTATGCTGGGGCTACACAAAGTGCTGCTGCGGTGTGGAGGCAACTGCTAGGAGCCAGGTCCTAAGAGTTGCTCAACTCTTGTTCCTGCACAATTCCCAGCATGGCTCATGTGCTCTTCCCAAGGTTGAGGGACAGATCAGTCAAGGCTCTTGGGATGAATTTATCTCTATAGCATTTGACATTAGGAACTTAATTTATCTTAAAGATAACTTTGTATGCAGTTTAGGTTAGATCTTAGGAAGAAATCTTTTACCCTGAGGGTGGTGAAACACTGCCCAGGCTGCCCAGGGAAGCAGTGGCTGGTCCATGCCTGGAGGTGTTCCAGGCCAGGTTGGATGGGGCTTGGAGCAACTGGATCTAGTGGGAGGTGCCCCTGCCCATGGCAGGGGTGGAACTGGATGGGCATTGAGGTCCCTTCCAACACAAACTAGTCTGTGATTCTATGATTACTCTCTGAACACATGGACCTGTTTCACATAGTGTTTTTCACTGCATACGCTGCTCAGTTGCCAGGGAATGTTTATGTTCAGTTAGGTGGAGATTCTGTGGAAAAACCTGGATATATGTTGCAATGCCAGCTGTAATTACATGGCTGCAAAGGATCTGAATTAACACTGCAAAATATGAGGAAGTTTCAACAATAGATAAAGTAACAATAGATAAAGTTTTAGACTTTACCTGGTAGTATATATTAATTTCTGTTCTTTTAGTGTGGTTTTGGAGGTTTCGGGTCTCTCTCTATATAATTAGGCAAAACAGTTCAAGTTGTATATCATCATAGAATAACCAGGTTGGAAGAGACCCACCGGGTCATCGAGTCCAACCATTCCTATCAATCACTAAACCATGTCCCTCAGCACCTCGTCCGCCCATGCCTTAAACACCTCCAGGGATTTAGAATTAAGTATTCTCCAGTGTAAATACTACATATCACATAATAGGTGAATTCAAATCAGTAAATATCGTAGAATCATTGATGCTGGAAAAGACCTCTAAACTCCTCCAGTCCAACTGTCAGCCCAACCCCACCATGCCTGCTAAACCCTGTCCCCAAGCACCATGGCCACACAGTTTTTGAACCCCTCCAGGAACAGAGACTCCATCACTGCCTGGGCATCTAGTTGCAATTNCTCCATGTCTTACTTGCAGTGACAGGCCCAAAACTGACCCCAGGATTTGAGATGCAGCCTCACCAGCCCAGGGAGACAGTCCCTTCCCTTCCCTGCTCCTGCTGGCCACACCACGGCTGATCCAAGCCAGGAGGCTGGTGGGCTCCTTGCCCACCTGAGCCACTGCTGGCCTGTGTTCAGCTGCTGTTGACCAGCACCCCCAGGGCCTTTTCACTGCCATTAGTGTACTGTTGAGTGCAAAACATTTCAGCTATGAGGTTTTAGCAGAAACAAATAAACAGATCACAACTGACCATTCAGTTAGTAGAGAAGTTTTTGTGGCAGAAGTGAAAAAAAGCACTGATTCCAGCTGTTTGTTGGCATGGTTCTCTGTCAGCCGTTCAACTGGTGATTCAACATGAGATCCTTATGAGTGTGGATGTTTTGAAAACAAGAGATCTACCATCATGAGCTTTTCCTTTTCCCATGTGACAGGGTTCTAATGCAGGTGTTTTGTGTGTTTCAGTGGTGGAAGGGTTAGCGCTGCTGGATTTAGGGGTCTCGCCATATTCCGGAGCTGTTTTTCATGAGGTTGGTGTGCCTGCTTAATTTTAAACACAATATTCAAGTGACATGTTCCTTGGTCTGGCAGAGGCTGGAGATCCAAAGACTTCAGAGAATCTGGAGCCTGTAGTTGTCAGTGCACTAGCACAATGTGGAAATCCCATTCACCACAGAATAACTCATTACTGAGTTATTTTTATTAATGAGTTATAATTACTCATTACACAGACATCTGTGTATTTTTCACTGCATGACTAGAGTCTGAAATAAAGGGAATCTGTAATAAATACTCTGTTCACCTCCGGGTATTTCTATGAGCAGAGGCTGGAGTGGGAAGAGACTGTCATTGTGAGTCTGAACACACCTTTACTGGATAGAAGTGTCTCAGGTTTCTGCGTTTGCAGAAATGTCAGCATCAGCATTCAGTACACTTGTTCCTCACCTTGAAAACACTAAGCTTCTCCAAGCACTTAAGCACTGGTGGGGTTCTGTGCTCCTGAGTGGTCTTGTTGATGTGAAGTTGCATCGGTGCACGGTGTCACCTAGAGGTGAGGCAGGTGCTCTGAAAACTTGTTTCTCATCAATAAATTTTTCTTTAAATACAGTTTTCTCCCAGACTTCGAAATATTTTCCATGCTTATTTATGCCACTGTGTTATTTTGTATTTTGAAGGAAATCTGTGTTCTCACAATGAAGACTTAATTTACTCTAGATTAAGCTTTTCTGTCAATGGAATAGTTCAGAAACTTGCTCTTCCTCTCATTGAAGGGAGAAGCCATGGGAGTAAGACAATGATAGGGTTGTAGTCCTAGTGCTTTACGTTTTTAGCATGCTTTCTTCAAGGCTCATCTAAACAGGCTAAACAGTGAAACAAACTGTGTAGGAAATACTTTCAAAAGTACCTGCAAGCAATCTGAAAAAAAAAAAATTCTCTGGAAAATATTGTTTTCTAAAGCTGTGCTTTCTATGCTTTCTATGGTAACTCTAGTGCTGTGCTGGTAGAATTGACTACTTGGAGAAGAATATAATTTTCAGAGTTGATAGTGTCTTTTATAAAAGAGAGACCTTTGCAAGAAAAAAGAGCACTAAGTGTGCTTTGATTAATCATTTTACTCTGAGGAAAAATGTTGTGGAATAACCTAAGGAAAATTGCTGTTTGCAGTCTCTTGTAGAACAGCTCCATTTTTCTTATCAATTTGTTTATTGTTTTATATGGGCAGTATTTGATGTTGGTTTCCTTCTGCTCCCTTCTAGACCCCGCTGATAATTTATCTCTTTCACTTCCTGATCGAATACGCCGAGCTGGTGTTCATGGTAAGTGCTCCTGGAAAGGTTCTCTGGAAAGGCCCCATTCTATGAAATGCCAAGTATGATTTCCCTTTTCCTTGTGCAGGATTTGGGGACCATCAGGCTCCCTGTAGTTCAGTTTCCTGCTGAGCTCACAGTTGAATGGGAAAGGCAAGTTTGGCTGTACAAACCCATATTCATGCTTTTCCCTTGTTGTATGTATTACTTGTCTTTGGTGAGTTCTTGGGTAGATCAGTGTCCCCACAGCGGGGCAGGGAGCAGGCGTTTGGTTTCAGGTTCCAAAGGCTGCCTCTCACAGGTCAGAACACTCTGTCCCCCCAACCTACTCCCTGCATGGCTAAAATCCACTGCCAAGCCACAGGCCTGCAAAGAGACCAGAAATGGGTTACTCCTCCAAATGGAGGGTTACTCTCTTCTGAACTGTTCCACGAGCTTGGTGGAACTTAGAGGGGCAGAAACCATCCAGGGAGCTGCACGTGCTGGCTGGTGGAGCTTCTCTCCTCAGATCCCTGCTGGGCAGGGCTTGGACAGAGCACACAGCAATCTGTCTTGTGCTGGTGCTGTTGTTCCAGTGGCTGTTCTGCTACCTGGGAAGTCTGGGTCAGCTCAGGGACTGTCCCGCTGGGTTAATGGATGTGGGGGTTTAGCCAGCTGGGCACTGCCCCATTATCGGTGTGCTCTGATTAAAGCAGTGAGTCAAGAAGAGTCATAGAGTCATGGAATGGTTTGGGTTGGAAGCGACCTCAAAGCCCATCCAGTTCCATCTTCCTTGCCATGGGCAGGGACACTTCCTACTGGATCTTGTTGCTCCAAACCCTATCCAGCCTGGCCTGGAACACCTCTAGGGATGGGGCAGCCACCACTGCTCTGGGCAGCCTGGGCCAGGGCCTCCCCACCCTCACAGCAAAATATTTCTTCCTAAGATCTCATCTCCATCTCCTCTTTTCCAGCTGAAAACCCGTTTGCCCTTGTCCTATCCCTGCACTCCCTGATCAAGAGCCCCTCCCCAGCTTTCCTGGAGCTCCTCTCAGCACTGGAGGCTGCTCTAAGGTCTAAGGACTCCACAAAGTCCAGGCTGAACAGACCCAACTCTCAGCCTGTATGGGAGGTTAGATTCTCTCATGTGGGATTCTCTCTGTTACCTTTACATACTTCTTTCCCTGAACAATTTCTTTCCCCTTAATTCCTTATTCTTTCATTTTGTAAATATTAATATTGTTGATACAGCTTATGGCTTCAAGGTTAACAGCAGTGCATGAACACAAAGTACAGATCATCAGCATAGGATTTTTAAAAGCTGTTTTTCACTCTGGTGAGTTAAGTCATATCGGGGTCCTTATTCAGTATTGCGGTGCTGACCCAGACCTTTTCCTCCTTGTGTTTATTTTCCTCACATTCTTTGTCTGCCTTGCTTTTTCAGATCACTGATGTGCTAACTGCTGTAGCTCTTTACTTGGCCATTCAGGACTACAACAAAGTTGTGGTAAGCTAATTTGCCAGTGTTGCTGTTCAGTATCGTTGTCTTGTAGCAGAGAAAACACATGCCAGAGGCAGCAGTATCAACCAGTCCCTGTGGCAGTAAATCTGTTCATGTCTGGATGATGAATAAGCAGGGGGCTGAATGGGGTAGACAACTGGGGTATTTGAACATTGGTTTTGGCAGTATTACAGTAGGAAACAAATCAGTGTCTAGACCTACCACACTGCACTTGGATGATGATCACAGCCACACGAATTCTTTGATCTGAAAGAAATATAAATAATTAGAGAAATTAATGAGAACAAAATAGCCAGTGAAGTGCAGACAGTTCGAGGTCACAGTATGCAGAGGAGATGTGAGATTTCAGAATGTGTGCTAGAAACCTACCTTCAGCTGTTGTGGCAGTTTGCAGTGTGCAGAATTAATCACTGGCCTATGGATCTGGCAAGACTGGACTTTTCTTCCCTCTGCTCTCACAATCTGCTGTATGATCTGTAGCCTGAGCCTGGAATGTTTTACCATGAACAGGGTTTGTGTTTGCATGCAGCATAAGTTAATACGCAGACTAGGAATGTGTAAGGGAAGGAGTAAAACCATCCAAGCATGCTAATCAACATAAGTAATTCTAGTGAGCAAGATCTTATATTAAATATTACTTGTTCCCTCCAAATTCTAAGTACATCTATTTGGGGCTGAGTTATTCCTCCTGCCTCTCTCATGAGTAGCTCAAAGAACATTTTGTGTAGGCAATGCTGAGTGCTTTTCCATCCCACAGGGGCAGTGACCCAGTACTACCATGAGCAAGGGGGCTGCATTTCCTCCCTGTGTGGTCTCCCACCAACTACATGCATGTTCCTTATCCTCTGTCTTTGAGATGGAAATAACCCACAACAGAACTGCAGGCATGTAAAAATCCTGCATGAGAGTTACTGTGCTTGTTGAGAATTTATTACCAGCATTGCTTTCATTCTGTCTCTCCATGAAATATCTCAGTAGCTGTGACTGCAATTGCTCTTCTGTCTCCATAGAAAGCTTCGTAGAACGAGGTAGATTAAAGAGAGAGATTTGGGATTACTAAAGGATATTTAGCATGGAGATGTTCACCTTGAAAATAACAAAGACTGCCTACTTTCATGATTGGTTTCTCAGGGTTTTGCTGTTGAACAGTGAATTTATACAGTCAGGTTTTTGCTGGAGATCAGGCAAGCTTTAGGAAGATGAAAAGTATTAAACTCTAGTGTGGAGAATTCACTGCCAGCTGTGCCAAGAGCTAGACAGAGGGGATTAAGGAAGTTCAAATAAATAGAGATTATCTGCTTTCTCCTGATTTCCACTTCAGTTGTTAAGCATTTGGGATGAGAAAGGGGGGTTGTTCTGTTTATATGACACCTTGCATGACGTTAGTTTTGGCTCTTGCCTGGGGGTCATATGTGTTCTGCAGTATCAGAAATCCCAAGTGATAAGAAATGGTGCCTTTCCTCATCTGTCAGCCGGTGGTCATTTTCTCTTCCTCAGTTCAAAAAGCAGAAGCTACTGATAGAACTGGATAAATATGCGCCAGATGTGGCTGAACTCATCCGGACGCCCATGGAGATGCACTACATCCCGCTCAAGGTTGCACTATTGTAAGTATTGCTTCCTGTTGGCTGCTGTGGTTCCTCAGATCCCGCTGGGTTTGATTTGTCTGATTTGAGACTTCAGTATTTGTTGAGGGTTTTTCCCAAAAAAAAGTCTGGATTTTCTATTATGCAGAAAATCCCCACAGCCCTGAATACCTGGTTTGAATCATAGAATCATAGAATAACCAGGTTGGAAGAGACCCACCAGATCATCGAGTCCAACCATTCCTATCAAACACTAAACCATGCCCCTTAGCACCTCGTCCACCCGTCCCTTAAACCCCTCCAGGGAAGATGAATCAACCACCTCCCTGGGCAGCCTGTTTCAATGCCCAATGACCCTTTCTGTGAAAAAAAATTTCCTAATGTCTAGCCTAAATCTCCCCTGGCAGAGNCAACTGCACACAGGATTCAAGGAGTGGTCTCACCAGTGCCGAGTACATAGGGAGAAGAACCTCCCTGGACCTGCTGGTCACACTGTTTCTAATCCAAGCCAAGGTGCCATTGGCCTTCTTGGCCACCTGGGCCACTGCTGGCTCATGGTCAGTTGCTGTCAACCAACACCCCCAGGTCCTTCTCCTCCAGGCACTTTCCAGCCAGACTTCTAGTCTGTAGCTGCTCAGGCTTGTTGTGCCCCTAGTGCAGGACCCAGCATTTGGCCTCATTAAACCTCATGCCACTGGTCTCAGACCAGAGGTCCAGCCCTTTGGAGCCTCCCTACCCTCCAGCAGATCCACACTTCCACCCAGCTTAGTGTCGTCTGCAAACTTGCTAAAGGGAACACTCAGTGCCTTCATCCAGTGAAGACCAGATGCTTTTCCAAACGTAACTTCATTCAGGCCCTCCAACACAGCCCGAGAGCATCAAATCATCAATTTCATAGCAAGAATGTTGTGTCTACACAGGTTATATGCCCATTTATTTTGCTGACGTGTGCTAAAGTTCTCAGAATTGATTCTGTGCCTCCCAAATGTCTCTTATTAGAAGAGTTAGGAGAATTTTTGAGCAGCTGGACAAAATGTTTGCTGAAAGTCACAATTCAGATATCTCAGAATTACTTATAAAAATAGATGTTTTCAAGTTGTCATCTTAATAATGTCATCTTTGGCTGTTCCTCTACGTACTAAACATTTTTTTAAATTTCAAAAATCTTCAACTAACGTAAATAATGTACATGCAAGTTACTTGATGTCAAAGAATTCTTTTTTCATTGGGATTTTGACACAAATTATCATCTGAATTATTCTATTTCAGAGTTTTCCATTCGATAAGTTGTTGTTTTTTCTTATTTTCATGTGAGTTTTGTAAAATGGTAAATTCCCCAGGGTGCAGAAGGCAGAGTTGGTAAATTGCAGACCCTTGTGTATTTATCATTGTTGTATATTATCACATCAAAGTTTGCATTAAATCCTACTTATCCTGCTGTAGGTGCTCTCTGGAAAAACAGAAGGCAGCAGACTGAGACTCAGAAAAGTAGGAAGAATGTAAAGGGTTAGTTAGGAAATCATCAGCTCTGTCCACTCTGATCTAGTTATTAGCAGCGTTGTTGGTACGTTATCTTGCTTACTGTACTGGTGATCCTTCCCATCATTTCCCTGTGCTTTGAACCTAGTTAAATCAGATTATTGTAACTCATTTCCAAAAGGATCTGGCCTCCATAATAACTAAAGTGTGGCTGCATTCTGGAAGGTAAAGGTGTTCAGAGTTTGCTGACTTTTGTAATTCTGTTTAAAATATGCCAGGTTTCCATAGCTGGCAGCTCTCATGCTCCGTTCATGCCTTGGTGGACATAAACAATTGCTCTGCCATAGCAGGAGTGTGCAGGTGCAGCTGAGTTGCAGGAAACTGCTAACATCACAGGATTTATTTGTATTTTGCTATCTTCTTATTTTCATTACTTCAGAGCCAGTAGATATGAGTAGCAGAAAGAGTTAACTTTGGAACCCATAGTCCTAGGTCTGACTGAATAAATGCACAGTGTGTCTACAAAGCAAGAAGTGGTTTTGGTTGACATTTTCGAGGATAGAACATGCTTTTCTCCAGTGGTGACTGTCTCAGGCTACAGTCCAAATCCAGACTAAAGAACCTGTTCAGTTGAGTTAATTTGATGAAATTTGAATGTAAATAAATAAAAAGAAACGGCAAAGTGCCTCTGCTTCTTGTTCGAACATCTCTTCAATTCGATATTGTCTCCTTTGAATGTAACTTGAGCTTTGCTCTTTTTCAGCTACCTGTTAAACCCCTACACTGTGATGTCTTGTGTGGCCAAGTCCACCTGCGCCATCAACAACACTGTCATTGCATTCTTCATTTTAGCTACAATAAAAGGTACTGCAACAAATTAAAAGTTGTTCTTTAGGGCGTTCTATGAAGATTAGGAAAGCAGCAGGAATTAAATCAAACTGGAATTTTACAGGTATGATGGCTGCAAAGATCTCAGTAAAACACAGCAGAAACAGTTTCTGGTTTCTGTTTCTTTTATGACTCCCCAGTACTCGAGTCTTTTAGGACACAATTCGTACTGATGATGTGTTTTAGGAGATCTCTTCTGGATCAGAGGAAGAGATCTCTTGTCCCCAGCAGCACCTAGACTTTGTGAAGAAATCTGATATAGATTGGCTTTATTAGTGTTTCCAAGCAGAAGGTTTCCTCCAAAAGTTTTCCAGTGATTTAAAAGCATTTGCAGAAGCAAACTTGTAGGGTCAGTTTAGTTAAACTGATTTTTAACCATTCACTGATACTGTAAGACAAGTAGTTCAGTCCTAGACAGAACTGCAATGGCTGTGCCCTGGGTTTCCTCCCTGATAGGGAGTGGCAGCCTCTAGGTTTTAAAGTGGACAAAGAGAGGATGTCACATTGTGACTTATTTAGAACTGTGCAGAACTGAACACCCAATAAAATAGAGTTATCGGGAGTAAGGGGGTTCTGTCTAAGAGAATGGGCTGAAGTGGAGAAGGCTCATCACCAGGTAACCCCGTGTTTTCTCTTTCAAAAGGTGGAAGCAGAGAGAAGTTACCAAGTGTTCAATGTCAGTGGGCTGACAGTAGTCCAGTGCACCAAGTCAGGATTTTTGCTGTCTAAGCTGCATTTTCACAGATGACATCCATCAAGTGACATAAGACTGAAAGCTATAGCCAGGCTATGGCACTGGGTGCTTGTTGTTTTATTGTTTACCTTTTGGAGTTGATTTCTGGTGTTGGCAGGGGTCAGTGTGAATACTCACCACATGGCTCCACCTGAGACACCTCAAGTAAAGCTTCCTTAATAAAGGCATTCATGCTTTTAAGACCACTTGGATAAACTGTGCTGATCTTTCCTCTGTCTCAGTTTTGGTGTCTGTAAAATAGGGCTAATGTCACTTTGTTCCTTCAACTGCAGGCTTTTGCTTGCTGCATTTCACAGAGCTTTGATGAGGGCATTGACACAGGACACAGTCTTGGTGATTAGGTTATCCAGTGTAACAGCGCTTCCGTGAGGGTGTGACTGGAGTGAATGTGTTCCTACACATAGAGAGCACCCAGCACAGTCTATATATAAACTGGATCACATGAATCTCTTTCCGTATGTCAGTGATAGGAGATAAACCATTCAGTACTTCTTTCTTGTAGGAGAATCACCTTGGTATGAGTCATTCACCATTAAAAATGGCATTTAAAAAATGGACAATCTTCAGGACACATTCTGCTGAAAGTGCCTTTAAGTGTTGTTCTGATATTTGTAAAGCCCTGGCAGAGGGTGCTGCATTTCTTCCTGTGGGTGTTCCTTACAAATGAACACATTTTTTCTCTGCAGGTAGTGCCTTCCTCAGTGCTGTGTTCCTGGCCTTAGCAACATACCAGTCCCTCTACCCTCTCACACTGTTTGCTCCAGCACTCCTTTACCTTCTGCAGGTAGGTGATTTCTGACTGTCGGTACCTGTTGTCATCTTGTGGCTGTGCAGGGACAGCCTGAGTACCGGGAAAAGTGACTCTTCTCAAGCCATGGAAAGGGTGTGAAGCCTTTGTGGGGATGGCTGTGCATAGAGAAGGAGCAGAAAGTCATCTACAGAACTGGTTGGTGGTCGGCTCATTCAAAATAAGTGTTATTTTTTGTGTTACATGACTAGCAAGGAGGATTTAAGACCTGGGGAGTTTTCTTTGCACTGAGATGAATCACAGAGCTGTGTTTGAATTGCCCAGACTCAGAAACAGTGAGTTGGAGTTAAATGGCACAAGGCACGTGCTCGTGAAAGTGGCTGGTCGCCCTTGTTTTTCTCCATCCCCCTGAATTCCATCGGGGCTGGCCTTGATCCTTCATGGGTACTCAGTGCTTCAACAGGCAGATGCTACTCCAGGCAAAACGAGCCCAGCACCAGGCTAGTGGCACATCTCAGACACGTGGGCGTTGCTCTATGAAGGGATAGGAGTTGGACGCAATGACCCACCAGGATCATTGAATGACCAGCTCAGGTCATTCTACCATTCTGTAAGTGGGGTTTAAAGCTGAGGCAGCTCTTTGCTAGAGTAGATTCATCACCAGTTTGCCTGCGTGCTTGCCTCCAGTCTACCTTAGTTCTTGCGCTGATGCTGTAAACAACGGCTTAACTGAGAGTCCAGATTAAAATGCACTTAGTGAAGACTGGTCATTGAATGGTCTTATTCTTACCTGGGAGCAAGGTGAGGCTGTGGCCACCAGCAAAGGAGAGTCATTTGAATTTACAGATAACTTGGATCATCTTTTATTATTTTTGCCACTCTGAAAGTCCTGCTGTTGAGTGTTTCACCAAGGCCTTCTTGGTTGCTTTTGTCCTGTCTCCCTTGTTATTTTTGTAGCTAATCTTAATTACGGGTTCATTCTAGCCTATTCTCAAATCTCAGAGCTTCAAAGGAGAATGGAGCTTCAGTTCTAGTCCATTTGCTTTCCCTGACTGACATGAATGTCTCTCACCTTTTATCAGTTTTTTTTTAATTATTACTCTTTGCAAGAAGGAACTTCTGCAGTCAATGTTGTTTTTTCAGTTGGATGATTTGAGGTGCATTTACTTTTATATATTTTATATTTTGGTTTCATTTTTTCATTTTTTAGCTTTAGTCACATTAAAGGGGCAGTAAAGTACAAACGTTGTGTTCACAAGGGGATCATGATTGTGTGTGTTCTTGTATCCAGAGTTGTAAATGAACTTTCCTGCATTCTTGGTGCAGAATTAAATAACTTTTCTCCAGCACTTTTCCATCTATCCTGCCAAAAATTCTGGATACACTTGCTGACATTGTTCCAGCCAGTGGTATTAAACACACTCTGAGAAAATAGAGCAAGTGTTCCGCAGAGCCCACATCTGTCAGAGCTGAGTCTCCGTATGTCTCCTGCAGGTGTAAACCCTAGTTTCAAATGGGAAAGCTCCATCACTGACTTGGAGCTCAGAACTCAAAGCAATTCCCAAAGGTGTTGGCCCCTGTGTAGGTATTTATCTTTACTGATGCAGTCAAGGGTCCTTTTGGAGTGAAATACCTGTGTTATCTGTGACCAAGGGCTCGTGGTTGACTTGTCAGCACTCACATGTGGCAGTGGCAGGGCTGCAGTAGTTGTCTTTGAGGAGGCAACCTCTTAGAGGGGCTTCTTTGTGCTTAGGAACCTTCTGGATGTCATCTTTCCCTGATTTCAACAGAGCATGAGTGCCAGTCCATGTGATGGAGCCCTGACCTTGCAGCGTGGTGGGTGGCAGAGCAGGGTGCTCAGTCACCCTGTTGATATGAGTTTGCTAGGGGAGGCAGGCAGCAGTGCGGTGTTGCAGATATCTGGGATACAGTGAGGAGGAGGAGGGTGTAGTTCTCACACATCAGACTTGACTCACTGCATGCAGAAACAACCAGCTTAGCTACTGCATTTTCAAGCACAGTTCTGGAAATACGTGCAACGCAGATGAGTTAATTGGCCAGAGTGGAGGTCATCAAACAAATTGTGTTTGAGAGCTGTTCCTCTGGTGCCATAGTGCCAGTGTTTGATGCTTTCTTTCATCAATTTAAAAATATGTTCTGAACACTCAAACTTTCTTGTGGCTTTCCCCCGGCTGAGGGATATATATCTGCTTGTATTTCATTTTCAGCGTCAGTTCATACCAATAAAACTGAAAAGTAAAGGCTTCTGGCTCTACACCATGCAGTATGCAGCCCTGTACCTGTGCAGCCTGGTGGTGATCATCTGCCTCTCCTTCTTCCTCCTCAACTCCTGGGATTTTATCCCATCTGTGTATGGGTTTATGTAAGTATAAGGGTTCTTACTGTTTTTTCTGCCTGGCCCCTGCTGTGTTGTTTCATGTGCAGCACACATAGGTGCCCCACTCTTGTCCTAAGTAGAGTGTGAGCTGTGATTTTACTGGCAGGGCAAGAAAAGAAAGAGTGAGGAGGAGAGCAGGTGTTAGCCAAGTTCTGTTAATCAAATAACAGCGGAAATTGGAAAAGGCAGGAGATGTTTTCTGTTGACTGGAAATGAATTTGATTGTTGAGCTACAACAGCTGTGAAACTTTAGTCTCTCCAGAAATGTCTGCTTGGGAATCATTAAAATCCTGCTAGGGCATAGGGAAGGATTAGTCCCTTTTCCCTCCAGGTTTTCACCCCTTTGGTTTCACTTTCACGGATTTGAAGTATGTGTTCCCCATCCAGTAGCACAATATGGTTAATTAGTATGAGAGAAGCAGGGCAGTGAAAAACAACCATTTTAAAACATTACCTTGACCTTTCTTCTTGAATTTCAGCCTTTCTGTTCCAGATCTGACCCCCAATATTGGCCTTTTCTGGTACTTCTTTGCAGAGATGTTTGAACACTTCAGTCTTTTCTTCGTGTGTGTGTTTCAAATCAATGTGTTCTTCTACACCATCCCCTTGGCCATAAAACTCAAGTAAGTATGTTTCTCTGCTAGTTTTTTTACTCTCAGTTGTCTTGCGAAAGCCTGTAGCACTAGTTTCAGATGCCTGGATCTCCAGGCCTGAAAAAGATAGGGATTTTTAACAGGGCCTGTCCTCCATATTTACCAAAGTAAATCTTTGTAAGTACATTTTTATTCCTCATAAATACAGTGAGTTGAGCTCTGCTGTGCAATAGATGTGTTACAGGCATCAGAAGAGAGAGCAGAAAGTTAAGTTCCAGAGATGTCTGCTCCCTGCCAGCATAAGGCAGAGCAATCTGCAAGCAAGAAGTCTTGGCTGGAACTTTTAGTTCTTTATTGCCGGAAAGAAAGTGAAAACTTGGGGACATTCCTAGCAGCCTGTGCTGACGTTACTCTTCTTTCTGATAAAACCACCCATTAGCGCCTGGATCCTCAGTGAGGTTCTCCTGCTGACATGGAATGGGAACAGGCATCATGACATACCAGAGGGATGGGTATGGGCTTCTCCAAATAACCTGCACACAGGAGGTGCTGGTTGCTTTTCAGCAAGTGGGACAGAGCTGGGGAAAGGCAGCCTGGATGACAGCTTGTAAATATGTGTTGAGTGTCATGGAGTGAGGAGATGTGGAGCTCAGTCTACCTGCCTGGCATTCAGAGCCTTGTTTGGAGAGAACGGGGGTACAAGGGCCTCTCTGAGACCATCCCACAGTACGTTTGTGCCCTTGCTGATATTTATTTCCAGTTTCCTCTTATCCTTTGAGTCTTTTCTCTTCTAGGGAACACCCTGTGTTCTTCATGTTTGTCCAGATTGCAGTCATTTCCATCTTCAAGTCCTATCCCACTGTGGGAGACATTGCCCTCTACATGGCCTTCCTTCCAGTCTGGAGCCACCTTTACAGATGTAAGTTCCTGTGTTTGATCGTTCCTTATCTGGAATGAGAAAGGGCCTCTCCAATAATTGTCATTGCTAAACCAAACCAGGCCCATGTCCACGGGCTCTTGTGGCCTCCTTGATGTGTCTGGAAGGAGCCTGATGTTTCTGGTAGTGCGGTCTCTAATGTACCTTTAGGACTCAGATTGGAAGTGGTTGAGGAGGGAATTTTCACTTGTCGCTGATCTCCCCCCTTTCTCCAAGTTGTTCTGAAGATTAACTGTGTTGTAAGGACCTTTTACAGTCCTGTGTGAGGGACGCGGTTTATTTACAGTACCCATCCTTCGAAGGCTTCACCGACTTTTCAGACTGTGTAATTCAGTGCTGTTCCTGTGACTGGTCAGTCCCCCAGCCTTAAAATCCCACACCTTGCAGTGGTTCTATGTTTTGCCTCTTGTTTGCTTAAAGTGAAAGTAACTGAATTGCTCCAAGCAGTTTTCCAGTTGTTCTAAGATGGTTCATAAAGAACTTCTTCAGCTCTTTACACCACCAGAGAGATTCCTGTTGGTTTTCAAACTCAGGCTCTAGAACCTGCTATGCTGGGGACATTTGGAAGCACTGTTTTTTTCCTGGTGTTTCTTGCTTGAACGTGCTGCTTCAACCAACCCTGACAGCTTGTCCAGGCCTTTTGCTGCGGTCTTCTCTAACCAAGACCAACTGTTTAAGGACAGCTAGTCTGCCTACTGTCTGGAGGCAAAACCAGGTGTCCAGAGGCTTGGAGGCCATCTGCTCCATCAGCGTCAGGCTAAAGAAACCTAAGGAAGCACCAGGCTAGTCCTGAGCATGGCACAGCCATAGCAGGTGAGGTGCTTCTGATAACTTCTGATTTCACAGGTGCTTCTGATAACTTCTGATTCACTTGGACATCCCAAGTGTGCCAGTAAGGGGACTGTGAGAGGGGCAGTCTTCTGTCACATGCTTTCACCCAGAGCAAGTGAATAGGCCTACTGAACAAGAAGTTTTAAAGATGGGTGTGAACAGATTTGAATGTGACAGTGCTCTTGAAGAGTCAGGTAGCGCCCTTCAGCTGGAGAATGATTGGAGTCTTTTGGTTACCTTCAGGGACATGAGCTGAGGTTTAGCAGGTGCTTGCAACACAAGAGCTTTATACTACTGCTGCCAAATGACAGGAATAAATCATTCACAGAAAACCAAATCTCTCCTAGCCTTGTAGTCCCTGGCTCTTAGGGGAAGTTATGCTTGGTTTTTGTCCCTCTGACACACACACTAATGGATTCTGGCCATGCTTGCACCTCCTGAGGTCGTGTGTTTGTCGGCCTATGTAGGTTCCCTCCTTTTAAGGTGCTTTCATTTTCTTACCTCCTTCTGAGGAAGTATCATTCTTCCTATGGCCCACAGATTCATTTTTTCCCATGGCCATCAGCTTGACGAGGCTAGGGAATGGTGTGCTCTGCACTCTGAGTCGTGATGCTGACAGAAAGGCCCTTCTCAAATTTGCTGATTCTGTAGTGTAGACACCAAAAATCCAAGGAAGAGTGTTTGGAAGCAGGACCTAGATGGAAGGAGCCACAAATGAGGATTTCACACTCAAGCAACAGCAAAAGTATTTATTTTAAAGGGAAACACAGTAGATGTGTTATAAAAGCTAGCCAGGAAATTATTTAAGCAAAGTGTAAAAGATTATTGGAGAGCAGTATGTGTGAAAAGGTGCCTCTGGCTGCTGGATGCACCCTAAAAGACCACTGCTGGTTGCATGAATGTGTCTGCTTAATGCGACATCATTTTAACAGCTTGGTTTTCTTTTGCAGTCCTCCGGAACATCTTTATCCTGTCCTGTGTGCTCATTGTTTGCTCCGTCCTCTTCCCTGTTCTGTGGCATCTATGGATTTACGCAGGAAGTGCCAACTCCAATTTTTATTATGCCATCACGTTGACTTTCAATGTAGGGCAGGTGAGTAGTGCAAGGCTGACAGGGCTGCATCGCAGGCAGATTGCTGGACTGGGTGTCCTGTCAGCAATGGGGAATCCTGCAGGATGTGTCTGGCTCTTTGCGCCCTGTGCAGTCCTGCCCGGCAGCTTCCCGTCTCTCCTGTCTCTGGCTGAAACCTGCCTGGTCCCCACTTTCTGCCACACTAATGGAAAAGAGTTCTGGTGGTGTTTGAGCAATAGCTTAACAATCCAGCGAGACTGCCCTGCAAGTTACGTGGTCTGTTGCTTGACAGCAGCAGAAAAGCACTTTGGGATGGCAGGACTAAGAGCACATGTGAATGGAGGAGGTGGGCTAAGAGTGGGAATGAAAAGGGGGGCAGCAGCAGTGGAGCCAAACAAAAGGCAAATAAGAACTGCCTGTACATGGAGACACAGCATCAATATTTTTGAGCATTATACTTCACTGAAAGCAGGGGTTTGGGTGTAGGCAGGGTCCCAGTTATGCCAGTGCTTGCATCCCTGCTCCTCTCAGGGCAATTCTTGATACACGACATTCATTTGCCTTAGGGAAAACAGAGCTAGGCATCCCTGTATTCAGGTTATGCAGTTGCTACAACCTTTTCTAGGTCCTCAGTCTTCTCTGTGATATTTCTTATGTCCCTAAGCCCTAGGACAGTTTCACAAGTGGGTGGAATTTCCTCTCATCCCATGCGTTGTTACTTGGGAGCAGAGCCCAGCACCCACCTCCCCACAACCTCCTTTCCGGGAGCTGCAGAGAGTGATGAAGTCTCCCCTCAGCTTCCTCTTCTCCAGATTGAACAGCCCCAGGGCCCTCAGCTGTTCCCCGTAAGACTTGCACTCCAGACCTGCTGCTACTTAGTGGAAATATCTGTGGGTATCGGACTCTTCTCCCAAGTAACATGTGATAGGACAAGAGGAAATGGCCTCAAGTTGTGCCAAGGGAGATTTAGATTGGATACTACCATAGAATCATAGAATGGTTTGGGTTGGAAGGGACCTTAAAGATCATGCAGTTCCAACCCTCCTGCCATGGGCAGGGTCACCTCCCAATGGATCCAGTTGCTCCAAGCCCTATCCAGCCTGGCCTGGAACACCTCTAGGGATGGGGCAGCCACCACTGCTCTGGGCAGCCTGGGCCAGGACCTCCCCACCCTCATTGTGTAGGATTTCTTCCTAATGTCTGATCTAAGTCTTCTGCTCTCCAGTTTATAGCTATTCCCCTTTGTCCTGTCACTACATGCCCTTGTAAAAAGTCCCTCCGCAGAAACCCATTCTAGGTAATGTTTCTTCACTGACAGAGTGGTGAGGCCCTGGAAACGGCTGCCCAGGGCAGTGGTGGAGTCCCCATTCCTGGAGGGTTTCAAAAACCGTGTGGCCGTGCCACCTGGGGACAGGGTTTAGTAGGCATGGTGGGGTCAGGCTGATGATCAGAGTGGGTGAGCTGAGAGGTCTTTTCCAACCTTAATGATTCTGTGATTTCTACACACTGGTATTGGAACAAACAGATGAGTGTCAGCCTCCCTTGGCTCAGTGCTGCAAGACTGTGGAGACGGCACATTCATAGGTTCGCAGTGTCCCCTCTCACAGAGCACAATGAACAACTTGAGAACTTCTTAAGCCCCTTCAGGTTCCATCATAAATGCATGTCCCTTTTTATTCCTTATTCCGAACTGTCACTAATGTGTCTGAACATCTCACCTCTTCAGATCCTACTCATCTCTGATTATTTCTACGCCTTCCTCCGGCGGGAGTACTACCTCACTCACGGACTCCACTTGACAAGGCAAGATGGGACAGAGGCCATGCTTGTTTTGAAATAAGGGTTGTGCCCACCATTCCCGGGGACATGGACCACTCTAAGAAATGTGCAAAGCTTGGTGTATGTGGGGTGGGTGGGGAAGGTGGGAATGAGACCTGACTTTGGGAATGACACCTGCTGAAAGAAAGGGCTGCAGTTCTTCTGGGAATACTAGTAGGAGTTCACAGACTTGGAGCTACAAGTAGGACCTGCAATGCCTCTGTTGGAGCATCTCCCTCCTCCCTCAGCCATGCTTTTCACCATGACCTCAGCCATCAACTCGGGGCAGTCCAGCAGGAACTGGAAAAATTGTCTGAGTTGAATCTCTGGTCCAGAAAGAGCTCAGACCACAAACTGTTTACTTTAGTCACTGCTTCTTGGAGATGTTTGCTTCTCCTGGGAATTTCCCCCTCACTGCTTTGACCAGTAGTGTTCCCACCTGGCACAAGACAGGCTCTGGGTACCTCTGTGCCTCAGCCTGGGGTGCAGATGCCATTTCATGGTTCTCCTACTGTTGTGGGATCTGGACAAATCATGTGCTTGGGAAATGAATCATGACCAAGGATGAGTGACCTGTTGGAAGGAGGACAAGCTGAAGCTGCTGCCGCAGGAGCAGACATGAGTAAGAACTGGAGTGACAGGATGATTGGTACTGGGTAACTGCAACACAGCGGCTTCCACATCAGGAGCTGCATTGCAGAGTCTCAGAGAAAGGAACACTCCCACTACCCCTTGTTATTGTAGGGTGACAAAACCTTGTCAGTGCAGGGCTTGTGCTGTACTGCTGTGATTGCTGGGATGTGAAACAGGTCTGTGTTAGGGATCAGGAGGTGTCCAAATCTCCCCTTTGAGGCCCTGGACCAAATCCTGAAGGAACCTCAGCCATTGCTGTTATGGAGCTGTGGGGCTCATGGTGCTCCACAGCTGCTGGATATGCACTTCCCTGCATTACCTTCTTACAGGGACAGTGATGGTACCTTGTGGCTGTGTGCAGAGCACCCAGGTAAAGCCCTCTCCCCTATTTGCCTGCCCTCTCCTACCCTCAGACCCACATTTCAGAGCTGCTACCACTGTCGACCCCACAAATGGGACCCACTGGGGTGAAGCCATCTGGCCACCTTCTCACTCTGCTGCTCACATGGTGGTGGAGAAGCTGTAAAAGCAGCGCGAGAGCTTCTTATGTGTTGGGGTACCTGGTACTGAGCAGCCATGGGGTGCTGGTGTCCAGGCAGATGTGTCAGTGACTCTTCTTTCTTTCTGGACAATGAAAATTTTGCCTTACTGCACTGCTATCAGCGCTTTGGTGGGGGAGCAACCCCAAACCCTGTTCAACCCCTGCACTCAGCTGCAGCCTGCGCCTCCGGGCTGCTGCGGGCTCAGGGGCTGAGCAAGGAGTATTATAAACTGCAAGTTTTAAATTCCGCTGGTGTGCTCTGTTTCACAGGGGACCGGAGGATGATGGGGGCTCTGGGAAGCACCGAGAAGCACAGGGAGGGGGCTTGAAAGAAACACCAGGGTGAGGAGGAAAACCAGCGGCCCTGGGGAAGAGGAGAGGAGGCTGAGGGGTTCCTGAAAGGAAGTTGTGAGCTGAGTGCTGGCTCTTCCACGTAACAAGGAAGTGATTGGTGATTGATAGGAATGGTTGGACTCGATCCTGTGGGTCCTTTCCAGCCTAGTGATTCTATGATTCTGTGAAGGAACTGGACGAGAGGAAACGGTCTCCAGTTGTGCCAGGGGAGGTTTACATTGGGTATTAGGAAAAACTTAACTGACAGAGTGGCGAAGCACTGGAAACTTCTGCCCAGGGTAGTAGTGGTGGAGTCTCTGTCCCTTGGGGTGGTTCAAAAACCCACATGACTGTCACTCGTGGACAGGGTTTAGTAGGCAGTGTGGGGGTGGGGAGGGTTTGACTGGATGAGGTTGCAGGTCTTTTCCAGCCTTAACGACTCTGTGATTCTGTGACCCAGCCTCACAAGGCCCATCTGCTCTAGCAATCGGAGTAAGGCATTTCCTGACAAAACAGGATCGCTTTGTCCCGTTTCCACCCCTGGTACCTGAGAGCTTGGATGCAAAGGCAGTAAGAGGGAGTACACATGATTGAACAGGCTCTCCAGGACTGATTTAGTTCTTTCAGAACAGTTAGCAGTCCCCCTGCCCATCTCATCAAAGTCTGCGCTGTCCAGAGTGGAGAAGCTCAGTAACCAAGGGAAGAAACAATGTTTAAAAGCTTAAATGAAAATAACACAGGCAGCACAACAGCCATTTAAGCATTATGGAACACAAGCATAAACTCCAGGGGTTTAGATGAGAGCTTTCTTTAGATTTAGAATTTTTTTTTTAGATTTTTCTTAGGTTTAGATTGGATGTTAGGAAACACCCAGCTGTGGGACGTGAGCCCAGGCTGTCCCTCCTGGGGTGAGGGGCACGTACCACCATGTCCACTGGGGAGCGTTGGTAGTTGCCACAAACACTGCAACAGTTGTGTTGTAAGGAGCAACACAGGCACAAACCTGCCCGTTGATCCCAAAAGAAGGACTCGCATCCGGAAGCTCCCGCTTGGTGATCCAGAGCCTGGCCCAGGGACACGAAGGAGGTGACAGCCACCCAGCACCTGGCTGAAAGCGGGGACACCCATGCTAGCTCCACCCAATCCCTGGCTCTGCAGCAGAACATGTCCTGGATCCCGGGAGCTGGGACAGGACACGGGCACCCGCCCATGTCATGGATGGGTGCCAGGGAGGGGCCATGCGGGTGAACATTAACCCTGGGTGGTGGTGAGGGTGCCCGGCAGCACCCAGCAGCGCCTGCACAGCCAGCATGAGGAGGCTCCATGCCCACTACCACCTCCTGGTAGGTGCAGCATGGTGTGTCCCACGGGGCAGTGCTGGGAGGCACCAACAGGGTGTTTGGGGGTCTGGAATCATGGGGGGTGCAAGGACTGCCCTGGGGCTGGCGGGGCGCATAGGGTGATGGGCACACAACCCGGCATGTGCAGACCCACTAAAGATTCCAGCACCCAAAGGGCCACATCTCCTCTGCCCAGGGCAGTCCTCACTTGCCCCTTTAGGGAGGTTTCTGCCTGCCCTGGCACTCACCAGCTGCCACTGGGATGAAGGCAGCTCCTGGTCCCCATGTACACCACTGGGCAGCAAGAGGAGCTTGCGACCAGGCTTAGTCCCTTTTGCTGGGGCTGAGGCTGTGGAAGCCTCTCCTGCCTCCTCTCCCTCCTCCTCTTGGGCAGCCCCATGCACTTGAACTTGCTCTTGGTGCTGCTCCTTGGGGTGTGCAGGGCGCTCACCTTCTGCCTCCAGCCCAGTCAAGACGAGGAGCTGCCTGTGGGATGCGAGGAGTGAGCCAGAGCAGAGCAGCCGGATTGGGAGGGAGGCCCACCAGCAGCCCAAGCTCTGGAGGAGCCGTGCAGGCTGGTGCTGAGCATACCGAGCAGTATCCTGCAGGATGGGGAAATCCAGGAGGTAAAGGACACTCCCACTGGCATGGAGACCCCGTTCTCTTGCTCACATCCCTCACCACACAGCCGTGGCCACTGTCCTGCCAGGAACTGGTCCAGCAGAAGGTCAGATGGTGTCAACCCCATCCCTGAGAACAGCCTCTGGAGGGGTGCTGGCCAGGGGGAATATGCTTGAGGAAACATCTCAGAGGGCTTCTCAGCGTGACGATGCTTGGAGGAGGTATTCTGGGAGGTTGCTGGGAAGGGCTGGGAGCTTGAGGAGACCACTTTGGAGCATGTTCACGGGGAGGATGCTTGGGGATAGCATTCAAGAGGGTGCTTAGGCTAGAGGAGGGCCTTTGAGAGGATGCTTGGGGATACCTTTTTAGGGGCATGCATGCACAAGAGGGAGAGAAGGATACTTGGGCATAACTCTTCAGGGGGATATTTGTGGGGAATGAGAGGAGAATGCTCAGGGTGTGGGGTGGATGCTGGGGCTGGCCAACCCTGGCTGAGCCTTCTCTGCCTCAGCTGGGCCCCCACCTGCCTCCCCAGCTGGTGCAGCAGCCCTGGCACCTACTGTACAGCACCACGCAGGGCGGCTTCAGCCTGCAGACCCTGTACCAGTGCAGCGTCCAGCCAGGCTCCCCAGCTCAGCTGCTCATCAGGGACACGGAGGCACCGGTACAGCCAGGCCCTCCCCAGCCCAGCTGCCCCGTGGGGCTGGGGGCAGCAATCCTGGCATCACCCAGAGCCCGACTGCCCTTCATGACAGGGCATGCACTTCAGCATTGGGGTCTGAGTCGCGGGTGCCCTGGGGGGCGGGGGACTGGTGATGCTCCTTGGATCCAGCCACACTAGGGGCTCCCCAGGGCACTGGGGAGGAGTCTGGAGTGACAGCATGGGGTGACACAATCTCCTTTGGTTGGACATGGGGGAAGCCATCAGCTGGAGTCCCCCGAGTACTGTCCCTGAGTCCACTACAGTGGTGTCCACAGGCTCAGCCAGGTCTTCACCTGGAGAAGCAAGATATGGCAGGGATGGGCAGAGCTTTGCTCAGCAGCCTCTGCTGCCCCTTGAGGGACAGGGACAAGGATGAGGTGGGGATGCTGCATCCCAGCCAATTGTTGCCTCCATGCAGGTGTTCAGGTGGACGGGCAGGAAATATTTCTTCATGAAAGGGGTGTGGACCTGCTGCAGTCCAAGCTCAGGCTGCCTTGCCTCAGTTTGAAGCCAAAAGCCCCTGTGGACATTTTCCAGCATCACCCACTGTTTCATGCTCCCTGATCCCTGCCCGTAGGCCAGGGGGCAGCCCTGGGGGTCTCATGCCCATTTTGCCCATCCCTCACACCTGGCATCCTCAGCAGGAGGGCAACCAGGAGTCAGGATGGGTAGGTGGCTGGTGAGGCATCCAGGTGCAGAGGAGGGGGTAGAGGGGACCCACAGCCAACTGCACCATTGGAACCTTCCCAGTGGTAGATTTAGGCTGTGGCTGGATGGAGACCTGCACCACAGCAGCAACCATCCCTGCAAGACCTTAGACAATGAGACCCTCTCGCCCCCGGAGGAGTTCTGCATCCAGGACTTGGAAGTGTGGGGCCTGGCCTGAGCCTGCAGGTCATACCTGGAACAAAAGGATGTTCCAGGACCAACGCCTCCCACCCCGCTGTTCCCTGCCAGCACCCACCAAGCACAGCCTCACCCCTGCCTCCCTCCTCCCTGCCCCACCGTTCCACAGGATGGGGAGAGGCTGCAGCAGGGTCTCAGTTCCTTGCAGCGCTGGTACCACAGGCCAGGGTCCCAAGGTGGCTGCAGGACCAGCCCTCCTGGCACCGAGCGCCCTGCAGAGTCCCCAGAGCAGGGAGCAGGCTCCAGGAACAGAGAGGAGCTGGCGAGACTGAGCAGGCCTGGCAGGCTCTGCCACACCAGCCAGGCCCTGGACTGGGGGTGCTGGAACCTCATGGTGACCACTCCTCAATAAACATGCCGAACTGTCCTGCCAGCCTTATCATAGAATCACCCACTGGATGATCGAGTCCAACCATTCCCATCAATCACTGAACCATGCCCCTCAGCACAACTCTTCCACCCTTCCACTTCCCTAACCAATAACTCTAATACTAACCATAACCCTAACCCCTAACCCTAAACATTAACCTAACACTAACTTCTAACCCTAACCCCTTAGCCTAAACCTAACACAACCCCTTACCCTAACCCTTACACAAACTCTAAATCTAACATCTAACCCTAACCCTAAACTAACCCTAAATCTAACCCTAACACTAATCCTAACCCCTTACCCTAAACCTTAACCTAACACTAATTTATAAACCTAACCCTAACCCTAAACCTTAACCTAACACTAATTTATAAACCTAACCCTAACCCTAAACCAAACCCTAACAGTAACCCCTAATCCTAAGCCTTACACTAATTCTAAAGCTAACCCTAAACCATAAACCCTAATCCTAACAATAACCATAACCCCTAACCCTAAACCGATCCCTAACCATAAATATACACCTAACCCTAACCCCTAAACCTAACCTTAAACCTAACCATAACCGTAACCATATAACTAACACAAACCTTTCTGTAAACCATAACCCTAATGCTAAACCTAACCCTAACTAGTATCCCTGACCAATAACTATAATACTAACCATAACGACAACCCCTAATCCTAAACATTAACATAACACTAACTTCTAACCCTAAAGCCTTACCCTTACCCTAACACAAACCCTTACCCTAACCCTTACTTTAACCCTAAACCTAACATCTAACCCTAACCATAACCTAAACCTAACCCTGACACTAATCCTAACCCTAACCCCAAACCCTAACCCTTACGCTACACCTAACCCCTAATCCTAAACCTAACCCTAACACTAACCTGAACCCTAACCCAACCCTAACCTTAAATATAACCCTAAAACTAAACCCAAACCCAAATGCTAACCCTAACTCTAACACTATCCCGAAAAATATCCCTAACCCAAACACTAGCCCTAAAGACAAACCCTAAACCTCAAACCTAACCCTAACCCCTAGGTCTAACCCCAACGTTAACCCTAACTCTGACCATGACTCTAACCCTAAACCATAACCCTAACCCCAAATCCTAACTCTTAACCCTAACACTAACCCTAACTCATAACCATAACCTCTAACCATAAACCCTAAATGTAAACCCTAACACTAAACCTAACCCTAAATCTAAACCTAACCCTAACCGTAAGCCCTAACCCTTATCCTAAAACTAACCCTCATGAATAACGATAACCCAAATCCTAAACCTAAATCTAAACCTAAACCTTACCCTAACCGTAAACTGTAACCCTAATCCTAACACTAACCCTCACCAATAACCCTAACCCATAACTGTAAACCTAATCCTAAGTGTAATTCTAAATCTAACTCTAACCCTAACCCTAAACCTAACCCTAACCCTAACCCCTAACCCTAACCCTTACCCTAAATCTAACACTAACCCTAAACCTAATCTTAACCATAAGCCTGACCCTCAACCTGACTCTAACCCAGACCCTAACGCTAAACCCTAGTCCTAACCATAAACCTAACCTTAAATCAAACCCTTACTCTAAGTCCTAACACTAACCCTAACCCTTACCCGTAACCCCTAACCCTAACCCCAAATCCTAACTCCTGACCCTAACCATAACCCTAACTCCTAACCCTAATCCCTAACCCTAACTCCTAACCCTAAACCCTAACCCTAATTCTAACCCTAACCCTAACCATAATACTAAACCAAACCCTAACCGTAAGCCCTAACTCTAATCCTTAACATAACCCTAAAACTAGCCCCTAACTCTAACCCTAACCCTAAGCCTAACCCCTTGCTCTAACCCTAAAGCACACCATAACTCTAACCATTAACCCTAACACTTACCCTAATGCTAAACCTAACCCTTATCCTAACTGTAACCCTAAACCTTACCCTAACCCTAAACCTTAATGCTAACCCATTAGGGTTTGTCCAATGCATTTGTCCCAATCTTTGGGGTGTCTGTACACATTCTGAGGCTTTTGTCCCAATTTTGGGGATCTCAGGACCCATTTAGAGTCATAAGTCATGATTTTAGTGTCTCTGTACAAAATTTCAGGAGTATGTCCCCATTTTGGGTTCTCTGGAACAATTTTGAGGCATTTGTCCCCATTAGGGGTTCTCTGGACCCATTTTGAGGCATTTGTCTCCATTTTGGGGTCTCTGGACACATTTGGAATCCTCACACAAACTCTACAACTAAACCTAAACCTGCACCGAAAAATAACCATAACCCTAACCCAAAACCTAAACCCATACCATAACCCTTAATC